>BSBK01002696.1:600000-1200000 GCA_027943335.1 Chamaecyparis obtusa
TCATGGAATTCATTTTAAAATTTTTTTAAGGAACAATATGGTGATACACAAAATGCTAGCTTCATGTTGAAAGAATTTAACAACATAAGGAAAAATCAAAATGAGTTTTCAACTGAATTCAACATGATATTCCATAAAGGTATGCATAAATTATTCCAATTAATGAGGTTAGATGATAATATTTTCCTAAAAATATATTTTAATGCCTTTGATGGAAAGATTAGGTATATTTTAAGAGATAAAGAACCAAGGACTTTGAGGGATTCTTTCAGGATTGTTGTTAATATTGAAAACAACATAAGAATATCTAGAAAATTGGGTGGAAAAAGAGATGACCCTAAATTATTTGGAAATAGGGGAAATAAGAAAGATAGTGAAAGAATTGTGGAAAACAAAAGGAAAGAGGAGGACAAGTTGGATAAGGTGTTGAAAAAATTGAATGAATTGAAACCACCCAGTAATAGAAATGACAAGATTTCTACTGTTGAAAATCCACAATTCAACAACTTCAATAGGTAGGATAGATTGTAGAATATTCCTTATAAAACCTAGTGGAAAGATGGTAAACTTGTTGTCCCTCTTGCAAAGGGTAATAATGATAATAACATACCTGATCCATTACAAAAAGCCTCTATGAATACTGTGAAAGATACACCCTGGTGTATGGCTTGTCAATCTCCCCATTCTTCAGAGAATTGTGTAGTTGCACAATCCATATCTTCTTACTAGGATGAGGATATTGAAAAGTTAGACCAAGAAGAAAATATTGATGACATTGGGTGTAATCTTGTTGATTCATATCTTGGACATGAAGATGCTTTAGATTATGATGAAGTAGACTAATGTTTGTTTGAAAAGAGAGAATAAAGCATTTTTCCATCAACAAGTGTTCTCTGATGATAAAAATGTTGATGACAGAGTGTGTAACATGACATGTATCTCAGAGGGGGTGAATTTGAGAAGATCCTAAAAGGAGGAAACTTATAGGATTATTGCATAAATGGTTGCATAGATGAAAACTAGAAGTATGATATCAAATGATAATACTGGTAAAGCTGCTAGTATATTCATTAAAAATACCATTTCCAAGGATCCCATTGAAAATAAACCAAAATTTGATTACATTGTAAAGTTCAAGAATGTCAAAGGAAAGAAGTGGGAGCCAAAAAAGGTTGATGCTGCAAAATATTTTCTGTACAAAATAATGATAAACAAAAGGAACTTGAAAATCCATTTACTACAATGGCTAAAAATGAAAAACCAAAAACTGCGACTATAGTTGATACATCTGAGAAATAGAAAGATGCTAAAGGTATGAAAATTGATTTTACCTCTTCCACCCCTATTGATATGCTGTTAGTATTATCCCAAATAACTATCAATGTTCCTTTGTCATAATTTTTAAGAATACCTAAACACAAGGATAGAGCCATGGCATGTGTTGATAGTGTCCAAGACATAAATAGTATTGGTTATAACACAAGTGAGTCTCCAATTGAGACAAATAAAATATTGGAAGTTCAAGAAGTGGTATCTCAGATACCACCTATGAACCTTGATAGTTTTTAAAATGCTTTCCTTGAGAATATAGATCCATTGTTTTTGAGAATCATAGTAAATGGAAGAACAGTAAAAAATTGTATGATAGATTCTGGAGCATCAAACACTATTATGCCATTTAAGATAATGGAGAGATTGGAATTAAAGGTTAACACCATCTAGGGTAGATGTTGTGAAATGGATAAGAGAGAGGTACTAGTTATTGGTACTATTAATGCACTACCTTATAGACTTGTAGCTTCCCTTGATAAAGAGTTGACAATGAGTGTCTTAGTTGTAGATATACCACCCCATTATGGAATGCTACTATCTAGAAAGTGGAGTGCTGCTATGGGTGGAAATCTGTGATGTTATTTTCCTTATGAAACTTTTAAAATTGATGAAAAGTCTGTCAAAATTGATAGGGAGCCAAGAGTTACTCATAGGATTGAACATGACATTGATAATGAGACTACTTGCTTTGTGGATACTAATATTAATTCTTTTAGGGCTGAAGTTACTATACTTGAGAAGGAACTTGTTTTGCTTCCTATTGTTGTGGAGGCTAATACCAAGTCAAAAAAAGGGTGATATATGGATGATGTATTTTGATGGTTAAAATTGTAAATATGGTTTAGGAGCAGGTATTTTCCTATTTGTCTTGATCAGAATACTTATAAATTTTCTTTCACACTGAGTTTCCATTGCACTAATAATATAGTAGAGTATGAGGCATTATTGATAGGATTGAAGTTCTCACAAACATGGAATCAAGTATTTAAGTGTAGTTGGTGATTTTGAATTGGTGGTATCTCAAATAAGATCACTCTATGCTTCCAAAAACAAGAGATTGAAGCAATATAGGAATGTTGTTTGGGATATGATTGAAAACTTTGACGCATTTAATATTGTATGGAAGGAAAAAAGTAATAATAAAATGGTTGAGTTGTTAGCTAATATTTCTATCAATCCAAGTGATGAAACATTTGTAGGAGTTTCTAAAGTTGAGATCCAAACTAGATCTAGTGTACCAGATAATGTTGAAAACTGGCAGGTTTTTGAAGATGACTAGGATATTCTAAGATTTCTAAATTGTGAAGATCAATATTATGGCCAGGAGCTTGATTGTGTAGCTTTGGTAGAGACTATTGAGGGGAACGAAACTATGCTTCGAAATGAAGTCCTGCAGCTTAAGACAAACAACGTTCCTAAGAGACTTGTTGTTTTGGAAACTGTCTTTGATAGTCATGATAGAGCCCAAATGGATACAAAAGAGAGAGACCAAATGGAATTGGAAGAAATCAACCTTGGAACAGAGGAAACACCTAAGAAGGTATACATTGGAAAAAAGATGTCTCCAAAGGTAAGAAGATCTATGATTGAGATTTTGAGAAAATATAGGCATGTTTTTGCATTGTCCTATGATGATTTGAAGGTTTATATCTTTTTCAACATGTCATTCCTTTGAAAATGGATAATAAACCTTTTAGAAAAAAAAAAAAAAAAGCCCACTCAATCCCACCCTGACACCTAAGATGCAAGAAGAATTGATGAAGCTGAGAGATGCTGGAATTATAAAACCTATAAGGAATTATTCTTGGGTATCAAACCTAGTACTTGTCAAGAAGAAGAATAGAGATATCAGGTTGTGTGTAGATTTTAGAAATTTAAATATATCTTCTTTGAAAGACCACTACTATTTACATAATATGGAGGCCATGCTGCAAAGGGTGACTGGTTCTGATTTGAAGTCCATGATATATGGATTTTCTAGTTACAATCAAGTAATTGTGAAGGAATCAAAATAGTTCAAAACTTATTTCACAATACCTTGGGGCACATATGTATATGTTAGGATGCCAATTGGCTTGACAAATGTTGGTGTTTCTTTTCAAAGGGCAATGGATGTTGCATTTTTTGATTTCATTAATGATTTTCTTGCAGTATATCAAGATGATTTGTCTGCATATTCCAAGAAGGAAGAAGACCACTACCTGCATCTAGAGAAGATATTTGTAAGGGCCCTATAATATGGTATTTCTTTAAATCCAAGGAAATGTGCATTTGGTGTGACTGAGGGAAAGCTATTGAGGCATCTAGTTCAAAAGAAAGGAGTGAGAATTGATCCTAAAAGGGTAGTTTCTATTTACAAGATTCAGAGGCCAAAAAATGTGAAAGGAATTAAATCTTTCTTCATGTAGGTAAACTTCTTGAGAAGGTTTGTTACAAATTTTGCTGAAATCAGTAGACCTATTTCAAAGATGTTGAAGAAAGGGTCTAAGATTAATTAGGATGGTGAACCAGATTATACTTTCAAGAACATCTAGAAAGTTATTAAAGATGCACCTATGGTCAAGGCACCATATTACACTATTCCCATGCATATATTTTCTTTTTCTTTTTTCCACATTGTTTCCACAGTATTGTTGTAGAAGAATGTTGAAGGTTTTGAACAACCCATTGCATTTTTTAGCAATTCATTACAAGATGCTGAATTGAAGTATGATATAAATGAAAAACAAGAATATGCACTTGTAAAGGCTATTAAAGCTTTTAGATGTTATCTAATGGGAGAAACAGTGATTGCTTTTGTACCAAGTGTTGCAGTCAAAGATATTTTCTCACAACAGGAAGTATCTGGAGGAAGATGCAGATGGATAAATATGATCCAAGAATTTAACATTGGAATTCAAATTACCACTTGGTTAGAGGTCATGGATTAGCAAGATTGATGGCCCAATCTAATTCGGATGCTAATCAGATCAATCAAATAGAAGTTGATTGTACTTGTGACATGGATGAATGAATTTGGTATCAGGATGTCATTTATTACTTGAAGAACATGAAATGTCCACTAGGAATGGATGAAAATAAAATAAGGAACTTGAAGTTACAGGTTATCAAGTATGTTATCATCAGGTCTAAATTGTGGAGAAGAAATCTGGATTATGTTCTAATGAAATGTGTTAGTGAAGATCAAGATGATAACTTGTTGAAAGAAATGCATGAAGGAATTTGTGGGGGACATTACATGGGTAAAAATATTGCTCAGAAGGTTTTGAGAGAAGGATTTTGGTGGAATACAATTTTCAAAGATGCTGAGAGATTGGAAATAAATTGTGATGCTTGTCAAAGATTCTATGGTAAGTTAAAATTCTTAGTGAATGTACCATTAAAACTAGTGGAGGTGAAAGCTCCTTTCCAAAAGTGGGGAATGGATTTTATAGTTGAGATACCAAAAAAGTCAAGTGGAGGAAACTCTTGGATTCTAGTTACCACCGATTACTTTACAAAGTGGGTAGAAGCTATTCCCACAACGAATGCAACTAGCAAAGTGGTAATTGATTTCTTATTGAATAACATTATTATTAGATTTGGTTGACCTGAAAGGATAGTATGTGACACAAGGAAGGATGGGTTGAGGTCCTACACCCCAAATCACCAACCCCCTTGTAGAAGCATGACACAAAAGTAATAAAATAGTAACATGGAGAGAGAGAATGTCATGATCTTCCTATATTATTCATCAATAACCTCATACATGTCAGGCTGTAAGGCCTTTTTGGTTATGACCAAATAAAATAATAATTTCATTATAGAAGTCCTCTTAGATGCGAGGATTCAAATTTCATATCCTATTTTCTTATCCTAAAAATGATGCCTAAAACTAAAACACACTACTTGATTTATAAAAGAGGCTACCAAAATAAGTCGGCCTTCATATCCAACATTGGAGAAGAAAATGATAAGACCTAGGTCCACATGCTTCCCAATGATTGATACAACCATTAATTCCATGATCAAAATTAAATTCATGAATCAACCTCAATAGAAATCCAAATAAACCACTCAGTGAGCAAGATTACCGACCAATAGGAAACCAACTCGGTGAACCAACCGAGCTAATTCGGTCAATGAAGGAACCAAGTAGCAACTAAGCCCCATCGATGGAAACTAGAAAACATCACTGAGAGCCCAAAAGAAACTACCGAGCATATCTAAGAACTCTAACATGTTTTTGGTGATACAAGATGGCCAAGAACCTGAGATGCTCCTACATCAGATACTTGGGGTAGTTTTGAGATGATTTTATGAATCATGCAGTAGGTATAACCTGAGCTAGATCCAACTTAGATTCTGTGATCCATGAACTATCCTCAATTTGTCTCTTATTCTATTTTACCAGATATTCCATGCACTATTTTCCTCTTGTGCTTCTCCCAATTCTTTGTTCCAAAATCTTCTCAACTTCTTCTATCTGCTTCTTAGGATAATCATTTGGTACTATCATTTATTCATTAGGTTCATGATACTTATACAAGTCTACTATATTGAATATAGGTAATATATCCATGTCATCAGGTAACTCAATCTCATAAGCATTTCTACTTTCAAACTTTCTCAATATCTTCGAGGGACCAAATTTCTTCATCTTCAATTTTCCATAGGTTCCAAAAGGAAATCTACCTTTCTTCAGGTGTTCCATAAATTTATCTCCAATTGCAAAATTCTTATGTCTTCTTGATCTATCTTATTTGTCCTTATATTTTTTATTACTATGTTCCAATTTATGTTTTACTTCCTCATTCAATGTCTTCATAAACTCAACAAATTATTCTCCTTCAACACTTCAGTTTACTTCATTAGAAATATTCTTCAAATCTGATATACCTCTTGGTTGTGTGCCATTAATAATCTCAAATGGTGTTTTTCCATTACTCCTATTCACTGAATTATTGTATGCAAACTCTTCTTGCACCAACATAGAATTTCTCAGCTTATCTCCAACTAAGCATCTCAACAGATTACCCAAACTTCTATTTACAACATCTGTCTATCCATCAGTCTATGGGTGAAATCTAGAAATATAGCTCAACTTGGTACCCACATTTTTCCATAGATTCTTCTAAAAGCATCCAACAAACTTACTATCTTGGTCAGAGATGATACTCTTCGGTAATCCATGCAATATAACAATTTCTTTAATGAAAAGATCTTCTATATGCACTATGTCTGATGTTTTTCTATAGGGTATGAAATGTGCCATCTTAGAAAATCTACCCACAACAACAAATATAGGATCATTACCTCTTGTTGTCCTTGGTAAGGCAAAAAAAAAGTCCATACTGATATCAATCCAAGGTTTCTCTAGAATAGAGATCGGTGTATACAATCTAGTATTCTGACTTACTCCCTTTGCAACTTGATAAACTCCACAACTTTTCACAATTTTTTGAACATCTTTATACAACTGTATCCAAAAGTACTCCTCCTTAAGAAAATTCAATGTTTTTTTAATGCCAAAATGTCCAGCCAAACCACTATTATGTTTCTCCTTTATCAAATTAGTCTTCCCATTTTGTACTCGGTTGATATTGAATAGGTACTCTGCACTTTCTCCACAACTTAGAAAAATTAGGGTTAGTTTCATACAAATCTTTCATGTTGTCAAAACCAAAAACTTCAATTCTTATTTCAATCATCAAAGATCTTCTACTCAATGCATCAACAACTAAATTAGTGATTCCACTCTTATGTTTTATCACAAATGCATAACTCTACAAATATTCAACCATTTCATATGTATTTGATTCAACTTAGTCTGACTACCCAAATATTGTAAAGGTTTATGATCAGTATATAACACAAATTCACTTGGTATAAAATAATGTCTCCATTTCTTTAGGTCTTGAACAATAGCATAGAACCCTTGATCATACACAAAATATTTCCTTTTTGCATCATTCAATTTATTATCACTAAAGAAAGCAATAGGTTTACCTTCCTGACTCAAAATAGCTCCTATTGGATTACCATTTGCATCACATTCAACTTGAAATACCTTATTGAAATCAGGTAAAGCTAACACAAGCAATTCAACAACCTTTTTCTTTAAAGTCTCAAAAATTTTATTCGCTCCATGTGTCCACTTGAATTATCTTTTATCTCCTCTCATAGTCTCATTCATAGCATTACAAATTGAACTAAAATTTCTGATGAGATTTTGATAAATACTTGCTAAACCATGAAATGATCTTACCTCACTATCATTTTCAGGTGTATACCAATTCAAAATAGGTTCAACCTTCTCAGGATCCATTTTCAAATCATTAGCTGAAATTACAAATCCTAAATATACAATCTCTTCTTTCATGAAGGAACACTTTTTCAAATTAATCAGTAACTTTTCTTCTTTCAATCTCTACAATACTTTTTTAATGTGCAATAAATGTTATTCTCTATTTTTACTGAATATCAGAATGTCATCTTGGTATACAGTCACAAATTTCCCCAATAATTTCTTCAAAACTTCATTCACCAATCACATAAAAGTACTTGGTGCATTATTTAAACCAAAAAGAATAACCAACCACTCATACAAACCTTCTCTTGTCTTGAAAGTAGTCTTCCATTCATCACCTTCTCTGATTCTGATATGATGATATCCACTTTTCAAATCAATTTTGGTAAAATACTTTTCTCTAGTCAAGATATCCATTATGTCATCCATTCTCGGTATAGGAAACCCATATTTTACTATTATCTTATTGATTTATCTTGAATCAGTACACATTCACCATTATCCATTCTTCTTAGGTGCCAATATAGGTGGTATTGCACATGGAATCAAACTTTCTTGGATCAAATATTTTTGCAACAATTCTTGGATTTGTCAAATGAGTTTCTCATTCTCGGTAGGTGTTAACCAATGTGGTGCCTTATTTGGTAAACTAACTCCAAGAATTAGATCGATACAATGATCAATGATTTTCTTTAGTGGTAAACCATAAGGTACATTATAAAAAATGATCTCTCTATAATCAGTGAGTATCTTATCAATTTCTTCAAGGACACTATCCACTATTTTTGCATTTGATTTTTTAGGAATCACAACAAAACATATATAACTCTTCCTCAAATACTTAACAAACTTTCTTCCTTCCATCAAACAAACTTTCACAGATGAGAAAATATTACCAATAGATTCATCAATCAAAGGAAACAAGATTTGTCTTCTTCTATCAGCCCAAATAGTATATTTATGCAATATCCCATCATACATAGCATGTCTATCATATTTCCAAGGTCTAACCAACAAAATATGACAACAGTCCATAGGCATGATATCACATAACACTTTTTTATAGTACTTGCCAATTTTCAAATTCACAAAACATTGTTCACTTACCAATAGTGTATGCTCATCCTTGATCCATGAAATTTGATAGGGCTTTAGGTGTCTCAACCTTTCCAACTGTAAATTTGCAACCATTTCCTTAGATGTTAGATTCTCTAAGCTTCCACTATCAATGATTACCTTCCACACTTTGTTAGAAACTCTGCATCTGGTCTTGAAATTTTTTTTTCTTACCAGATCTTCCTTAATACTCTCACTCCATAGTGCTCTTCTAACCATCAAGTTCTTTTCCTTTTCTGGTTCATTAGGTGAGTCTTCTTGCACCAAATAATTTCTATTATTAATGACCTTCTTGCTTGCATGTGTACATTCAAATGACCTATGTCCTTCTCCTCCACAATTGTAACAAGTTCTATGAAATCCACCTTGCTATAACCACCTCGGTAGTTATTGCCTCTTCCTCTAGAGGAAGTTTCACCTTTCCACTCGGTCTTGCCTTTATCCTAATTTTTTTTTGTCTTGATCAGATATATTATTTTCATCATAAGATCTACATATTCCTCCAAGTAATCTACCACCTCTTCCTCTTTTTCTTTGTTCATGTATTTTATTCAATTTCTCCTTAGCTTTTAGGAAAAATTGATAAGCCTCTTCAATACTTTCCAACTTGAACAAACTGATTTCCTCTTGAATAGAGACTCTTAACCCATTCAAGTATCTAGAGATTCTTTCCACATCATCCTCAATATGTCTAGATCTGATGTATAGTCTACAAAATTCCTCAGTATAGTCTTTTATCAAGCTATCTTTCTGCCTCAAACTTTTCATTCTTTGAACTAGGTTAATTTGATAATCACTCGGTAAAAACTTGTCTTTCAACTTATTCACCATCTTATTCCATACCTTGATTTTTTCTTTTCCTTTCCTCTTTCTGTCCAATTGTAAATGCTCCCACCATAAGGATGCATGACTTTTTCAATTTTGTACTTGCAATTTTCACCTTCTTCTCCTCAGGAACATTTTCATATTCAAAATAATTTTCCATCTCAGTTATCCAATCCATCAACTCATCTGCATCCAACCTACCATTTTATTCAGGAGGATTGAAATGTGGTGTATACTTCAATTTTTTCAATGCCTTCAAAAGTATTTATTCACCTTGATCCATCATAGGTGCAGGATCTGCTTCAACTTGTTCATCTTCAGCTTCTTCATCACTAACATCCTCAAGATGTCTTCCTTAGTGTTGGGCTATCTCAATAGCTTCTAACCTAGCAACAATTTGTCTTAGAATATCTTCTAAGCTTGGATCTGCATCTCACCTTCCACAAACCATCTTGAAACCCTATGCAATTGTAGGTTAGATCATAATCTACCACCCCACAATAAATAACAACTAGGGCTTACAAGAAGGAAAGCTCGACCAAAGACCTAAATTCACAAATTTAGATCAAGATCTAACCTGGCTCTGATACCACCTGAAGCAAGTGATGCAAGGAGGAGGAACCCTAGGGGCCAAATGGTGGCACACCCTACAGATCCAGCCCTGCTCAACAACTTGCGGAAGCAACAACAACACAGTGAGAGAGAGAAAGCAAGATCATGATATATTCTTTCATTCAAATTGATTCATACATGCCGAGCTGTAAGGCCTTCCTAGTTAGGGCCAGATATTACAATGAATTATGGAAGTCCTCAAACATGCGAGGGTCATCCAATTATCTTGATTCTACTATCTTCTATCCAAATTGACTCCCTTAAAATCTAACCAAACAACTATACTTATACAAGAGGCTACCAAAATGAGTCGGCCTTCAGATCTGTAAACAATAGAAGGAATGGTTAAATCTGGGACCACAGGCTTCCCAATGATGGATACCAACATTAAATCCATGACCCATAATCAATGCACAAGTCGGCCTCAATAGAAACTCAAAATAAACTACTCAGTAAGCAAGGATGACCGAGCAATAGACAAGCATCATTGAGTGCCAGTGAAACAATTGACTGCCCAAGAGATAACTGAACATACTTGGTAACCAATGGAAACTGACCAACTATCGACCAAATCAGTCAAAGCAAGAACCGAGCAACACAAACAAACTCAAATATATTTTTGTTGACACATGATTGCCAAGGACCCGAGATGCTCCTGCATCAAACACCTGGGGTTATTTAGAAATGATTCTCTAAATCATTCAGCAGGTCTAGTTCAAGCTACATCCAACTCAGACTGTGAGATCCATGAACTTTCTTCAATTGGTCTATTCTTCCACTTTACTGGATATTCCATATACTATTTACCTCTTGTACTCTTGCTAATTCTTTGTTCCAAAATCTATTCAACTTCTTCATTCTTCTTCTTAGGATATTACATCGGTAGTACTGTCATGTCTTCATCAAGCTCATGATACTCATACAAATCAACAATGTTGAAAATCAGTGATATGTCCATGTCATCAGGTAACTCAATCTCATATGCATTTCCACTATCAAATTTCTTCAAAATCTTGCAAGGTCCAAACTTCTTCATCTTCAAATTCCCATATGTTCCAACAAGAAATTGACCATTCTTCAAATGAACCATCACTTCATCAACAACATCAAAAGTCTTATGTCTCCCTGATCTATCAGCTTTTCCTTTGTATTTCTAATTACTCTCTTCCAGCTTGATTTTCACATCTTCACGCAATGACTTCATGTACTCAATAAATTTCACTCCTTCAGCACTTCTCTTACTTTCATCAACAATGTCTCTCAAATCAGATATACAGCTCGGCTGTATGCCATTCACAATCTCAAATGGTGTTTTTCGAGTACTCCTATTCACTGAATTATTGTATGCAAACTCTTCTTGTACCAACATAGAATCCCAATTGCTAGGTGTGTCTCCAACTAAGCATCTCAAAAGATTTCCCAAACTTCTATTTACAACCTCTGTCTATCCATCGGTTTGTGGGTGTAACGTAGAACTATATTTCAACTCAGTGCCAAACTTCCTCCAAAGAGTCTTCCAAAAGTATCCAACAAATTTACTGTCTCAGTCAGAGATAATACTCCTTGGTAATCCATGCAATCTGACAATTTCCTTAAAGAAAAGATCTGCTACATGTACTACATCTGATGTCTTTCTACATGGTATAAAATGTGCCTTCTTTGAAAATCTATCTACCACAAAAAATATAGAAGCATTACCTCTTATTGTCTTCGGTAAGCCAAGAAAAAAATCCATACTAATGTTAGTCCAAGGTTCCTTAGGTACAACAATCAGTGTATACAATCTAGTATTCTAACTTACTCCTTGTGCAACTTGA
Source organism: Chamaecyparis obtusa (assembly GCA_027943335.1). Classification (NCBI taxonomy): domain Eukaryota; kingdom Viridiplantae; phylum Streptophyta; class Pinopsida; order Cupressales; family Cupressaceae; genus Chamaecyparis; species Chamaecyparis obtusa. The sequence goes on from BSBK01002696.1 coordinate 611,992, forward strand.
CAAATTCCACAACTTTTCACAAATTTATGAACATCTTTATACAACTTCGGCCAAAAGTATTTCTTCTTAAGCAAATTCAAAGTTTTATCAATACCAAAATGTCCAGTCAAACCTCTACTATGTTTCTCCTTCATCAAATTAGTTCTCATTTGTCCTCTTGGTATACACAACTGAATACCTTTAAACAACATACCATCTTGAATGAAATATTCTTCCCATTTTGTACTCGGTTGATCTTGAATAGATTCTCTGCACTTTCTCCATGGCTTAAAAAAATTAGGATCAGTTTCATACAAATCTCTCATCTCATCAAAACCAAGAACTTCAATTTTCATCTCTGATGTAGAGGCTAGTGGTCTTCAACTAATCTTCTTGGTAACTATCCTATTCACCCTCACAAATGGATCAAATTCTTCAGACCCAACCCACACATTAGACCAACTAATGTTCATTCAAAAAAATCTTACCACTAGGCTCCACACCTTTAATTAACCATACTCCATTGATCGTGCTTTAATTAGTTTCCAAACGTGTTGTGACTATCATTGCAACATCCCTTCAACACATTGTCAACATACTTGACATTAAACCCCAATCTTGGATCAAATTTGCACATTAGTTCCCCTATCACCCTTTCAACTTATTGTTCCTTCACCCTTAATGTTTTGAGACACCCTTACCTTCTTACTAATCCTCTATTAAACCCCTCTAGACCCTATTCAAACATACCATACTCCTTTCATCCATTAAACCCAACCATGGAAACAAATAATCAAAAACATACCTTCTTGTTGTCTCTTGGATAGACCTATACACATTGGTCTATGTCTTTTGAATGACACATTATTTCTCTAATCCCTCTAGTGATAATTTACATAATTAGGGTCTCACAAACATATTAAATAATTAGCATGATCCAATGGTTCAAACGAAAGATAGGTCCCCTGCATCAAAGTGCATTTTTATGCAATAGTTATTCCTTGAATTGACTATCATTCAGTGATCTTCAAACACAACTTCCTATATCCTTGCATTAGATTAGTATAATACAAGGATTATATGATACATTTTTATGCTCTCCCACAAAATATAGGCACCACAGAGGGTGGGAGAGTTATCTCATTTAAAAAACTTCTAAACAAAAATAGGCTGGTTGTGTCTAACCAGTCATTGGTTTGAGTACACCAATCCAATATTCTCTAACTACAACATGATGGAATATTAAAAAGAATGTAAGAAAAATTGAATAACAACTAATTCAATTCCCTACTACATTCTTAACCCAAGATCATACTTCAAACTAACATTGCAACACACTGTTTTTGACTGTACTGTGAGACAAAGGAAGGATTTGCAGAGAATAGTTTAGTTTTATTAATTTAAGAAATCTCTACAATGCTTTGTCAAGTATCCACCATCCCTCCATACCTCCTAATCAAGCCTACACCCTCTATAAATCCTTTGAAGGCCAGATATCCTCTACCCAGCCATAACAGTTAGTTACATGACTTTTACAAGTTGGTTACACTTTGTGTTTGGTAAGAATTTATTGTTTAGTTGACACTAAAGTCTCAACTTCAACAAGTTACAATCATTTAAGCCTTCATAAATTTTCATTAACCTTTCTAAATTTTTACAACCCCATCAACCCTCCTAAAAACTCCTAGATCCCTTATAAGCCTTATTAGGCTTAAATTGCCAACATGGAAAATTACAACTTTATGGAACTCTTGGTGCTTTCACAACATTTGATTGGCCTTAGAGGCCATATTATATTTGTTAAAGACCTTATAAGCCTTTAGATCCCATAAATAAACTAATATCCACAAAATAACCCTTAATGACCCCCTTTAGGTACATGTTGACCTTTTAATGCCCTTAACCACTATGACATGCCTTTATAGTTTTATTACATTCAAAACAACAAATACAAAATGGATCATAGATCAAATTACATTGAACTTCTTTATCTTCCAAGATCATTTTGATCTTCATGAGTCTAAATGACTCTCTTCTCATGCTTTTTCCAGGGTGCCCTAAACCATACTCCCAAGGATCAAATCAATCCAAGTCTCTTTGGATTGGGTAGTTTTCTTCCTCTTCCTCTAATCTTTGTCCACCTCTTGTCGAGGACTTGCAAAAAAATGGTACCCTTTGCTCAATGGCTTCATACCCCTGCAACCAAACAATATGTACCAAGCATAAACTTTCACATCCTTCATATCTATGTGTCCATAGATGTGTGCAACCTATTTGGGATTTTTCTTATAGGACATAAAATGATGCTCTAAACTTGCTTACCTTGAAACTGATTCCCACACAGAGAAAGACCTAATTGCTGAGGATTGGATAAGATCCTCCTTCATTTTTGAACTCCAAAGACTTAGGCAGGTATTACCTTTTAATGATAACTATCTTTGCAGTATTCTTATGAGTGGACACTGACCAGCTTCTAGTCTCCTTAATGCATAAACCTACAGAACACTTTGCATATGACAATAATCACTTTAATGCAAACTTTAACTAGACAAAGTGTGACTATGAATGAAGCAATAATCAGTGCTTTAAGGATTTTCATCCTTCTTCCTTTTAAGGAGGGACAACCTAATATGATTCTCTCTTTATAGAATCAAGAAATATGAACCAAATGCTCTGGGCATAGTCCAATCTATCAAGTGTAATAAACATGAAAATAAAAGGTATTGATAAATAATGTGAATGTTTCAACTTCTTCCCTAAGATCGATGAAAGATACAACTTGTGAGGAACAAATACCAAACCAGTGCCTAGTCCTAAGGGTAGAAAAGTCACAATGCAAATTGACAAGTAAACTCTAATAGAAACACAACAGTATGCCTTGCACACTACTACAACTCCAAATAGGTTGCCTTACAAACTATTATATTAACCAAATATTGTTATCATCAAAGATCCATACAAATATGTTTACTCTCCAAGATGAAATATAAGCACATTTAATTCTTTCCTTGAAAGAAAGCTCATAAAATAGTCAAACAGGTTGCTTTACAACTGGTATATTTCAAATGCCTAACATGAAAAACATACAAGAGTAAAATACATAAGCAAAGAGACAACAACAATATATGGTAGAAGTTGCAGTGTATTTGTATTAAAATCAACTTGCCACTTACATTCACAATTCCATTACTTAGAAGACCAGACACAAAGCTTGGTGATCTACTCCTAAGCAATCCAGTTCTATTTTCTATATCTTTTCAATCTTTCTCCTTTTTCTTACTTTTTTTTCTTACTCCCTCTATACAAAAAGAGCTTTTAGCTCTATATAGCTTTCTCACAACCACCTTGGAATTCCCTCATTATTGGGAATGCAACAAGCTTTGGGTGGTTGGAAAATCTAACTCCTATTAAAACATAAAAATACAACAAAGTATACAACCAACCCGCAGGTGGTGAAAGGACAAGACTTTTTCAGATCATGGTACATCTTTGGCTACTCAAAAATTGACACCCTCAACTACAAATATTTATTATAGCTCCTTGATTTCAATGAGACATGGTGACCACCATTTCAGGCTAACCTACACCATTCTTGAATGATAGCTTATCAAACTTGTATTCCTTGGATCAAGTGTTAGGTGTGTCAGATGTCCTTTTCAATCTTCATCCAAAATATCCAAATCAATTGTGGCAGATCTAGCCTTTTTGGGCTTTGTGAGGTCCACCTCTACTTTGACAACTTCATCTAGGGCTTTGTTGAAGCTTTCTATATCAACATTATTATCCTCACCTAAAAATGCCTCCTTCATAGGCAATAGAAGATCAGCATTTGATCTCCAATTATCAAGGCTCTTTATTGTCCCATTTGTACTTAAAATTGAGGGGATGAATCTGTTGATATAGGAGCTGAGCATGGCTATCTTAGCCTCAATCAAATTTTCCTTACCCTTGAAAAGTGGTAAAATGGCTTTAATTCTGTCAATCTCCTCACCAACTCCTACAACTATCTCCGATATGTCACTCCCCATAGATTGAGCAAAATTCAATCTCTCAAAAAGTGGTGCCGTGACAGACCACACTATATGAAACTCACTCAAAATCTGCACATAATTGTTGACCTCTTTTTGCAATTCTGGCAATTTTCCATAAGCATTATAAACTAGGTCAAATTTATCTTTAATTATGTTCATTCTGTGCTTCAAAACACTCAAAAGGGCTTGCAATACTGCCTCATTCTTTTCATCATTGATCTTTTTCAATTCAGCTGCCACCTCCTCATCTATCATTCTTTGTGCCTCTATTGCCACTGGCTATTTAGGAGGTGCAGGGGCTACTACAGGGGTATTTATAATTTGCAATTGTAGTTCCTCCACCTAATTCTCTAATGCTATGACCTTTATTATCTGCAAGTCCCTATCCTTCACTAGGGCACTGTAATCCTCCAAGAGGTTACCATATATTTCTGAAAACTGCTTAGTTTTGTCCTCATTCAATTTTGCAAATTGAGTCAATACCTAAGAGATTTCTAGGTCCCCTATATTGTGGATTGACCACACTATTTTGTCTCCCTCCATTTGTTCTTTTACATTCAAAATTTATGGTTTCTTGTCTTTTGGATACAGAATCCACATGGCCAAGGCCTGATTTTTTGGGCTATACCCAAATCCCCTTATTATGTCCCCTACCTGGGTCTCAGAAGATAGAGTAACATCTTCTTGTCTCTTTATTTGATCTATTATGAAGTTAGTATACAAACTCCATCTTGGCACAAGCAACATATTACTTTTTCTCACTAATTCCCTAGCCTCATCTAGAGTAAAATTTTCTTCCTTAGGGTCATATTCTTTCAATTGTTGTAATGCCTCATTTGGCACTTGACCCTCCTCAGTTATTCGTACACTAGAAGCTACTTGTTGCTGCTTATGCCATAGCAAAAAACTTTTGAATTCCTCAAAATTCACAAAATTTTCATCCTTCATAAAGGCATCTTGCTCAATCAATCTTTCATCTTGGCCCAAGGCCAGAGGTAACTCCACATCTTGTGTCTCATACCTCCTTTGCCTCTTTGCTTCTCTCACTACCTTCCTGATCTCATGATCATGGAAACTAGTTCCAGGATAAAGGGCACTTACCCTATCTCCCTTCTTCCTCTTTGAAGGCTCTCTAATCATTAATTTCTGCTTTTTTCTCTGAGGCTCTGCAGTATCCTCTGAACTAGGCAATTGAGTCAAGTCAACATTTTCTTGTTCTCCTTCTTGCCCTTCAACCAGTGGTTGTTCATTTATGGGTGGGCTATACACTGGATAACCACCATCACTATCATCATCATAACTTGACTCAGAATGGGCCTTTTTGCCCTAATTTGTCTTGTCAATCTAGTCCTCCATAGACGTCATTAGAGCTTGAAATTGAGCCATCGTATGCTCCAATCTCTATAAGTATGGAAAGTTTGGAAAGAAACCTCAAAACACAAGCCCTTTGCTCTTCATTTGTTTCTCAGCATTATACAAAGTGCATAGTTGATCAATTCTCCTTTCTACTTCATGATCCTCAATGATATTCCTAATGATATCCTCCTCAGGATATTCTTCATGCTGCTTGTTGAAAGGGAGGCTAGGGGCATAATAATGCCTATCGGCTGCCATGAAACCCTCTATATCAACATATCTATAAGAAGCTACCAACATGTGGTAGTGCTCTGGCCAGTTATTCACTTTATTGAGGGTTCCCTTCCCAATTGTAAGATAATGCACTCTGAAGTGCCTTGGAGCAAAAGTTGCCTTCCTGTGGGGGACAAGGTGCTCCTTATCTATTAACATTAGTTGCCAAATGAACTCAAGGAAGGCAACTCTGGGAGGAACATAGTATGGTAGAATATGGGGAGGTTGAGGGCATCCATAGACCCTAATCATTGTGTAGCCCCCTTGATAATAGATATCTCCCCAGTTGTGGTGCTTGGTCCATTTATCCAAAAATTGATCTGGTCTTATTACCTGCAGGACCTTAGTGGACAACCTTGTGCAATTCACTCCCATACTCCAGAGGATAGGATACACAATCCAATTTTAAAAAGCATTGAAGTCACGCTTGGGATAGGAAGGACTCCAGACTCCTAACCAAAACTATACAAGGTTAGGCCCTCCATTCCATGTCATCTAAGGCTTAAGGTTAGCCAAGTTTATTAAATTGTAATTGTGATACACAATTAGGTGCATCAACAAGGAATAGTGCATGAATCTAGGGGTGGTGCCTGGAGAAATATTTTTCAAAGACACTAAACCCTCATGCATTTTATTTATTACATACCCTATATAATCATACCCTCTATTCACTAGATGGCTTTGAGAATCTAGTACTAACATCATAATTTCTGACATGATTCTCTCTAGGCCCGCGTCAACCCCCAAGACCTGGCATATCTCGTATGCGATATATTTCATGTAGAATTTTAGGTCTTTGTATTAATAGGGTGTTGCCCCATCCATAGCTACTACGTAGTTTCTATTTTCTCTAGGCTTGTGATTCTGAATCTCCTTTGAAACTAGCACAACCTCTCTGATATATCTATTCGCCTAAGCCTTCAGGTCGATCTCCGTGGCCATTGTAATGTGAATACTATATGCATTCATAAAAGAATTCCTATCCAAAGTGACCAAGGGGGAGCCATCCTCTTTTCTGATGGTCTTTGAGAGAGGATCATACCTCTGAGAGAGCATGAGGAGCAAGTCCACATCTAGAAAAACCTCTGGGACAATTAACTTGGCTAACCCTGAAGTCCAAGGGTTTGACACTGGTATGACACTATCACAGTTCTTATAAAATTATGTAAACAGGCACATGCCTATGACCTCGGGAAGCTTAGCATCTCTACAATAAGCCAAGTTGTCAACAAAGATGTCATCCTTAACCTTTTTGTTCTGGGATGAACCAGGTAGAAGGGTGAGAAACTCATCTGAAAAAATTTCCTTTACTTTCTCTTTGGATCCCCGACTACTAGAAGCTTCACTTGCTGTCTCCTGACTCATCCTAACTGCAAATTTGGAAATTCTTTTGCAAATTCGCTGATCACGCTGCAAGTCTGAAAATCTTAGAAAACCTAGTGCTTAGTACTTCTCCAATAAGCTTCGTAACTCTCAAATGAGCCACCTCTAGTTATCTTAACCTGCAGTATTGAATGCGCCGCCATGTTTGACATCTCTAGCCAACAAAAGGTCACTTCTGCCATTACTTTGGCATGCACATGGTTTCAATTTACTAGCCGTAGCTGAGAAATTTTAAATTTGAACATTCCATGATCTGGTGACTAAAGAGAAAGGCACATAGTCATTTTACAAATTTGGCACTTTAGAAAGGTATTCCGAGATCTGGCGACTAAGCAAAAATCTTGTAGTTGTGGAATACTTTTGACTTTTCAAACTTCATTCTGAGATTAGGTGACCTGGCCATTTAGAGATCTAGCTACTAAAGAAAGTGATACATTAATTCATTCTATTCTGAGAATTGGTGACTTTAGTCAAAAACAATAGGCGTGACAATATATTTGTCTTTTAAAACTTTCAGTGATCACCCGACCTGGAGATTTGGCAACAAACCTGAAGTCTCATAATCTCATAAAACTTTAACTGTTTGACTTCTTTCTTGAGATCACGCGATCACCATTGATCTTTTCCTTCAATTCATCTAGTAGTCCACATTAAATCATGAGAAGATTTCATAACTAACCGCCTGATCCCACGACCCCGAGAAAACTATGTCACTGAATCACTGAAAACTTACCACTTAACTGTCAGGAACTTGAGATCACACAACCACATAGTCACTACATTGTTGAATACAATCATAACTGCCAGGTCCTAACCACTTCATTAACCCTCACTTGACCTCAGGCACATCTGGAGACTTGGTGACAAAGAGCTTCACTAAATCTCACAATCTTTTACTTAACTGGGGTTTAATCCCAAGATCGCATGACTGAGGCATTCTCCAAGTCATGAGAACATTTCTTCACTCTGGTTAAGACTAGAGATCAAGCATCATCCACACGATAAAAAATCATCTATGGTTCTCAATAAATCTAACAATCCTGTCACTTAAACTCCATATTCAGAGATCTAGCAATGACCGCATCGTAGAATAACTAACTGCCAAAGAGATAGCCACTAACATCAGGAGATCATGCGACCAATAGAACTCTCAATCACTAAATGGAAAGATAAACCATCATATTATTATGAGATCAAGAGACAACCACCAAGGAAGACCACTGTTTTATCTTGAGATTCAGTGACCAAAGAGAAAACTGATGATCGCTAGATCAAAGGCCATTTAAATAAATTATTGAGAGATCTCCCAACCATAGGAAAAACCAATTTGGAGATTATGCAACTATAGTCTCTTAGTGACAAATCAAATACAATAGTCACCAAATCTCAAGACTATCATTGTGAGATCTGGAGACTAAAGGTGAAATGCTAAGTCGTTAGATAATAAGGAATATTTTGGAAAGCTCACGAGATCGGGCAACAAAGACTTTTGGGCATTCGCTAGAAAAATGGGAATATTCCTAAACCTTAGGGAGACTCAACAACCAAGAGGAAAATAGAAGCACACATGCAAATTTGAGACTTAAGTCATCTGATAAAGTATTAGAGAATTAGAATGCCGATGACCTAAACTAGGGTTTTATGATTTTTCAAAGGCAATCAGACCTAGCAAACCCTAAAGACTACAATTTTTTCAAGACCATCCATAAATTTAGGGCAAAAAACAAAAAATGAGATTTCTAACCAACAAAACCTAAGTAATTGTGTGATGAACTATATAGATCTCCTACAAACCTATCACAAAAATGTTAGATACATAACCAAACAAATATTTCATAGGCACCAAATCAAAGGCTTGGTGTTGCACTCCTTCATCCATTCCTTTCAGCACTTCCCCTTTCTGCTCCCACACTCCTTATGAGTTATTTGTTCTTGTAGACAACTCTGATTCTAAGGTCTCTTCATGACCATTTACTCCTTCCTCTTCATGCCCTTGTCCTAGGCTTTCTCTCATTACTCCACCTTTCTCTTGCCATTCCTCAACTATGGCATCTAACTCAGCCCATAAATCTATCTCTTCCCCATGAACACTTGTCTTCTTGCTATCATGGATAGCCTTCTCACCATCAACTTTGTGTACCCTCTTAGTGGATTCTCCATTCAGTAAGTTCCTTGCTGCAATAAGCCTTTTCACAGGCCAGACCAACCTCTTCTTCATCCTCTTATGCCAACTTGTGGCTACCTCCTCCAAATCAATCTTCAAGAGTTTGAAATCTTCAACCTCCAAGTTCTCTATCATTCTTGTGACCTCCTACAACTTATCCCCACAATTCCATCCTTCTTGGCACTCAAACATGTCATCAATGGCTTGTTTAATAGGCCTATCCTCTCTATTTTCAACAACAACATATAAGGGACACTTGACTATCCCCACTTGGATGCCTTTATCCCTACACTCTTCCATTGCCTCAGCAACCTCTGAAATCTTCTTACCTGCCATCAAAACTCCATTTGCCCTCTCATTTTTAGTTCCACACAACATCATCCTCTTCTCAGCCCCATCATCTTCATATTCTGACTTCTCTTGGGTTATCTTCACATGCTTCTCTGATTTCTCTTTTGGTTCTTCACATGAACCATTCACATCCTCTACTTTCTCCTCTAGGATCTTCATCTGATCCACATCTCTCACTGCCCTATCATAGTCATGCTGCTCCACAATATGCTCTTCTATCTTGCTATCCACCATGTCTTCTTCTTGTTCCCTTTGTCCTAGGAACCCAATTCTTTCAAACAAGAAACTTGTTGGCATCTTCCATGATGCTACATCTTCCTTCAAAGATCTCAGTATGATTTGACTTCCACCATGCTTGAAGGTGTAACTATTCAACTCTCCATCATATAATGTATGTTTTCTACTTGTCATGCCCTCCCAAGGATCAAATGGCATCCTACCAATGGAATAGTGTCACATAAAACAACATCCTCATAGGTTCCAATGCTGAAATGAACATATACTTGTCTCTTCACCTCAAATTGGTTTTTAGCATGTAACCCCTATACTATGTTAGGTTTTGTATGCACTAGTTGTTGTAGATTCAACTTCTCAACCATCTCAACTAACACAAAATTGAAAAATGAACCACTAGAAAGGTAGTTGGCCAGTTCCCATGGTTGGGACAATCATAAATACATTGTAAGAAATTGCAAAAGGGAGAGAGAGTCGATGTAAGACAATTTTGATATAATAAATTTGAGTTTCCTTGTATATTACTCTTGTTGACAGTGATAACAGTCAAATCCATAGCATTCTTTTATGGTCTAAATGTCATGAACTTGAAGAGACATTATCTGGACACACTAATGTATTGAATCATCATTGATTTGTTTTTTGTGGCATATGTTTTCCTTAGATATTAAAGAAGATATCGGTGTTTGAGTATAACTATTCCAAACCCTTGTTTAGGGGAACCCGAGAGCACATAAGATGTAATAATTTTAATATCCATGTGTTCTAAGTCCCCAAAATTGGGTATGAAGATGGGGCACTATGTATATTAAATTCCTTCAAGTATTCAGGCTGCCATACAATAGTTGGAAGTGTTTTGAAAGGATGAAGGTAATAGTTGTTGAAGAATGAAGGAATGACTATCATAGAAAAATGCAGTCCAATGCAGGGGAGATATCTCCCAGTTGAACCATTGGATCTTTCTGCATTTCAAATATGTTATAGAAAACCTAATTTTATGTATCTTCATGAAAGGGATCTTTAAAATAATGTTTTGTTCAAAAGTTATGGTGACTGTTTATTGGTCTATCAAAGAGGACAACAAGAAGGTAAATTTGTTTGGTTTCATTTGATGTTAAGTTCAAGGAATCAAATGAACATGGTGATTATGTGGAAAAGAGTCTAAAGGGGTCTAGTAAGACCTATATTATGTTTCTTTTCATTTAGGGCTGTGGGGACACATTAGAAGGGTTTGTTGTAGTGATTGTTCCAGAATAAGAATGTGACTATCATAGTGGATAGAAAGTGTGAGTTTTGTATTCAAGGGTGGGATGCATAATAGTTTTGTTTGGAAATGATATTAAGGGTTGTAGGGGATGTGTAGAGATTACTCTTTTGAGAAGGTAAGTGGTGGATCCATTGAGAGTGATCCAAGTAATGGGTTGGGACAGTCACATCACATTTGAAAATATGCATGAATGGTTAAGTTGAGTGAGTGCAGACTTAAGATGTGGAGTCTAGTGGAAGAAAATATTGTTTCTAACCACTAGCCTCTACATCAATCTTGGTCATCAAAGATCTTCTTCTACTCAATGCATCAACAACTTGGTTAGTGACTCCACTTTTATGTTTTATCACAAATGTATAACTCTGCAAGTACTCAAACCATTTCATATGTCTCTGATTCAGCTTATTCTGACTGCCCAAGTATTGTAAAGCCTTATGATTAGTATACAACACAAATTCACTTGGTATCAAATAGTGTCTCTATTTCTTTAGTGCTTGAACAATAGCATATAATTCTTGATCATATACAGAATATATCCTTCTAGCATCATTAAAATTTTCACTAAAGAAAGCAACAGGTTTACCTTCTTGACTCAATAGAGCTCCAATTGCACTACCACTTGAATCACATTCTACTTGAAATACCTTATTGAAATTAGGTAATGCCAAAATAGGCAATTCAACAACCTTCTACTTCAAAGTCTCAAAACTTTTATTAGCTCCATGTGTCCACTTGAATTCTCTTTTATCTCCTCTCATAGTCTTAGTTATAGCATTACAAATTGAACTGAAATTCCTTATAAAATTTTAGTAAAAAATTTCCAAACCATGAAATGATCTTACCTCACTAGCATTCACAGGTGTAGGCCAATTCAGAATAGCTTCAACCTTTTTAGGATCCATCTTCAAACCACCAGCTAAAATTACAAATCCCAAATACACCATCTCCTCTTTCATGAATGAACACTTTTTCAGATTTATCAGCAACTTTTCCTCTTTCAATCTCTACAAAACTTGTCTAATATGAAACAAATGTTCTTCTTTGGTCTTACTTAATATCAAAATGTTATCAAGATATATAATCACAAACTTACCCAAGAAATTCTTCAGAACTTCATTCATCAGTCTCATAAAAGCACTCGGTGCATTAGTTAAACCAAAAGGCATAACCAACCACTCATACAAACCTTCTTTTGTCTTGAAAGTAGTTTTCCACTCATCACCTTCTCTGATTTTGATCTGATGATACCCACTTTTCAAATCAATCTTTGTGAAATACTTTGCTCCAGTCAAACTATCCATTATGTCATCCATTCTTGGTATAGGAAACCTATACTTGACTATTATTTTATCGATTGCTCTGGAATCAGTACACATTCCCCATTCCCCATTCTTCTTAGGTGCCAATACCATAGGTACTACATAAGGACTCAAAATTTATCTGATCAAACCTTTATCTAGCAACTCTTGAATCTGTATGTTTAATTCCTAATTCTTGGTAGGTGTCAACCAATGAGGTGCCTTATTCAGTAAACTAGCTCTACAGATTAGATCCATGCAATGATCAATACTTCTCTTTAGTGGAAAACCATCAAGTACATTATTAGAAATGATATCACTATACTCGGTGAGTAACTTATCAATCTCCTTAGGACATTATCCTCTATTTTCTTACTTGGTTTGTTAGGAATCATAGCAAAATATACATCATTCTTCTTCAAATCTTTAACAAATTTTCTTCCTTCCATCAATAAAACTTTCACATATGTGCAAACATTACCAGTAGGTTCTTCCATCAAAGGTAATAATATTTGTTTCCTTCCATCAGCCACAATAGTATACTTATGCAATCTCCCATCATATATAGCATGTCTATCATATTGCCAAGGTCTACCCAACAAAATACGAGAACAATCCATAGGCATGATATCACACAACACTTTATCATAGTACTTTCCAATTTTCAAATTCACTAACATTGTTCACTTACCAAGAGTGTATTCTCATCTTTGATCCATGAAATCTGATAGGGCTTCGGTTGTTCCACCCTTTCCAACTACAATTTTGTGACTATCTCTTCAGATGCTAGATTCTTTGAGCTACCACTGTCAATGATTACCTTCCAAAATTTGTCAGAAACTCTACATCTGGTCTTGAAAAAACTTTTCCTTACCGGATCTTCCTTTTTACTTTCATTCTATAGTGCTCTCCTTACCATCAAGTTATTTTCCTTCTTAGGTTCATTCAGTAACTCTTCTTGCACCAAAGCATTTCTATTGCTACTAGCCTTCTTACTGGCATGTATACATTCAAAATATCTATGTCCTTCCTCTCCACAATTATAACAAGTTCCTCAGCAATTACCTCTGCTATAACCACCTCAGTAGTTACTGCCTCTGCTTCTAGATGAACTTTCACCTTTCCACTCGGTCTTGCCTTTGTCTAGCTTTGTCTTTTCAGGTTCAGATCTACTATTCTCACCATAGGATCTACCTCTTCCTCTAGGGAATCTACCACCTTTATTTCTTTGTCTCTGTTCATGTCTCTTGTTCAATTTCTCCTTGGTTTTCAATGCAAATTGATAAGCCTCTTTAATGTTCTCTAACTTGACCAAACTGATTTCCTCTTGAATGGAAATTGTCAAACCATTTAGGTATCTAGCAATTCTTTCCACATCATCCTCATCATGTCTAGATTTGATATCTAATCTATAGAATTCCTCAATATAATCCTTTACCAAGCTATCTTTCTACTTTAGACTTTGCATTTGCCTAACTAGGTTAATTTGATAATCACAAGGTAAGAACTTTCCTTTCAACTTATTCACCATTTTATTCCATACCTTAATTTTGTCTTTTCCTTTCTTCTTCTGATCCAATTACAGATGTTCCCACCATAAGGATGCATGACCTTTCAACTTTGTGCTTGCAATTTTCACCTTCTTCTCTTTAGATACATTTTCATACTCAAAATACTTTTCCATCTTGGTGATCTAGTATATCAATTCATCAGAATCCAATTTTCCACTATATTCAGGAGGATTGAAATGTGGTGTTGACTTCAAGCTTGTCAATGCCTTCAAGAATCTTTCCTCACCTTGATCCATCACAGGTGCAGGTTCTTCTTCACCTCATTCCACTTCAACTTCATCATCACTAACATCTTCAAGATGTATGCCTCTTCTCTGGGCTATCTAAACAACTTCTAATCTAGCAGCAAGTTGTCTCAACATGCCTACCAATCCTGGATCCGCTTCTCACCTCCCACGAACCATCTTGAGAACCCCTTGCAATTGCAGGTTAGATCACAATCTGCTACCCCACAACAATTCAACCAGGGTTTCACAAGAAGGAACCCACAAACCTAGATCCACAGACCTAGATCTAGATCTAACTTGGCTCTGATACCACCTAAAGCAAGTGATGCAAAGAGGAGGAACCCTAGGGGCCAAATGATGGCACACCCTATAGATCTAGCCCTGCTCAACAACTCGTGGAAGAAACAACAACATAGTGAGAGAGAGAAAGCAAGATCATGATATATTGTTTCATTCAAATTGATTCATACATGCTGGGATGTAAGGCCTTCCCAGTTAGGGCCAAATATTACAATGAATTACATAAGTCCTCAAACATGTGAGGATCTACCAACAATCTTGATTCTACTATCTTCTATCCAAACTAACTCCCTTAAACTCTAACCAAACAACTATACTTATACAAGAGGCTACCAAACTAATTTGGCCTTCAAATCCACAATCAATAGAAGGAACAGTCAGATCTAGGACCACACACTTCCCAATGATAGATACCAACATTAAATCCGTGACCCATAATCAATGTAGAAGTTGGCCTCAATAGAAACTAAAAATAAACTACTCGGTAAGTAAGGATGACCGAGCAACAGACAAGTATTACCAAGTTCCAGTGAAACAATCAACTACCCAGGAGATAACTGACCATACTCAGTAAACAAAGGAAACCAACTAACTATCAACCAACTTGGTCAAAGCAGGAACTGAGCAACATAGATAAACTCAAATATATTTTTGGTGATACAGGATTGCAAAGGACTGGAGATGCTCTTGCATCAGCAAGGAAGGATGATTTGATGGCCAAAGGCACACCCCAAATCACCAACCCCCTTGTAGAAACATCACATGGAAGTAATAACATAGTAATAGAGAGAGAGAGAGAGAGAGAGAGAGAATGAAATGATCTTCATATATTATTCATCAATAACCTCATCCATGCTAGGCTATAAGGCCTTCTTGATTATGATCAAATACAATTAGAATTTCATTATAGAAGTCCTCCTACATGCAAGGATTCAACTTTCAAATCCTATTTCCTTATCCTAAAACTAATGTCTAAAACTATAACCCACTACTTGATTTATACAAGAGGCTACTGAAACAAGTCGGCATTTAGATCCAACATTGGAGAAGAAAATGAATAGATCTAAGTCCACATGCTTCCCAATGATCAATACAACCATTAAATCCACAACCAAAATTAAATGCATGAGTTGGCCTCAATAGAAATCCAAATAAACCACTCGGTGAGAAAAATTATCGAGCAATAGGAAATCAACTCGCTGAACCAATTGAGCCAACTCGGTGAATGAAGGAACTGAGTAGAAACCAAGCCCTGTGGGTGGAAACTATAAAACATCACCGAGATCCCAAAAGAAGCTACCAAGCATATCTAACAACTCTAACTTGTTTTTGGTGATACAGGATTTCCAAGAACCTGAGATGCTCATGCATCAGTATGTGATAATGCAATGTGTTTTAGATCCAATGTATATAAGGATATATATATGAAGGTTTGGGATTTCAAATGTCATATTCATCCCCATACCATCAACAATGAAATGGCCAGGAAGAATCTACCAACAAAATTTTGATAAAAATTCTTAAAAGGATCCTTGAGAAAAATAAAATGGCATGGAATTCAAAGTTTCCATTGGATGTTTGGGCTAATAGGGCAACTATTAAGATGGCTATTGGATGTGCACCTTTTGACTTTGCGTATGGAATACAAGCAAGGATGGCCCCAAAATATTTGTTGGAGATGTATAAATTTGTCCAACTATATGATAAGGATCTTGAGGATGAGATGCAATTGAGAATTGAAGATTTAATTCATTTGGATGAAACTAGAAGAGAGTCAACTAAAAAAAATGCAGTTACAAGTTAAAAAATTGTATGAAAAAAGAACTATGTAAAGAAAGATAGAATTAAATGATTTGGTGTTGCTATGGAATGATAGATTGGAAGACAAAGGAAAGCATGGAAAACATGATCCAAATTGGCTAGGACCTTATTTGATTCATGAAAAATGGGGTCAAGATTCATACATCATCAAGGAACTTTTTGGTGATATTCAGGAATTTCCTATTCATGGACAATTTTTAAAGAAATACTTTTGCTAAAGATATGTTTTTCCATGAGCAGTGGTTAGGTTCTATATATTTTGTAATTTTTTAAATAGTGTGGTGTGTTTTCTTTTGTTTGGTTCTCCCTTGTAAATAGGTTTTTCTTAGTGCTCTTTGAAGTTGTCACATTGTCAAGTTTGTGGTCTTCTCCCAATGATTCTAAGTTCTTTCATGGACACTCATTGCCTATCATCCCTAGAAAGAGCCACTGTTGGTTAATTTTCATGTTCCAGTGCAAAATCTTGTTGAAAATTTCTTACTTTGGAGAAATAGGGTTTTATAATTTCCAAGCATTTCAAAATATTTTCGTTTGAATCTAGAAAACCCTACCTTATTCTATTTTTGCATTAATTTTTGTTTAACTTAATACTTTTAAGTCACGTGTCTTAAGTTGTTGGGTGGGGCCAAGTCTTTTAAAGTTATAAACCTAGCAGGCCCCTTTTTAATATTTCCCTAAGTCTATAGCTCCCGATCAATTAAATCTTTCCTATGTCATGATGTGTGGTAAACTGAGTCCAATCTCTTTTAGATCTAATGGTGTTCATGATCCTGCTATAGGAAGATGTAAGATCTTTATCCTACATGATATCATTACTATGTGAAACCTAGTAGATGGTGGACCCTGGGTGGAGTTCAAGATAAATGGTAGATGTTGGTCAAATTAAGGAAGATCTAATGGCTAGCATATTACTACTATGAAAATATGTTTGAAATTTATTCTTCATGACATTGTGACCTTGTGACATGTGTCTCAGATGAAATCACAGTGGAGTTGTGAATAAAGTCAAATCATTGGTATGATCAAATTTGATGCAACGGTTGTCACAAGACCGTGATTGAAAGATGCAAGACCTTTTACCATTGTGGCTTCACGACCGAATGCCACATGTTCAAGATTGAAAAATTAAAAGTGATAAAGTCAGATGAGATTTGACGGTTGTCGTAAAACCGTGATGAGAAGTTAAAATAATTTTATTCATTGCGGCTTCATGACTAAGTGTCATGTGTCATAGGTGATGAAATATTGCCTGATCTTTAGGGTAGTTAAAGAAAGGAAATATATGATCAATTTACCAGTTGTCGCAAGCCCACAATGAGAAGTTTCAAGGTTTCTATGCTTTGAGGCTTCATGAATCAATGACATGTAGCTCTGGGATCTTGCAGAGGTGTAATTTTTTATTAGGTAAAGTTAGATTTGATCTAACGATTTTTGCAAGCCCATGATGGAAAGTTGCAAGATCTTTAGTCATCGTGACTTTACAATTGACTGATGTGTGTCCAAGGTAGAAAAGTGAAAAGGTACTGATGTTTCTTTGCCAGGTGGTTGACATGTCTTTCTTTCTCATTGGTTGACTTTCCAAGTAGGATTTTATGATGGACCCAGTCTTAAATAATTTGATCTAAGCCATAGGATTCATTTGCATGAAGATTCATCAACGGACAAAATTCAAATTTTTCAAAAGTGAACATTTCATTCACTGGTGGCATTCAATTCTATTTCTTTAGAACTTATTGTGAAGTGTGCAACCTTTGAAGTTTCTAGGTTAATAGCTATTTTTTCCTAGGTGTCATTTGACAAGGTTTTCATTCTACAAAGAGATAATTTTTTCCTAAGAGAAGTGCTATCAAGAGTTTGCAGAAGGAAATTTTTTTCAAGTTTTCAGAATTACAATTTTAGAGTTTCAAAACAAGTAAGTTCATTTTGTGAATCTATTATTGTAAGGGTTTTATGAATTGTGTGGTATATTTGAAAAAGTAGAAATCCTATTTTTAGAAAAATGGCACCACGAAGGGATTTTACTAGCAAAATTTAGTATAAAGATAGGGTTGTCTATGATGATTTCTTGGGTCAATTGGATCGGTCTACAAATGATGTAGTTGTAGGAAAGAATTTAATCCCTAATGCACCATTTTTGAGGGTTGATGAGGGATTATATGATAAAAGTAACTGGTTAAGGGATGTACACACAACTGTAAATGGTTTAAATATTTTCAAGATATAATTTAGCTAGAGGAATTCATATGCTCTACATTATAATGTGTGGGAGCTAGATATTGGCAAGTTAGTTGTTCCAAGGGTATTCATGGATGTAGACCTATTGATTCTTGTAGAAAAATCTTATGATCCAGTTGCTAGGAATAAAACTAGGACACCTCTTTTGTCCATTACTGCTGAAGAAATCCATTTAGTTTTCAAATTAAGCACACCCACAGAGTACCACAATCCTATTAATTTTAAAAAATTGAAGGAAACATATGAGTCTTAGAGAATTTTCATTAGAAGTGGCCCACTAAAGGAACATTTTGTAGTTATTGTGAGTTTGATGCTTGTTGGATGTAATACCCCAGAGTTTTTCTTAAAGAAGTATTTTAATTCCCATAATTTAGGAGTGTACATGTTTCTTTGTAGAATTTTTGGTGAGGATGAGACTGACCCAATGGGAATCCATTTTATATTTATGTTGGTCCAAATATTGCACCCTATGGTAGGAGTCAACTTTGATTTTTCTCCTTACCTAGCTGAATGTATACACAATGGATTGATTGGTATTGAAAAGGATAAGGTGGATTTTGATTGTACTCAATGTTGATGCACATCTTTTTTGTTAAGGGAGAGTTTTTCTTTGGGAAAGAAATGGACCTAGTAAAAAAAAAGGATGGGGAGGAATTACCATTGCAATTATGGAGCATGGACTTGTCCTGGGATAGAGTGGATGCTAGTTTCCTTAGGTTTGATAAGGTGTTTACTTCAAGGTTAAGATCACTTCTCTTGCATGAGAAACCCATAATTCCAAAGGCTCTCTTGGATTTCATCAGACCCAAGAATTGTTCTCCTGAATTGAAGACTATGCATAATTGGGGTGATGTTATCCTATACCATGTGTCTACTATTTTTAGAGTTTATGGTTTTAGGGGTACTCCTCATATTTTTCCATACCAAGTTCCCATAAGAATTGGCCTCACAGAGATTTTATGGTAGATAGGTTGCCTACAGGAGAGGGAATTGATAGGAAGAGGTAGAGGTACAATATTTCCAGCCTTCACTATGGCTAGTCATTTTGTAATTACAAAGAGAGCTTGAGTGCATCTGGGTAAGATTATGAAACCCTATGACATAAGGACATTAGTGGAGAGGTTTTATGATCTTGAGGGATTCTTCCAAATGTTTAGAATGAGGGTAAAGGCAAGGGACATGGCTCACCAATTCCAATTCCTAGAGGATATAATCAAAAATGAATTCTCTCTCTAGGAGTAGGAGATAAGAAAAGAGAAGTGGTTAGTTTACAAGAGAACCTCATATTTTGTTAGTCATTTTGATAACAAATATAACCCTTTAGGAGAAATCAATCCTTTTGGTGAAAAGATTAACAAATTGATGACACACTTTGAGGAGATCATGGGTGTCTTGAATGAAAAGAAATCGAGGGTGATTGAGGCCAATCTTGACCAAGAAAATATTGTGATGAAAATAATTGCACCTGTACCCATAATAGCTCCAGGAACTTATGTTGTACAACAAAGGGAAAGGTAGAGTGTGGTGAAGCCCAGGAAGGATATAGATGACAAGAGTAATAAATTGAAATAAAGGCCATCACCACCTTAGGTGCATAATCCATACAAGAGGCCTACATCTGGGTCTCTAGATGACCCTTCACCAAAGAAGAAAAAACTTGAGGAGACTGCCCAATCTAGTGAGGAAGCATATTCACCTTCTTAGTCCCCACTCCACTTGGTGAATGAGCAAGAGTTAGAAGAACAATTGGTTCAACTTGGCAGTGCGGGAGATGTTTTAACTGCGGCTAAGCTACATGAAGGAATGCCGAAGGAACCAACCGCCCCTCCTATGGATCTAAGAGTTGAAGAATTTATAGGTTAAAAAATTGACCCTTTTATTAGGGAATCTTGTAGTAGATTTCTGTCTGATAACAATTTTGTAAAGTCCAGGGAATTTTTTCAATTTTCTTGGAGGATGAGTATCACAGATTTTGAGAGAAAATGTGAGAAGAGGAAGGAAAAAAAACATGATAAGGAGGAATATGTCATAAAATAAGAAGTAAAGAAAGAGATGTTGGGTGATTTCAGTAGGATTACCCCTGAGGAGGGAAGAAAAAAGATAATGGATGTTGGAGTTTTGATTTTCTAGAATGGGATATTGCAGATGTAGTGGTTTTTGATGTTGTTAGAAAAAGAATAGATATTGCATACAACATAGAAGAAGAGGCCATTGCAACATCTAAGGGAGTGGTCTTTATTGATGACCATCCTGCTCTTGTAATGTGGTCATTACAAAAGAAAAATAAAACTAAGAGGGATGAGGGCTCAAGTACATATTTGGTGGGTGGCTTTATGATCAGGAGGGTAAGTGAGACCAAAGTGGTGGAGGCCACTGACATAACTATGCAGGAAACAAGTTGTTTAAAGGCCACATCATTAAAGGTTAAAAAAATTATGGATGATTTTAGGCTCAAGTGTGAAAAGCTCATGGAAGCTTATGATGTTGAAAGGAGAAGAAGTAGTGAGCTGATGGGAAGGCTTGCTAGGATAGGAGACACATCACCTTTACAATTGGAAATAGGTGAATCATCCATAAGAATGATTGCATCATCCCCTGCACCACCACCTAGCTCAAGCCCTCTAATTTCCATTCCTCCATCTCCCTTGCCCCCCGATGCTCAATTTGAAGAAGAATTGCAAGATGAAGAGGCAAAGCTTAAGGCCTTAGAAGTAGAGGTTGTAAGAAGGTATGAGGAAAAAATCAATGGCATAATTCTACATTTTCTTAGTACTATTGATACTAGATTTCTTTATTATAGGATCTCAAAGATTTTTTATATTTTAAAATTATTTTAAAAAGGATAAGAGTAAATTGGAGGAGATCCTAAATAAATGGACTAGTCAAGAAAATAAGATGGAAGATATATACTCAGTGACCAAGGAGCAAGAACATGTAGATGCAATAATTGAGAAAAATTATGATCATACTACAGGTCTTTTGGAATTTTCTATTGCTAGGGAGTCTATGCAGAGTGAGTCTAGATTCATTCTCTTGGAATATTCTAGTAAAATTTTTGATTTATTCCCTTGTATTTTGAAAGGCCTAAAAGATCTAAAAACTTGTGAAGAGTGGATGGAGGAATCAGATGCAACTGTTACATTAAGGATCAATAATATTGTTATTGATGATCATAATTATTTGTTTGGAAGGGTGATTGAGGAAATTGTAACTTCTAGGATATATTTTGATTATTTGGGAAATAGGGTCAAGTAGTTGAAGGTCAAGTGTAAGCACTTGATTGAGGAAGAACATAAAGTTTTGCAGTTTGAATGGCCTAATGATGTTGTTTTCTACAAGTGGGCATCAAAATTTAGCCAAGAAGTGACAAGAGTCTAGGTGGGGCTAGAATCAACACAAGAATGATGCTCCTAATTGTGCATCTCCCCTTCTTTGTGTTGGTGAAGACTTTTGAAAGTGAATTTTTTGTCATGTTGTGGAAAATCATTGTATATCCTATTATAATGTGACATGTCTACCTTCCCATTTCTAAAGCTTGTTGCAACCCTATGTCTATTAAGGGTTTCCAAGACTGGGAAGAAGGGTCCAAATTTCATTTTTATGATAGAACTTTTTGTGTCATATTAGTTGGTCCAAACAATGTATAGTTGTAGAAGTGTTAGTGTCTGTATTTTGAATCCAAGATTTAATGAAGAAAGACATTAGTCCTTATTTTTGAACTAGTTTTTCAAGATTTATAGAGAACTATAGTGAATGTAATTTTCTCAAGGAGATTAATACAAAATAATTGTAGGAATATTTGTGTCAAAAATCTTGTTTCCTTTTATTATTGTTTTGTTGATTTTAGGACTATTTGAGCAATTATTGAATTTCATTTGCAAGTCTTTCAAGTTTTATGCCATTCCATTTCTGCTATTGGTTCAAGGAACTGAGTAAAATAATTCTATGATTTGATAGGATCACAAAATATAATAAAGGATATTATAAGAATAGGGTTTTCAGGTAGAAATTGACATTTATTTACAAAGTGAGTAAATAGATCATACACTTCATTCTATCTCAGTGACTCTGTGATAGTAACAAATGGATAAGGCACTAGTCAATGTTTAAGAAGTTAGGAAAATGTTCTAATGTTGTTCATGGTTAAAACAAATAGAAAAATCTGATTTAATCATTTACTTAAAAGGAAGAAAGGTTTAAAGAATGGTTAGCTCTTAATACTGTGATCAAATAGATTCATTGTTGGCTACTCTTAGATCTATTTTGTATAATTCAGTAAAAGAAGTTTTATATGACTAAATATACTTTGTAGGGATTATAAACAAAGAGTTGTAAGGAAAAGTGTTAAATCCTAGGTGTACCCACCTTGTTTGTTTAGAGATAGAAGTGTAGAAGGAATTGTTTCCTTGTTAGTTGGCCCAAGGTCAAATAAAGTATTCTAAATATAGGAAATAGCTGACCCCTAGGTGTATTTTTTTTTTGTCTCTTGTTTTTTCAAAATCTGTTGAATCAGAAGCCAACAAGGAGTGTGTCCATACCATAGTTCATAAGGTATCTTTCCTATTTCTTTCTTGATCAAAACTCTATTCAAGGTGTATACAATAGTGCTAACGACTTCTCTCCAATACATTTGTGCAACACCCTTTTGTATCATCAAAGTCCTAGCACATTCAACCACTGTACTATTTCCTCTTTTTAGCTATTCCATTCTAATGTAGTGTCCTATGAGTAGACATTTTTATTTTAATCCATTCTTCTTCAAAATAGGCAAAAAATTCATGTGATATAAATTATCCACCTCTATCTGACCTTAAGCATTTTAGACTCCCACTGGTTTCCTTTTGTACTCTTGCTTTGTAAATCTCAAGAACATATGAAAAGATTTTGATTTCTCTCTAAGAAACACAACCCCCATCATCCTTGAATAGTCATCAACAAAAAACATAAAGTACTTATCTCCATATTAACTTTGAGTTCCCATAGGACCACATAAGTGAGTATGCACCAAATCAAGTATATTCTCAGATGTGTAGCCTTTACTACTAAATGTAGAACTAGTAGGCTTCCCAAATTGACAATCTCTAAAAATAACATTATTAGGTTTCAAAAGGTTGGGAACACCTCTAAAAACTTTATTCTTATGAACTTTGATTAGGTTATCAGAATTAACATGACAAAACCTCTTATCCCATAACCAACTATCTTCTACCTTTCCAACCAAACATTTCTTAACAGACGGATTCAAGTAGAATAAGTTACCTCTTGTCAATTCTCTAGTGGAAATCAAATTTCCTTGTTTTTTATTTGTCTTTCATATTACTTTACTAAATTCCAGATCAAATCCTTTCTGATTTAGTTAAGAAACACTCAATAGGTTATAGTTCAACCTTGATACCTAGTAAACGTCGTCACAGTTTGTAGTGTCATTCTGTGATATTGTGCCTTTACCTTTTACCATACAGGGGATGTCATTACCAAAATTAACTGATCCTCCATCAAATTCTTTGAGCTCAATGAATTTTCTCTTGTCACCGGTCATGTGATGTCAATTTCTCCCACATGTCATAAGCAATGTCAAGTTCTTTTACATTGATAAACTCCGCATCTGATAAGGTACTTTCTATTACTTCCATAGTTGAAGTGTGCTCTCATTTTGTCTTCAATTGATTAGTAGACATGGTTATATTAGGAAGAACATATCTTGTAGTCAAATGATCCTAGTACTAATCACCCATTCCTTTCAAGTACAACTTCATACTTCCACACCACACTAGGTAACTATCCTTGTTGAACTTAGGAACTTCCTTTCTCATCATCTTGTTAGGATATTTTAATCAGGCTATTAAACTTCTTCTCCAAGGACCAAATATATGATACCAATTTTTAACTTTACTGTGATGAGATTAATGAGAGATGGGGTGAATTAGTAATCTACCGATTTAAATATTTAAAAACTTTTTACTTAACCAATAAAGAAGCAACTCAAAAATTAAATGTAAATGTGCAACCACAAAACATCCAACACAAAGACACAATATTTTTGGTATCGTGGAAACCCAAATTAAGGAAAAGCCATGGTAGAGATGACACACAAATTTTTACTCTTTTGAAGTACAACCTATTAACAGCTTTACCCTGTGGAAGGCATATACATATACATGACAAAATATAACCTTGTGAGAGGCTTTACCTAAAGTTCATAACAATATTGTACCTTGAGAGAGGTAGCCTTGTGAGAGGACCTGTAACACTTATTATAGTGCCACCATACATGATTTGCAATACAATAAAAATCTATTAGGATCTACCTCACTTGAGGATTTCTAGTACTCTATTGTAGTTGTTAGGTTACAACATGTAAGAATGATTTGTGAAATAATAACTTCCTTTTCTTGATCAGATCCTCTATAGCTCAAACAAAATTCTTCACATTTATCTCTAACACTTAGTTGGACCACACCTTCCATCTCTTCTTCCTTCTTCACCAACACAAGATCAACAACACATTCACCATCTCATTTTTTTAGCTTATACTACATTCATTTCTCTTAGGTTTCCACCTCCATAGAAAATCCTAAAACATAATACCTTTTCAATCTAACCATACACTTGGATTCATATCACATATCTTTATGTCTAATTTTAAATTCATTGACCACAACTTTTCATCTTCAGATTTAATCAAGAAATTAAATTATTTCATCAAGTATTTTCCTTCTTGACCAATCAACTTTCTCAAATCATATTTACATGCTCATCTCAATGATTTAATCATTAAAAAATTATTTCCAACTGTTCATGCACATTCTCCAATGAATTTTGACAAATAACATTTGACTATAACATCAACTTAAATCATCAATACCGATCAAACCGTTAGCTTCTTAGAAACTTATTTTCCAAATATCACTACTTATCCTTAGAAATATCTCATATATTTTCTCAAGATGAATCATGATAGGATTAGCATTTAGAAATTTTGGGTAACCTCCAAAAAAAACCTAACATATAAATAATCAAACTAATAACCATACTGATACAATCATCATATTCTTGTTAATTGCTATCTTAACAATTTCACTGTCTCTGATCAACTCTGCTAAATCCATCTCACCGATCATCATAGAAAGTTAAGGTTTTACATGTAGCATCAAAACATGTTTCCAAACACTTCTATATAACATTACCTCAAAATATTTCCATTAACAGGATGCATTCCATGACCATCACAAACAACTCATAAAGTTATTAATTCACATTAATGACAATGCCATAACTGATAATTTTCTCAACCATACCTGTCATATCTCATCAAAAAATCACTCTCTAAACTACTTCCTTTACTTTATTACTCTTCATCAGTTATGCCAACAAAAAATTGTTACTTACCTCATCATTTCCTCCAAAGATAATGTCATCAACAAAAAATTCAATGATCAATTGTCCACCTACATTTGTTCTTAAGTACAAATTTCTATCTCTATTTCCTTTATTGAATCCAAAATATAACAAATTATTATCAAACCTCGCATACCATGCTCTAGGTTCTTGCTTCAATCTAGAGAGTTCCTTCTTCAATTTACATACTATGTCTTCTTAATATGTTAAAGGAAATCCATTTGGTTGATCAATATATACCTCTTCTTCTAATTCACCATTCAAGAATGCTGATTTGACATCCATCTAATAAACTTTAAATTTCTTGTTATCTGCATATGAAAAATATAATCTTATTGCTTCTAATCTTGCTACATGGGTGAATTTTTTTTCAAAATCAATACCTTCTTTCTGCAAATATCCTTTACATACTAGTCTTGCCTTGTTCCTTACCAGTTCTCCTTGTTCATTCATTTCATTCCTAAATACCCACTTAGTTCCTATAACATTCTTATCTTTAGGCCTTGGAACAAATTCCCATGTATTGTTCTTTTCAATCTTCTCTAGTTCTTCCTTCATATATTTTATCCTTGATTCATCTTTACATGCTTCATCAGTACTCTTAGGCTCAAATTATGAAATCAAACACATTTCATTTCTCATTCTATTCCTTTTCATAACTCTATCATACATATTTCCAATAATTTGATCGTCGGGATTATTTAAAGTAAGATAACTTGGTGTTCTTTTCTCTTCTCTTGCTTCCTCAAACTGAACATGAATCCCATCCTCAATCTCAAAGAATGGTTCTTGTTTTGTACTCTAATTTTGTGCAGTTCCTTGATTTGTGCTCACACTATTTTTATCTCCATCTGAATCATACTCAAAAAAAATAAATTGTATCGGAAATCTCTCATCAATTATCATAGTTGCACTTTCAAAAATCTTTCTCAATCTCTTATTATAACATTTGTATGCTTTTATCTTAGTATAATAGCTAAGAAATATACCTTCATCACTTCTAGGATCAAATCTACCTATTTCATCATCTCTCTTGATATAACATTTACTTCCAAAGATTCTAAAATACTTAACTATAGGTGTGTGACCAAACCAAATCTCATAAGGTTTCTTGTTGGATCCCGGTCTCATCTAAACTCTATTCAAGGTGTAAAATTTTGTATTAACTACTCTCCAATGTACATGTGAAACCTTACCTTCAAGAAATATCACTCTTACTACTTCACAAACAATTGTATTTCTTATCTTTGTTGCTCCATTCTGTTGCGATATCTTAGGAGCTGATATTTATCCATGAATACCATTATCCTTAGAATATGAATTGAATGTATTATATGTAAATTATCCACCTCTATTAGACCTTAGACATTTAATTTTAAATCCTGATTCATTCTTAATTTTTTCCTTAAAGATTTTAAACTTATCAAATGCTTCTGATTTTTCTCTAAGAAAAATAACCCACATCATTCTTATGAAATCACGAATAAAAAGAATAAAATACCTCTCACCATAAAATGAATTTGGCTTTGTTGGTCCATATAAATCTTTATGCACACTCTCCAATTTCTCTGATGTGGAAAATACTTTTATGTAAAATGAACTTTTTGTCTCTTTTGCCATGACACATTCCTTACATAACATGTTAGAGGGCTTCACAATATTAGGTAAATCTCTGACTGCATTTAAATTTATGACCTTCACCATGTTATAAAATTCCATGTGACAAAATATTCTATGCCATAACCAATTGTCATTAACTTTTGCAATAAAACAACTTACTCTAGAAGGATTTAATTGAAATACATTCCCTTTGGTTAAAGTACTAGTTGTAATCTCATTTCTTTCCTTGTCTTTTATTGAATGCATCTTGTCCAAAAATTGTACATGATATCCCTTATCAACAAGTTGTCCAACACTTAACAAGTTATGTTTCAGTCCATAAACAAATAGTACATCATCAGTATTAGTCTTACCATCAAGTGTGATTGATCCTTTTCCCTTTATCATGCAAGGAGTATTGTCACTAAACCTAAGAACACCACCATCATACCTTTTCAGTTCAAAAAATCTATCTTTATCACCTTTCATATGATGCAAACATCCACTTTCTATGATCCAATCTACCTTCTTCTTTTCAACATGTGAAACACACGCTTTCTCTTCTATAATAGGATTTTCATCTTTGATAGAAACAAATCCAATCTCATCTTCACTATCACTGTCTTCTAGGTTAATATCCTTAAGCTCAATTTCACCATAATCATTAACATAGAAACATTCTTTAGGTAAATTTGACTCGTAGGGCTTATGCTTAATCTTAGATACTCTTGTAGGACATCTTGATGAAAAATGACTATTCTGTTTAGATGAATAAAAAATAATCGGTAACTTGTCTTTAAAAACTCCCTTACCTCAGTGTTCTCTTTTTGTGATCAAAGCTTCAAGCTCTTCCAACTTATTTTCTTCTTCCTCAATTTCTTCCCAATCACTTGCATACTCTCCAAGATTTTTGCTACTTATACTCGCACTTTTGGTTAGTACTTTTTTATCCTTTTGTGCACTAGCTCTAAATGTTGTCTCAACTCTAGGTAAAGTATCTTTTATTTTAGATTCAAAATATTGTAAATTACCAATCAACATTTCCCTGTTAAATCCATTCATGAGTGGAATGACTTCTTCAATAGAATTTTCCTTGTTATCATAAGCTGGTGTAAGAGATCTGAGAATCTTTCCAAAAATGTCATATTTAGGCATAATGCCTCCTTTTCTTCTTATTAATGTGACAATCTCAGTGATCCTTTGAACATATGACCTGATGGTTTCATCTTCCTTCATTTTATCTTCTTCAAATCTTGTTTTCCAATTTTGCAACTTCACCTTTTTTGTATATTCATCACCTTCATATAAATTTTCTAATTTAACCCAAATATCATGTCCAAGATAAATTTCTTTTACCTCAATTAATTAAGTTTTAGATAGTGTGCTTATCAAATTTTCCCTTGCAATCATGTTGTGTTGAAATAACCTCTTCTCATCATCAGTGCATGTTTCTAGATCACTCTCAACTTTGACTTGAGTTTGTATCTTTTTAATTAGCCAATAGTCTATTCCCATATAGATCACATGTGTTCTCATCTTGTTCTTCCAACTTTCATAGTTATCTCCATCAAACATATGACTCTCCTTTCTATAGGCCATTGTATATCTCCTCAAGTTGCTAAGATTTATTCTCAAAGAGGACTTGATGCTTTGATAGAAATTGTTAAGAAGTAGAGTCCACAAACAAGTGTGAGAGGGGGGGGGGGGTTGAACTAGTTGTGACCAAATCAAATAAAATCCAAAACTTGTAATGATGATTATTAACAACAGTAACAAGAATAAACTATTAGAATAACTGAGAGGGGGGTGAATCCATTATCCATTGTCCCAAATACAAAATGTATATCCAAAAACAATTTAAACAAATTTCTGCAACTCGATAACATATAATAATAAATTGTTTGTGCTTTTATCGATTACTAGTTAATAACTTATAGTAACTACCGATCAAATCTAATATGAAAAATGTAAAGTATTATATATAACAATCATCACAATCAATACATAAAATAAGAGATTTAACATGGAAACCTTGTAAAGGGAAAAACCACCTGGGACCAGCAACCCAAAAATTGTTCACTCTTCTGAAGTGAGGTTGGTGAAGACCCAACCCTGTTAAAGGTTACAAAACACACTATAAGGTGTGACCTTGTTAGAGGATTTAACACTAACCATTATCATCCAAGTAGAATTCACTATGGGGTTGATAGGATAACAAATGTGCATTCTATGAATGACATTACAAGACTTTCAAGTCTACTCGGTTAAGAGATTTATCTGATTACAATGGTTAAACTGTAACAAAAATTGATCTAATTACAATACAAATTGATTTGAAGATGTACATATCTATATTATGGTCATTCAAATGTCTGATCAATATATCAATTATGTTTCAACAATATTCAGTAACTTACTGTACCTCGGTAGAAACACTTTGATGCTCGGTAATCTCTGTAGTTTGGTTCTCCTTAACTAGTTTGATCAGGCATTCATGAAGCTTGTTCACATGATATCTCTGCAGTATTATTTCCTCTAGAATAAGTTTCATAATGAAACCCTAGTCTCTCAAATACACAAGTAAACCATTTTCTTTTCATCCATCAAATTTTTTCGCTTAATCTCCATCTCTGATTTTGCCACTTGAACCTTCCTCAGCTGATGTGTCACTAACACATTTCAAATTTGTCCTTTAGATCTTCCTTGAATTTTTCTAGCCGTTGATCTCATAACAAACTTTATCTTTCACTCCAATTATGAGGTACTTTCCAGCTCATCAACTTCTGTTAGCTAAACAAATCATTTAGTTCTTTTGTTCATTCTCAGTTAACAAAGAAATGTGTCGGTGAACACAAGCTTAGTTTATACTGTGCTCGGTATACACTACACTGCTTGGTGTATACTGGAATGATTCATTAATAGACAACACTACTTTGTAACATTTTTCTTCCAACTTCATAAAAGATTAATGCAACATAATCAAGTCAACAATATGAAGCCATGGACTCATCAATAAGTTACCAAAGGTATTCCTTATCCTCATCTATCATATCCATCTTCCTCAATGTAGATATCTCAATTCTTCATCTTTCTCTTCTCTTCTACAAATGTGTTAGATGTTTGCAACTCCATGATAAGTACTATCAAAACTAGTTGACATCAATGACATCATAAAACTGATTCAATTATCTTACATAACAATTCAGTGCTCAGTGATCTCTAATCACTTGAAGTTCTTCAATCAGGTTCTCAATCAGTTGTAGTTCATCAATCTCTCCCTTTGGCATTGATGGAAACTCAAGCAATATGAAGTATATCATACAGACACCAAACATGTATTCTACAAATCTGTAAACAAATGATGTAGCTCAGTATGCTCTCCCTTAGCTTAATATGTTTAATCACTACATTACATAACAACATTACAATGTGTAGACTATCTTCTGTAGATATGATCTTTAGCATCTCCCAGGTTCCTTTTGTTTATGTCTCCCTGTATCCTTTTAGAATATCTCTCCCTAAGATAGATGTTCTAGTATTCTCCTCGGTTATCATATTGTTTATCTCTCCCTTTGAAAATAATGCCAAAGAAACAAATAAACCATACAGCTCTATAGTAGCCATGTAACTCTCTATTATCTGGTGCATTGACTATATCTTTGTATACTGATTATGCAAATCTATTCCAGTTCTTCACAACTTTCACAATGTTAGATATAAATCCAAAGTGTGAACTATGCTGCATCAACATGAATGATCTTTTGATCAGATTAGGCTGATGCAACCTCCATATCACATTAGTGACTGGTAGATAGGGGACAGACCCCATGTCTAGTCCTCAAGTATTCAAATGTATCTTTCGGTAGAGGCTTTGTAAATATGTCAGCAAGTTGCTCTTTAGATGTAACAAATTCAATATTCACTTGCTTCTCCTACACTTTTTCTCTTAAGTAGTGATACTTGATAGATATGTGCTTTATTTTAGAGTGCATCAATGGATTCTTTGAAATTTTTATGGCACTAGTGTTATCACAGTATATAATCACCAGCTCAATGGTTATCTCATTCATTCCTTCTAACACTTGCTTAATATATGCAATATTTGAACAATTTTTAGCAGTAGAAATATACTCTACTTCAGCTGTAGACTAGGAAATACAAGACTATTTCTTACTTGTCCAGGTAACAAGTCTTTCACCAAAGAAAAATGCTCCTTTGGTTGTGCTTTTTCTATCATCCACATTTCCAGCCCAATCAGCGTCGGTGTATACTTTAAGTTCAAAATTTCCTTTCTTAGGATACCATAATCCATAATCCTTTTTCTTCTTTAGGTATCTTAAGATTCTCTTTGTAGAAATCATGTGTGACTCCCTAGGATTTGCAGAAAATCTTGCAACAATCCCCACAACATGTGCTATATCTAGTCTACTATGTACTACATACATTAACTTACCAATCATTGATTGGTACAATGTCTAGTTCACCTCTATAGTTTCATCCTCTTTAGTCAATTTGCAGCCTGTGACCATTGGTGTTCCAACTAGTTTAGCATCTTCCATGCCAAATATTCTCAGCACTTCCTTTATATACTTGGATTGTGTGATGAATATCCCATCACTTTGCAAAATAACTAGTAGTCCTAGAAATAACTTAAGCTCTCCAAACATAGACATTTCAAACTCTTTTCTCATCTCATTAGCAAAGGATTTACATATGTGATCTTGACCTCCAAAGATAATATCATTCACAAATATTTCAGCAATTAGAATAGTATCATTAGTATCACCTTTCATATACAAATTGATGTTCTCACTAGTTCTAACAAATCCAATACTTAAAAAATAAGTATGCATCCTTCCATACTAGGCTCTTAGTGCTTACTTCAAACCATACAAAGATTTATGTAATCTACATACCATGTCTTTCTTGTCTAGAAATGAACCCTTCTAGTTGTTCTATGTAGACTTCTTCTGCAAGTATCCCATTCAAAAATGTAGACTTAACATCCATTTGATAAACTTTAAACTTCTTATGTGCTACATAAGTGAGTAACATTTGAACTCCTTCTAGTCTAGCAACAGGTGCAAAGGTCTCACCATAGTCAATTCCTTCCTCCTGTGCATACCCCTTGCAAACTAGTCTGGCTTTATTCCTTGTAACCTCTCCATTTTCATTCAGCTTGTTAGATACAACTGAGAAGGGGAGGGGTGAATCAGTTGTATAATAAAATAATTTATCTTTTCATATCAAAACAATAAATCCAAATCTGAAGAAACACAAATTAAAACACCAAGAATTTTTTTTGAGGAAACCTTGTTAAGGGAAAAACCCTGGTTGGGATGAAACCCACAAATAATATACTAGTAATAAAGTATCTCAGTTACAAGATTTTTCCCTATTAGAAGTAGATAAATACAATTAGTACAAATTCCCTATTAAAGGACAAATTCATTTCTTTGAGTTAGCAACCCTGTTAGGAGTTGATAGCATGAGCCTTTCTTTTCTCAGAGCAACTTGCCCAATGTGAAGGTTAAATCTACCTTCTAAAGGTTAAACCCATCTTTTGGAACCATTGTCCAAATGAAAGTATATAAATATACTAATTATAGATAATGAACTGACTAACAACAACTCCTTTGCTAAAATAATGCCAATGAAGTATAATTATCACACTACCTACTCTACATTAGTAGTCCTCAGAACACACATCCACATTTCATACCCACACTCTTTGCATCACTTGATTTACTCCTTTATACAAGATACAAATGATTAATTAGGTTGGCACCAATTAGGAATTTCCTAATAAAAATGATTTACATAAACTCTTGTCAAGATACACACGAGATCTTGGACAAGAAAATAAAAAACATTAGTCAGCCAACATACTCCAAAATCCATAACTTATCTTTGCACAAGGTAGAATATGCCACATCCCATAGGTTGGCACCAAATAAGACTTTGCAAGGTCACACGCTATTGCTGACATCACCAAGAGCATGATGATCAAGGAGCAAGGGAAAGTAGTCATTAATGAGTCTTCTATCATATCCTATACTCGCATATCATGAATCCATCTTGTATCTAAGAAAACACATAAATTCATAGACTAAATCTCGCACAGACCTTTATTTTTGTTCCTGCAACCAGTCTGTACCAAAACTTATGTAACTTCTTCCTCTAATATTATTCCATGCAATCTTAGATATAAGATCTAAATTCCATTTGAAACACAAATCCAAGCTCGTAGAGTTAGAAATTGTTAGAATAACTGAGAGGGGGGTGAATCAGTTATCCACAGTCTCAAATACAAAATGTATATCCAAAAACAATTTAAACAAATTTATGCAGCTCGGTAACATAAAATAGTAAACAATCTGTGCTTTTACCGATTACCAGTTAATAACTTATAGTAACTACCGATCAAATCAAATATGAAACATGTAAAGTATGATATCCAACAATCATCACAATCAACACATAACACAAGAGATTTAACGTGGAAACCCTGTAAAGGGAAAAACCACCCGGGACTAGTAACCCAAAATTGTGCACTCTTCTGAAGTGAGCTCAGTCAAGAGCCAACCCTGTTAAAGGTTACAAAACACACTGTAAGGTGTGACCTTGTTAGAGGATTTAACACTAACTGTTATCATCCAACCATCATTCACTATGGGGTTGACAGGATAACAAATGTACATTCTATGAATGACATTACAAGACTTTCTAGTCTACTTGGTTAAGAGATTTATGTGATTACAATGGTTAAACTGTAACAGCAGGTGATCTAATTATAATACAACTTTTTTTGTAGATGTACAGATCTATATTATGCTCATTCAAATCCTCTGATCAATATATATATTTTGTTCAACAATATTCAGTAACTTACTATCTCTCAGTTATAGCTTTCTGACACTCGGTAATCTCTGTAGTTCGGTTCTCCTTAACTAGTTTGATTAGGCATGCATGAAGCTTCTTCACATGATATCTTTGTAGTATTCTTTCCTCTAGCATGTGTTTCATAATGAAACCTTAGTCTCCTAAATGGACAAGTAAACCATTTTCTTCTCATCCATCAGATTTTGCTACTTGATCTCCTTCATTGATTTTGTCAATTAAACCTTCCTCGATTGATGTATCGGTAACACATTTCAATTATGTCCTTTAGATCTTCCTTGAATTTTGCTAGCCATTGATCTCGTAACAAAATTTATCTTACCACCTCATGATCATACACTTTACATCTCATCTTCTGCCAGCTAAACTAATCATTTAGTTCTTTTGTCCATTATCAGTTAACAAAGAAATGCGTCGGTGAACACAAGCTTGGTTTATACTATGCTTAGTATACAATACACTGCTTAGTTTATACTAGAATGCTTCATTAACTGACCACATTGCTTTGTAACATTTTTCTCCCAACTTCATAACAAATTAATGCAACATAATCAAGTCAACAATATGAAGTCATAGACTCATCAATAAGTTACCAAGAGTATTCCTTATCCTCATTTTTCATAACCATCTTCCTCCATGTAGATATCTCAGTTCTTCATCTTTCTCTTATCTTCTACAGATGTGTTAGATATTTTCAACTCCATGATAAGTATTATCAAAACTTAGTTGACATCAATGACAACATATAAAATGATTCAATTATCTTACATAGCAGTTCAGTGCTCGGTGAGCTCTAATCATTTTAAGTTCTTCAATCATGTTCTCAATCAGTTGTAGTTCATCAATCTCTCCCTTTGGCATTGATGGAAACTCAAGCAATATGAAGTATACCATACACATACCAAACATGTATTCTACAACTCTGTAAATAAATGATGTAGCTCAGTAAGCTCTCCCTTAGCTTAATATGTTTAATCAGTATGTTACATAACATCATTGCAAGTGTAGACTATCTTTTACAGATATGATCTTTGTAGTTCTCAGATTCCTTCTATTTATCTCTCCCTTAGATGTTCCAGTATTCTCCTTGGTTATCATATTGTTTATCTCTCCCTTTGACAACAATGCCAAAGAAACACATAAACATATAGCTATGTAGTAGCCATGTAACTCTCTATTGTCTAGTTCATTCATTGTATCTCAGTATATTGATTTGCAATTCTCTATTCTAGTTCCTCAAATCTTTCACAACCTTAGATAGAAATCCAAAGTGTGAACTGTGTTGCATCAACATGAATGATCTTTTGATAAGATGAGGCTGATGCAACCTCTACATCACATTAGTGACTGGTAGATAGGGGATGGACCCCAAGTCTAGTCCTCAAGTATTCAAATGTATCTTTCAGTAGAGGCTTGGTAAATATGTCAGCAAGTTTCTCTTTAGATGTAACAAATTCAAGCTTCACTTTCTTCTCTTGCACTTGTTCTCTTAAGTAGTGATACTTGATAGATATGTGCTTTGTTTTAGAGTGCATCACTAGATTCTTTGAAATGTTTATGGCACTAGTGTTATCACAGTATATAATCACCGGATCAATGATTACCTCATTCATTCCTTCCAACACTTCCTTGATATATGCAATATTTCAATAGTTTGTAGCAGTAGCAACATACTCTACTTCAGCTATAGAGTGGGAAATACAAGACTACTTCTTACTTGTCCAAGTAATAAGTCTTTCACTGAAGAAAAATGCTCCTCTGGTTGTGCTTTTTCTGTCATCAACATTTCCAGTGCAATTAGCATCGGTATAGATGTTGAGTTCAAAGTTGCCTTCCTTTTGATACCACAGTCCATAATCCTTTGTTTTCTTTAGGTATCTTAAGATTCTCTTTGTAGCAACCATGTGTGACTCCGTAGGATTTGCAGAAAATCTTGCAACAATCCCCACAACATGTGCTATATTTTGTCTACTATGTACTACATATATCAACTTATGAATCATTGATCGGTACAATGTCTGGTTCACCTTTGTAGTTTCATCTTCTTTAGTCAATTTTCAGCCTATGACCATTGGTGTTCCAACTATTTTATCATATTCCATGCCAAATGTTCTCAGTACTTCTTTGATATACTTGGATTGTGTGATGAATATCCCATCATTCTGCTGAATAATGTGCAGTCCTAGAAAGAACTTAATCTCTCCAAACATAGACATTTTGAACTCTTTTCTCATCTCATCAGAAAATGATTTACATATATGATCTTGTCCTCCAAAGATAATATCATCCAAAAATATTTCAGCAATTAGAATAGTATCATCAGTATCTCCTTTCATATGCAAATTGTTGTTATCACTAGTTCTAACAAATCCAATACTTAAAAAATAAGTATGCAGCCTTTCATACCAGGCTCTTGGTGCTTGTTTCAGACCATAAAAATATTTATGTAATCTACATACCATATCTTTCTTGTTTGGATCTACAAACCCTTCTAGTTGTTTTATGTAGACTTCTTCTTCAAGTATCTCATTCAAAAATGCAGACTTAACGTCCATTTCATAAAATTTAAATTTATTATGTGCTGCATAGGCTAGTAACATTCAAACTCCTTCTAGTCTAGCAAGAGGTGAAAAAATCTCACCATAATCTATTCCTTCCTCCTATGCATACCCCTTGCAAACTAGTCTGGCTTTATTCCTTGTAACCTCTCCATTTTCATTTAGCTTGTTTTTGAAGATTCACTTAGTACCGATAAGATTCTTATCCTTAGGTCTAGGTAATAAGATCCATGTCTTATTTTTCTCTATCTATTCATTCTCTTCATTCATTGCATTTATCCACTCTTCATTCTCCAAAGCAACTTTAACATTTTTCAGTTCATATTCACAAACTAAGCATGTACCTTGTCTTAACTTACTTCTTGTTTGTATGCCAGCTTGCTTGTCGCCAATAATTTGGTTCTCAGGTGATGTCTTCTAACAAATCTTTCCAATATCCGATCTCTTATTTCTTGTTCATCTTGTTCAAGTTGATTTTCCTGCTCAGTAGGTCTTTCCTACTCATCGGTTTCTCTTTCATATTCCTCGGTGTTATTTTCCTGCTGACCGATTGCCACTATTTGCGGCTTTAGTAGATACTCTGGATGCTCAATGTATGTGAATCTACCAAAGTCTTTTGGTTCCTTTATGTTTTCTTCTGCATTCCTGTCATCAAACTTATCAACCCTGACATTAGCACTTTTTATCATTTTATTAGTAACTTTATTTAGACACTTATATGCTTTGAGTTTAGTGGAATATCCAAGAAATATCCCTTCATCACCTTTTGAGTCAAACTTTCCATTTCTTTCATCTTTTAGAATAAAGCATTTACTTCCAAAAATACTGAAATAACTTATAGTGGGTTTGTGTCCAAACCATAACCCATATGGTTTTTTGTTAGTGTCCTTCTTCAACTGTACTCAGTTCAAAACATAAATAGCTGTGCTAACTACCTCTCTCCAGTATGTCTGTGTAACATTTTTCTCTATCATCAGTGTTCTTTTATAGTCAACTATTGACCTATTCCTCCTTTCAGTAATTCCATTTTGCCGAGGTGTCCTCAGTGCAGAGACCTATCTTTTAATACCATTCTCATTACAAAAGTTAGTAAATTCATTAGAAATAAATTCACCACCTTAGTTAGATCTTAAGCATTTCAATTCTTTACTAGTCTCTTTCTCTACTTTTTCTTTATACCACTTGAACATCTTAAATGCCTCTAATTTTTCTTTCAAGAACATGACGGTCATTAATCTAGTATACTCATCAACAAAAATAATGAAATATCTATCACCATAATAACTCTAAGTTCTCATAGGACCACATAGGTCGGTGTGAACTAACTCAAGTATTTTATTTTTTGAATAATCTTTTCTTTTGAAACTAGATTTTGTCATTTTACCTTTCTGACACTCATGACACATAACATGATTAGGCTTAGATAAGTTAGGAAGACCTCTAACCTTTTTCTTTTTACTAATTTTAATCATGTTATCAAAGTTCACATGACATAACCTTTTATGCCATAACCAAGCATCTTCATTTTTCATCATTAAGCAAGAAGACTCATCATTTTTAAGATAAAACAAGTTACCTTTTGATTCTGCTCCTGGTCCAACAAGTCTTCCTCCATCATCAAACATTTTTACTTTCTTTCTCTCAAAAGAAACTCGGTGACCTGAATTGTTCAATGGTGCCACACTTACAAAATTATAGTTTAGTCCTTCTACCCAATAAGCATTATCACATTGGATTCTATCATTTATCAGCAAGGATCCCTTTCCTCTAACCATACAAGGTGTATCATTACCCATTTCTATAGATCCTCTATTTTATTGCTCAAGATGATTAAATTTTTCTTCATCACCAGTCATGTGATGTGTACAGCCACAATCTATGATCTATTTATTATTTTTATTAACCTTATAAATCAATGCTATTTCTACATACTTTTCTTCTTCCTCAGAATCATCCTTCATAGCAAAAAATACTAACTCTACATCATCATCTGAATCAGAATCGGATTCAATTTCTTCTGCAATGTAACATACCTTTTTGGCTTTGTCACTGTTGTCTCGGTTTTCTATGTTGTAGTGTTAGTAACTTCCATTGCCTCTTCTCCCATAGCTTCCTTCACTAGATCAGTCCTTATTTCTATCATCTTCCTTCCCATTCAGACATCTAGCAGCAATATGACCAACTTCTTTGTAGTTAAAACATGCTAAAGGTAATTTGCCTCTATATCTACCTTTTCCTTTAGGTAATCTTCTGGCCATCAGAGCTTCAAGCTCATCAAGTTCATCATCAGTATTGCTATCACTATCATCCTTATTATTTCTACTACTAGACTTACCAATCTTCAAAGAAGTCATAAAAGAAGATTCAACAGTCGATACAATAGTATTATCATAGTTGTTCAGTTCAAAAGTTGTTAGCTTTCCAATTAGATTATCAAGAGTAAAAGTACTGTTGTCACTAAGGATTGCACCCAATTTGCTAAGTGTTGAACTTAGCAATCCTATGAAACATGAGACTATTCTCAAGCTGTGGGTAACCTATTTGAGAATAGACCTCTGGATTAAGGGTTGGCTTCCCTTTGGATCACTTGAGAAAACTTACTAACTTTTAGGAGGAAAGGGAGAGAGTGCATAAAACAAACAACTCCAACTGAATGAGAAAAAAGGTGATCCACCGAATTTGAAAGAAGATCCACAACTAAAATAAGTTTACTCCAACAACAAAATAAAAACTTGAATCACAACTTGATTCTACTTCCTTAAACTCTTAATGAAACTAGGTACTTGATATACAGAAAAGGAAGAAAACTCCACAACTCTGATATTCTCAATTGCACACAAGTTACACTACCGAATTAAAGAAAATTCTTGAGAACCGACTTGAATCAACATGTGGATTAAGGATACAAAGACATCATAGTAATCCTACATGTAATTCAAAGGCCAATCCAAAATTATAGGGAAACAAGAAGGATCAATTTTATTGCTGAAAAGAAACTAAGTACAATTGTGTCTCTCAGAGCTAAAACACTCATATCAGAGAGAAAATAATGAAGAGCTAACCTCAATCACCAAAAGTGAGAGGTATATAACAAAAACCTATGAATCTTCATTCAAAGTCCACTACCTCCTAAGAATAGAAAAAGATCAATAATAGACCCATGAGGCTATATCATAATTTTAATACCAAACTCTTGGGTTTCTAGGGGGGTAGAAAAATAGGGGTCCCTAAAAATAGATAGTCAAAGGAGACTATTCCATCCACTAAGCCATGCACCAAAAGATTCTGACAATGGTTTATAAAACACTACTACTAGAATTTACAATGAAATGTGCAATGACTGTTACATATTAAATAGCCCTAACCCTATGCCAATAATTAATAATGGATTTAAATTTTATCCTAAGTCAAACAAATGACTCTCAACCCAATTACGGGGAAAGCATATTTGATGACTTATTACATTTATTAAATTAAATCCATCAATATGAAGCATTCAACCTAGGATTAAAACCCAACCTAATATTCATCACACAAAAAACCACCATGCTTGAAAAATGGATACATAGAAAAAAATAAAGTGGCTAATAAATCCTCAACCCTACAAATGGGAGAATAATAAATGACCATTTTGTCAAAACCCCTCTCGCAGAAGAAACCCTTGTCATTCAGGTCTTCCCACTCGATAGATGTCAAGTTTCCCAATCTGCCTGGCAGTTCACTGGACCTAGGTTTGGAAACAACTATCTTGGATTTGTGGCATCATCAACATGAGGTAGGCATTGAATTCTTCCATTATTCTATATCTAGTTTCAATTTTGAGGGTTCAATGATGAATTCTCTGGCTGTGATTGTTAGAAATAGGGAATACTGAGAGGGGGGGTGAATCAGTATTGTACAAACTTTAACTTTTGCCCAAATATGGATATAATAGATTATCTTTACAGATGCATAACATAAGAAGCTAAACAATATGCATAGCAATAAAACTAAAGAACTCATAACACATGATATGTTCTCGAGGAAACCCTGGCCAAGGGAAAACCCCAGAGGGGATGGTACTCACAAAGATCCACTAATCAAAAGTATCTTGTTAAGGATATTGACCCTGTTAGGATTCTATTACAAGAACATAGTGTATTAGTCCTGATTAAGGGACTATAGGCCTTGTTAGAAGCCTCAACCCTGTTAGGAGTTGTCAATACAAAATCTGATTACCAGATGAGCCCACTGCCGAGACAATTAATGTACAATGTATACTAATTACAAAAATGGATTAAGGTACATAAACTTATGCTGCTTGCATCAATATCTTTTCACTGCTCTTACATTCACATCATCTCACTTTATCATATCATTACAATATTACCACATCCCTTGTTCTTCTTACAATTTACAATTACATATATACAAGTTATTAAGGCTAATAACTTTACATGGTCAGCTTCCATATATCTTTATCTAAGGGTTAACATCTAGGATGTCATCCCTTTATATTTTTAAGACATTATTTTGATAAACAAAATAATCCCTTAACTCTTTACCAATTCTGTCTTCAAAACTGTCCTGTCGGCTTAACACTGCCTTTGGTAAAATTGTCATAACTAATTCCGTACATGTCGTACTGACTTGCACTCTAAGATGGGTCATCATTAGACATCATAGAGTCTATGTTCAAGTGCACAAGCAATGAAATTACTCCAGTCAATGTCGCAAACAAAAACTATCCGGGTACACTGGTGAAAATGTTGTCTCACACTTAGACAAATTTGCAATGCACTCTGCTATACTTGCTCTCTTCATGTGGATCATATGTTTCCATAATGAAAACATCTATGTACTCATCTTAGCCAAATTTCCAACAATCTCCCCCCTTTGTCATTGGTGGCAACATATGAGAAAATTGGCTAAGTGTACAACTCAAAATCTCAAAATTGTCTCAAAATTGTGGCCATAGTATAACATATACATATACTATCCTTATAACTCCTCAAAATATAATTTCTAATACAATACTCCCCCTAATAGTATCAATCCATATCATATACAATAATTTTATACTCTATATCTCTCCCCCTTTGACAACAATGACAAAATAAAGTAGGGAGGGCTACAAAATTGTGTCACAAAAAAGATTATACCTTAGTTCCTTATTGCAAAGCTGATAGGCTTGCAACACAATCTACAAAATCAACTTTCATTACTTCTATTTCCTTCTCCCATTATTTCTTAATGGAATCTACCACATTGAGTAAAGTGCTCAGTCCATAAGCTGCTATTTGACATGCTTGAAGGTTTTCAAAGTTAAACTTCTAAAAAGATGTCTTTGCTGAAAGACATTCTTCAAATTGTTCTTCAATTACACATAACTTCTTAGAAGTGTGCTCTCTCAAAAGAGTAAATCTTCTCATTTTTCTATTCCTTTCATCTTGCAAAAATCTAATTTCATCATAAAGCTTCCTAACTTTCTTCTCAATATCTAATACCTTCACATTAGGGCTAGAAAGAAGGTTACGTTCATTCTAAATTTCTGCTTCTTTCAACTTCATCTTCTAATCGTATTTTACTGTTAAGGTCTCTGATTTTGTACATTGTATGTACAAAGATTTTTTTATTTCCAAATGCTTCCTCAAGTCCTTGATACAGATATCAAGACTATTAATATCATTCCTGATATTGTGGCTAATATTCAAAAGCATTTTAGCTTCATAAGCTGCTTGAGCTCTCACTTTTGCAATATCAGATAAATTAGTGAATTCATTATCAAAAGTGCTCATCAGATAGATTAGTGAATATCAGATAGATTATTGAATTCATTATCAGGAGTAAGACTAATGTCTTCTTTGATAGGAATAGGTGCTTGAATCTATGTTGCTTTAGGTTCTTCAATAGTGGTTTGTGTCTGCTCTGCTTCTATATCCGGTTCATCAAGAGCAGAATTGTCAACAATGTTTCCTAAATTATTGAATACATTTTCATCAGTATCCAAGGTGAAATTTGTACCTTCTACATTCATTGATTCATCTTCAATGCTAATAGCTAGAGGAAAGGGAAAATCCTCTTGTTCTGCTTCACCTGCTTGATCTGCTGCAATTGATGGTTCTCCAACAATTTCTGCCATAACCTTGATTATTGCCTACTCTATATCAGAATTAAATTCTTCATATCTACCTCCCATAATTAGAATGGTTCTCCTTTTGGTTCTCAGATGGGTGCTTAAGGCCTTCAATATCTCAAATTCACAATTCTAGGGCTTGCGTAGATTTGGCGCTCAAATCCTTCACCAAATCATTGCAAAATGCTTCCAATCACTGCTCTTTGCTCTCCTAAACACTTCAACTCACTTTGATGATCAAATAAAATTGATCATAACCTTTTATTACTTCAATCTCACTTAGGTCTGATATCGCATTCAATTCTTTTGCTACTTCTTTCCAAAAAGTTGTTTCTGTTAACCTGCAAAAACTTAAAACTTCTTGCGATCTCGCAAAACATAATATTTTCTTTTGCACTCTTGACCATAGCATCAGTACATCATAAAATACCTTACATTAACTATGAAATACTTAATTCATCATAAATATACTTCTACACTAATTATAAGTTCCTAATCTACTGTAATTTTCATAAATCAAGTGCTTCCAGATAGGTCTGGTAAGGATTCATTCTTACCACTTGATACTTCACCTTTCTGATTACCATCAATGTTGAATATGTCTCCTTGATCTGTGCCTTTAACAAACTTCACTTCATTTGTATTACTACATCAACCTTTCTATCTGTTTCTTGCATCTTCATTTCTTCTTTCATGATTTCTAGGGTTAGGGTTAGGATGAAAAACTCCATTGTTCATTCTGCAAAATCTTGTTGTATGTCCAATCTTGTTGCATATTTGACAAATAGTTCCATTATTTCCATATCTTGGTCCTTGTTGATTGATTTGTGATCTGCAGTTTCTAGCAATGTGTCCAACCTTGTTGCATCTATAACATACTACATTTCTTTTGTTCATATCTTCAGTAGGTCTCTTATCTGCATTGTTAGTATTCCTAAACATTCTACTACCATAATTGTTTTCAATAACTTTAGGTTTTCTACATTCAATAGCTCTATGTCCAAAACCATGACAATTATA
Source organism: Chamaecyparis obtusa (assembly GCA_027943335.1). NCBI lineage: Eukaryota > Viridiplantae > Streptophyta > Pinopsida > Cupressales > Cupressaceae > Chamaecyparis > Chamaecyparis obtusa. Next base: position 656,072 of record BSBK01002696.1, read on the forward strand.
ACAATAACCATTAAGAGGTTTAAATTGCTTACCTGTGCAATCTCTCTTCATATGACCAATAGTATTACAACCAAAACATCCACCTTTGAATTCTCTTTGCATACCTTTGGGTGATTCTTCTTTCTTAGGTGGTTCTTCTCCTTTAGGTGGTTCTTCTGATTTGTTGATCTCATCAGACTTCTTCTCATCTAGACTTTCATATATTTTCAGATCTAGTTCCTTGTTCTCATCATTTTTTCTGAATATGTTAAATCCAAGTCTAGTCTTATCATAAGATGGTTTCCCAAAAGATACTTGTTCATTGATCTTCTCACTATTTGAATATAGCCTTTCAAGTTGTTTTTTGGATTGAGTCAGTTCACCTTTCACAATCTTATTGTATTTCTCAAGTTTAGCATACTGCAAATTGACTTTCTCAAGTTCAGATGTTACATTGCCAATTTTAGATTTCAGCTCTTCATTTTCAATCTTCAACTTTTTATTCTCAGATCTTAGATTTTCTTCATTGTTTCTATTACCATCTTTCAAACTTAATTTCAATTTTGCTATCTTCAGTTCATGCTTAAGGATCACATTTTCTTTTTCTAAATTGTCATCAAAATCTTCAATAAGAATTTCAGATTCCTTTTCAGATTTTAGATCTTCCAACTTCTTTTTTAGTTTCTCAATGACGTTCTTTGCATCATCATATTTCCCTTTCAGATTGTCTCTTTCATTAGTAAGCATATCAATTTGTTCAAGAGCTTCTTCAAGATTCTTTTGTAGTTGATCCATATCCATAGAGATCTTAATCAAGCTACTAGGCTTTCCTTGAATGATTATTTTTTGAGTAACTAAGCTCTGATACCAATTGTTATAAATAGGGAATACTGAGAGGGGGGGGTGAATCAGTATTCTATAAACTTTATCTTTTTCCCAAATATGGATATAACATATTATCTTTACACATGCATAACATAAGAAGCTAAACAACATGCATAGCAATAAAACTAAAAACTCATAACACATGATATGTTCTCGAGGAAACCCTGGCCAAGGGAAAACACTAGTGGGGATGGTACCCACAAAGGTCCACTAATCAAAAGTATCTTGTTAAGGATATTGACCTTGTTAGGAGTCTATTACAAGCATATAGTGTATCAGTCCTGATTAAGGGACTATAGGCCTTGTTAGAAGACTCAACCTTGTTAGGAGTTGTCAATACAAAATCTAATTACTAGATGAGCCCACTATCCAAAAAAGTAATGTACAATGTAAACTGATTAAAAAAATGGATTAAGGTACATAACCTTATGCTGCTTGCATTAATATCTTTTCACTGCTCTTACATTCGCATCATATCACTTTATCATATCATTACAATATTACCACATCCCTTGTTCTTCTTACAATTTACAATTACATATATACAAGTTATTAAGGCTAACAAATTTACATGGTTGGCTTCCATATATCTTTATCTAAGGTTTAAAATCTAGGATGTCATCCCTTTATATTGTTAAGACATTATTTTGATAAACAAAATAATCCCTTAACTCTTTACCAATTCTATCTTCAAAATTGTCCTGTCGGCTTACCACTATCTTCGGTAAAACTATCATAACTAATTCCGTACATGCCATACTAACTTTTACTCTAAGATGGGTCATCATTAGACATCATAGAGTCTATGTTCAATTGCACAAGCACTGAACTTACTCCAGTCAACATTGCAAACAAAAATTGTGTCTGAGTGCACTGGTGAAAATGCTATCTCAGACTTAGACAAATTTGCAACGCGCTCTGCTACACTTTCTCTCTGACGTTTGTGCTCTTCATGTGGATCATATGTTTCCATAATGACAACATCTATGTACTCAGCTCAGCCAAATTTCCAACAGTGATGGCACTATATAGGATTCTATTTCCTCTAATATTTTGTAGATCTACTCTCTGCATTCTTGTTTTGTAATTCCATATCCTTGTATGTCGAGGACACTCTGTTTGGCATCCCACTTGTGTTTGATTATTGCACTGGTATCATATTCCTATGAGTGTATATTCAACTTCATGAATATGGCACTATTACTAATTTGCAAACATTTCATTTTCAACTAGGCACGACACTGGCATTGTTCATTTGAAATTCTCTGCATTTAATTTTTTGGGAGAATAACATTTCTTTATTCGATTCACTGGCTTCCATGCAAGATTATTGCTTGTGAGACCAAGCTAGGGCATCAATGACTTGCTTATCAAATCCATTTGGATTTGATGGCAGAGAGCCCTGGCTCGCACTCTATCTCATTTGCTTTGGCACTGTGTTTTTTATGTTCAAACAAGGTACCTGAATGGTTATCATTATAGAGCTTGTGACAAAGCTAGGTCATTAAATCTAGAAGCTTCATCTAACAGTCAGGAACTGCTTAACTTGGCCCTATGTTTTTCACTCCATTGTTTCACCTTGCCTTTGCATGACTTATGAATTTGTGAGTCAACACCATGAGACCGCGGGTCTACTACAGATTATACTTAGATTAGGGCACCATATTGTTATTATGCTTGATCATGCTATTGTTTAGTTTGATTAAGGTGCATATGCATTGGGCCCAACTCTCTATTTTCTTTGATGCCAATGCCAGCCCTCAGGCCTACTCTTGCTAGTTACCAGTTAGCTTGAAAGAAAATCTAGGGCATTTTATCTATCATCGATAATACGTTCCCTAAGAACTACTTCATGGCAATGCTTCATCCATTCTAAAAGTCGTTGTATATTGTTTTTGAGATGTAAGTTAGGTCTATTCCATTTATATACTACATTTCAAATTTCAATAGAAATAGTATCATTTTTAAGAGTTTTTTTCCATGTTGGATGCATCATATCCCTGCCGTCGTTAATCATATCCTGATGACTGTTCTCATGCCTTGTTGCCCATGACGTGTTACTAGAAAATGGTGTTGCTTGAATATTTAGCCATCTGATACTCAATGTTGGTCATTACATAGCCTATCGTAGCTAGAGCACTCATGTGCAAGGTTGAGCTCACTATTGTATATACTTTGTCATTTTTGAACATATGCCTATGCTTATTATACATAGCTCGTGACAGGAAATATGCATTGTAACTTGATGGCCCATGAGCTCAAAAGCTGGGACTCGGTGCTATTGTGTTTTTTTGTTTATTGATGCAAGCCAAGAGCATCCTTATTGAATACATGTTATGGTCTTCATTTCTCTACCACCGATCCTCTATTCTATTAGTGCCAATCTGTAGAATGTTTTGATGCTTGGTATAAAGGCTATGCATAGCTCGTAGGTCACTTTTACCATGCTCTAGCTATTATGCATCACCATGGTTATAGTTCGACTATTATGCTATTTTTTTTATCCTAACATGTATGTCCTATTGCATTAAGATCCCCACAATAGTGACTATTGCATGATGGTAGAGTTCATGGGTTCCTCCATTTTTCTTTCATTTTCTATTCAAACATTATGCCCATGGTACATCTTCTTGGTTGTCTCAAGGCATTAATGTTTATATAACTTGATACTAGCTCTTTTATGCCTATTGTTGTATACTTGATACTATCTCCTTACTAGTGATCTCAGTAATTGATGCTTTCAATGCTCATTACTATGTAGATACTTGAAACTGGTTATTGATATCATTCCTTATCATCATTTATCCATTGGTCTTGGAGCTAACACTATCTTGGAACCCATGAGAAATCCCTGATGTAGATTTAATGGCATTATCAATTGGATGAGGAATTGTTGTTGGAAACATGTTGTTGCATTAGACATTGTAAATATCAGCACCTTCCTTATACTGATGTCATTTCTTAATGGCTTGATCCTTGTGCCCATTTTTTGGCATTGACTTTTCATTGCAACATGTTGGATATCTATTGGTTACATATGCTTGGTGTTTATTCAAATGACACAGTTTACTTATTACTCTTCATGATGATAACTTGTGTTTTGAGAGGCATTGTGGCATTGATTTACCCACTATATCCCATTTACTACCTGATCCATAATGCAAATCTAAAACACACCTCATGCTCTAAATATGTATAAATGATGCAGATTGTATCTTGTTTTCCATGAATGATAATAGAACTACATGTGGATTTTTGTAATCTATTTCTCTGCTTTGATGATGATTCATTGTGTTTAATGAGATCTATTGATGTTCCTGGGAGGTGACATGCTCATGCTTGTACCTTATGTTATAATTCCCTCTAATCACTTTGCCATTTGCACCTCATGATTTTCCTCTATTTCCATGATTCTACTTTCATGATCCTCATTGATGTTGCATCATCTGGATGTCCCTTTAGTTTTTACGATGGGTGATCTTGGCCCTTGATGCAATCACTGATAGAAAACATGATTTTTTTGTGTCATGATCCACATCAAAGGCCCAGGTCATTCATTGGAATGGTTATTGCATCAGCTCCTCTTGTGTCTTCACATGAAACAAACATGTTAGTGAAAACATGGTGTCTCATTCATCTTTGGAGCCTTGATACACATGCCCTGAGCACAGCCTTTGTCAGAGGTGTATGTCTAAGTGTATGTATGCATTCTATAAATACTATGATACCAGCTATTCAATAGATCCATTGGATCTAACCCATCTCTCCCTTCCTCTTCTTGTAGTAGCTGGACTACAGGACCTCTTTGGACAAGATCGAATTCGGACACCACTACCAGGCAATGTCTGGTATCCCAGTATTTAATTGATTTTCTTTATGTATATCTATACTCATTCATTCAATTCTGGTAGTGGCTATGCTCATGGCCTGTGTTTGCTTAGATGGATTCTTTTTTCTTTCCAGCTCTTTCCCTTTTCTATAGCATACATATCACTGATACATGCATGTGTAATCTTTAGATGTAGAAGTTTATTTCCTTTCTCTTTCATGCAATCTCCACAATGAAATGAACAAAAAATTAAATAAGATCACCTAATAACACAAACTAGGGTACTGTAGCATCATCTAGTAATTAGGTTATCAATTTAAGAATGAGTAAGAATATGATAACATTCTAGCGACCTCTTTGGATTGCTTGCCTACTAATTATTATGACCAGCTGCCTTAAAGATCCATTGGGCATAGAGTCTTATAAGATTCAAACCAAACTTAGTTCCTTTGGACAACCAATCCTCCTTGCTGACAAAATTTATAATTGCTAGAGATAACCTGTCTGGCTTATTACTACTCACACCAAAATGAAAACCAAATTGAAAGCGAACTGAAAAATTGAAAACAACTAGTGCCAGGCACTTAGGGAACACATAAAATTGGAAAATTCTAACTTACTAATGTATAGGGCAGAAAAAGACCTTAGAAACAAGCCTTGAGGTGAATCCCATTCACTAGAATGGGAAGCTCCTCTCCATCCATACTAGCTAGCTAAAAAGCATTATGGGCTTTGCATCCAATCACCATGAAAGGCCCACTCCATATGGCATCAAATTTACTATGCCTCCCTAGTTTATACTTTGCTTCATCCCACTTGAGGAAAAGGTCCCCCTCCACTCTTTTATCAAATTTCTTCTTCATCTGAGAATGATGAGCCTCCAGGTTCTCTAGTGCTAGCTTTCTTACTTCTTCAAGTTCAACTAGTTTAGCAAGCTTGACTTGCATAGCATCTTCCTCCATGAGATCAATTTATTTGATTAAGCTCAAGGTAGGTAGCTCAGTAGAAAAAGGAACCCTATCTTCCTTTCTATAAATAAGTGTATAGGGTGAGTTACCTATAGACCTCTTAGGTGTTATTGTGTCTACCCATAAGGCCAACTTCAACTTGTTGTGCCAATCCCTCTGGTTTTCTTCTATAGTCCTTTTGATGATTCTCAACAAGTTCTTATTTGTTGATTCTGCCTGACCATTACCCTAAGGGTAATAGTTAGAAGAGGTACTCAAGAATATATTGTGCTTGAGTGCCCATTCTAAGATTCTAGTTCCCAGAAATGCCATAGCATTGTCTGAAATGATAGAATCTAGAGTGCCAAATCTAGACACAATGTCTTGATAGAAGTTTAGGACAGAAGTCTCATTTTCTTCCTTCAGTGCTATAGCCTCTATCCATTTGGTGAAATAATCTATAGTAATAAGTATCCATTTGTGTCTAGCACTTGATGGGTGGTTGATAGGTCCAATGAAATCCAATCCCCATTTGGAGAGAGACTTCTCCACCTTGATGGGATGTAGAGGGAGGGCTGCTAACTTCTATTTTCCAGAAAATAGAGCATAGTTCTTGCACTTCCTTACCCAATCAAATGCATCTTTGTACAAGCTAGGAAAATAGTATCTAGCTCTCATCACTTTCAGAGTAGTGGTTCTAGCTACAAAGTGTCCTCTAGAACCTCCATCATGAAAGTCTTCCATTATTTTATCCACTTGGCTGGTTTCAACACATCTCAACAAGACACCACTATGATCTCTCCTATATAGAACATCATCAATAATGATAAATGGGATAGCTTGGAGTCTAAATTACCTTCTTTTACTCCTTTCAAGGCCTTGAGGGAATTAACCAGTTGAGAGATAACATTTCATCTCTGTTGTCCACCTTGCACTCCACTCTGCATTCTGGTTCATCAGGAAAACCTCCTCCTTCTGCTGGTTTTGGTCAATTATTCTCTCATTTAGTTGTTCACATAGCCCTTTTCCTCTAATCATCTTGGTCACTTTGATCTGAATGTCATACTCCATGACTTTGGTGACCCAACTAACCCTCTCATGGCTTAGGTCTTTATTCAGCAGGAAATCTTTTATGCAAGGACGCGAAACCATTAGGTGCATTGTGTTATTGGATAACAAGTGTCTGAATTTTTTGAAACTCCTCACAATTTCTAGGACATTATTTTATATAGGAGTGTAATTAAGTTCATAACCATCCAGACCTTGGCTGTAGAAAGCTGTTGGTTATTCTTGCTTCTCAGCATTCTGTTGGACTAACATGGCAAAGATACTATCGGTGTCCCCAAAAGCATACAGGATGAAATCTTTAGAAAAGTTGAGGTTTACTAGAGTAGGAGCAGAAGCAATCACCTCCTTGAATTCTTCAAAACACCTCTTTCCTTTATTTTTCCAATGAAAGGTTGAGTTCTTTTTCAGCATTTGGGTCATAGGTTTCAATAGTGTTGCAACATTTGGAATGAATCTTCTCAAGAAGTTGATTCTTCCTAGGAAACTCTGTAGTCCCTTCTTGTGAGCTGGCAGAGGTAGTGCCATGATGGCCTTTATCCTCTTAGGATCAATTGTTGTCCCTTGCTTAGATACAATGTGTCCTAGTAATCTACCTTCATGGACAGCAAAAATGCATTTCTTAAGATTCAATGAAACTCCAAACTCTTTGCACCTCTCAAAGATCTGCCTCAGATGAGCCAAGTGATCATTAATGTCCTTTGAAAAGATGATTATATCATCCAAATAAACTAGAATTAATTTGTTCATCAAACTAGTGAATGCCATCTCCATGGCTTTCTGAAATGTGGCACCAGCATTTGACAGCCCAAAAGGCATCTTCCTGTATGCCATGGTGCCCCATTTGGTGGTAAATGTTATTTTATATTGGTCTTCTTTACCCAGGACCTAGTTGTTGCTGGAAAAGACATCTAACAAAGAAAATCTATCAGACCTTGAGACATACTACAAAATTTGTTCCATGGAGGGAAATGGGTGATGGTCCTTGAGCGAGGCTCTGTTAAGGTCTCTAAAATCGACACATAACTAGATTTCACCATTCTTCTTCCTAAATGGTACTAGATTGGAAACCCAAGAAGTGTGTTTAATGGGAAAAATAATATTGGCTTCAATCATTTTCCTCAACTCTGTTTTCATCAAGACCTCTAACTTAGGATTGATAGGTCTCTGCTTTTGTCTCACTAGTTTGGCATGAGGTTCTAGCTCAATGGTGTACTAGGCTAAATGGGGATCAAACCCTTTTAGATCATAGTATTCCCATGAAAAAACATCACTAAACTCTTGACATAATGAAAAAAATTCTTTCTTTTCTGGCTGTGTACATACCTTTCCTAACTTAAGGGATTTGTCCTTGATAATTTCTACAGACTGGTAGTGTTCTTCTTTGACGGTCATACTAGCTTTGTCTCCTCTGAGCTGATCATCAAAGTTAAAAATGGACTCAAGGGTTACCAGTCCCTTGGGTAGCTTATTACTTTTCAACTGTAGCATCTGGTCATTATACTAGTGAACATGTTTATTCTAGTTAACTTTAGAGAACTTAGCTTCTTCTATCAAAAAGTTAAAAATTTGCTCATCATTTTCAAAAACTTGCCAGCTCATCTAATTGTTTGGTATAGATGGCCTTACTAGGACCTTCACATGCTATGAGTTAGGACTTGTGATCTCTTTTGGAATATCATATTATGCTCCCATGGAAGCTAGCTTGTCTACCTATTTGTTTTGATTTCTTGGGACAACAACTAGATTAAAAGTAAAAAAATCTTCCATTAAATCCCAAACCCTGTGCTTATACATCTTAAGCATATCATTCTTTGTGAGATTAATGCTATGAATTTGATTGAACACTAACTCTCTATCACCTATAACTTTTAGGCACTTGATTCCCCTTTGCCTAGCCCATTCTAAACCATGAATCAAGGCCTCACACTCTGTTGTATTGTTAGTATAGCTAAATGAAAAATGAACTGTAGAGTAATACATTTTCCCCTTTGGAGAAAGTAGGACAGCTCCTCCTCCTGAACCAACTTTTCTTCTAGCACCATCAAAAAATAACTGCACAAATCACCATTCTGATCTTCAGAATACTTATCTTCTTTCTTCATAAAATTTGGAATCACAACACCTTCTTCATGGATAATGTACATTTCGATACCAGAAACCTCCATGTTTCTAAAAGGGTTATCCTCCAAATCTCTTTTAGCCCACTCATCTAGGACAATGTTAGGAATCTTTTCAATAGTGGTTTCAGGTTTAGAATCACTTGGATCTTGTTCATGAAACATTAGATTGGAATTTATAGGGTTTGGGGTATAAGGTTTAGCATGGATTTTTGCAAAAGCTTCAGACTTGATTCTAACCCTAGTCCCATACCTAGTTCTAAAGTATAGATGAGACCAATTAGCTGAGAGATATCCCCCTAACCTGGTAGTGAATTCTCTAATTAGATAGATAGCAAAGTGAGGTGGTAGGTCTATGACATAGACATCTTGGGGAATAAAGAAGTTGGGACATTCATGTAGAGTGAGGCTCAAGTCCTTAATGACTCCAATGGTGCTAATTGATGACCCATCCAACTAAACAATAGGCCTATCTATTGCCTCATAAGGCAATCCTAGGAGGTCTGCTAGTTGTTTAGAAATCACAGAAGTACTCGCTCCTAATTCTATCATACAATTCTAAACCAAGAAGTCTCCAACAATAAGAGTTACATAGAAAGGAGGAGGTTTAACCTGTGGGGAAACAATGGTATGCAAGCTAGCTTCTTTGGTTTTCTACTCCTTTTGAGGTGTTTCAACCACTAGGACCCTAGGCTATTCTGAAACAACTTCTTGATGTGATGAAATCTTAGCCAACTCGCTAAGTATTAGCTCATTTTTTCTAGGGATCACTAATGTGTCCATTAAAGTCACATTAATAGAGGTCTTCTTCATCTATTCCATAATATTAAAAGATCCCAAACTTACTTTAGATTGCCCTTTTGCTACAGTAGTCTCAGGTTGCATAGATGCCAACTGTGTTACTACCCTAGCCTACTCCTTAACCTCTTTTGACTAGTTTAGGACTAGAGCTTGAACCACCTTGGGTTGTGGATTCACAATAGGAGTTGGCTGACTAGTAGAGGCCACTTGTTCAACCTACAAAGCCTTCTTCTTAGACCTTGTGTTGGCTGCAATTGGAATATAGTTCATGTTATCATTTGGTGAAAAATTCACCCTGCAAAAATCTTCTTTCTAAAAATTAACCAGTGCCACCTTAGGTGTCTGCAACTCATTTGGGGTAGAAACTGGGCCTTTTTGAATTTATGGCTCTTGAACCATCTCCTACAACATCATCACATTGTTCTGCATCATGAGGGCCTAAGGATAGCCACTAGGACACATCCCTTGGATATTCTTGCACCATGTTATTTTGAGCTACAAGAAATAGCTCTCTAGAAGAACTAGGAGTGTTAGGATTATAAGGCTGGCTGGCCTTTTGGTTATAATTTCTTGCTTGGCCTTGCTGGCCTTGCTGGCCTTGTTGGTATTGGGGTCTATTTTTTTGGTAATGATTTTGATAGGGCTACTGATAAGGTTGTTGATAGGGTTTTTGGTAAGGTTGGGATTGCTACTTCTTTAGACTAACCAACTCATTAGTAATAGTTTGCAAGGCCTTTTTGATCTTGTTCAGCTCTTGGGATTAACTCACAACTGGGCTAAAAACTTGTTGGGAAGGAGCTGGGAGAGGTGGAATAGATGCCAAGGCTAGAATTGCTTCAAGAACAGGATGAAGCTCAGGAAAAATAGGCATTAGAGGCCTTGGAGCTATCTTTCCTACTTGGATTAGGCTATTTTCAGCTCTTATGGCAAGATCATATGCTGCTGGTAAATTAGTCCCTCCCATGGATTGGATCATAACAAAGATATCATTGTTAAGGGCTCTTAGATAGTATAGAAAAGAATGATGGCTTGAAGGCCTAACTATGGCTGGTATTCTATTCCATGTCCTTTGAAATTTGAAATTGAAATCCATCATGTATTCTTGGGGTGATCTTTTAATAGCAGTCAAATGTTCAACTAATGAGAGGTGATCTAATTTATCTTCAAATTTATTGGTCAAGGCTTGACCCAACCCATCCCAATCAGTTATAGAACTAACTGCTAAGCCTCTAAACCATTGTAAAGCTTTACCTTTGAGGGAAGCTTCCAATAATCTCACAGCCACATTATCTTGGGTTATATTATGAAGGGAACAAAGGGATGCTACATCTCTTATATGCTCAATAGTGGAGGTCTGATCCTCTCCTGTGAACATAGGAAAACTCTTGAGGGTTGACATGGGTATGTCATCATGCTACTGCAAATTCAAGGGGATGCCTTGATTGAATGCTACAAAAGGATGTGGTCTAGCCATTAGAGGATTAAGGAGAGTTTCAATTGCTGGTGCTGCTCACACTGGCTGAATTTGGGAAATGGTTACAGGAATGCGAGCAGGATTAGGAGTGGGACTACGAGTAGGATTTGTAGATTTTGATGCACTAGTTTGGGTTTCTTTAGACCTCTTTTTTATAGATGGAAGCTCTGCATACACAAAAGGATTCTTACTCTACCTGGTTGGGATCCCACTCAAAAGCTTAAGTACTGGTCTACATGAAATAATATTAGAGTCACCAGGTATGATTTCAAAACACCGTTACTGCTCATACCACAAAATAACTTGCATAAATATTTCTTAGAAATCTGACTCACTGAGTTTTCTGTCCCATCGGTTGTGCCAAAAATTGTTGTCACTAAGGATTGCACCCAATTTGCTAAGTGTTGAACCTAGCAATCCTATGAAACATGGGACTATTCTTAGGCTGTGGGTAACCTATCTGAGAATAGACCTCTGGATTAAGGGCCGACTTCCCTTTGGATCACTTGAGAAAACTTACTAACTTTTAGGAGGAAAGGGAGAGAGTACATAAAACAAACAATTGCAACTGAATGAAAACAAAGGTGATCCACTGAATTTCAAAGAAGATCCACAACTAAAATAAGTTTACTCCAACAGCAAAACAAAAACTTGAATCACAACTTGATTCTGCTTCCTTAAACTCTTAATGAAACCAGGTACTTGAAATACAAAAAAGGAAGAAATTTCCATAACTCTAATATTCTCAATTGCACACAAGTTACACTACCAAATTAAAGTGAATTCTAGAGAACCAACTTGAATCAACATGTGGATTAAGGATACAAAGACATCATAGTAATCCTGCATGTGATTCAAAGGCCAATTCCAAATTATAGGGAAACAAGAAGGATCAATTTTATTTTTGAAAAGAAACTAAGTACAATTGTGTCTCTCAGAGCTACAACACTCATATCAAAGAGAAAAGAATGAAGAGCTAACCTCAATCACCAAAAGTGAGAGGTATATAACAAAAACCTATGAATCCGCATTCAAATTCCACTATCTCCTAAGAATAGAAAAAGATCAATAATAGACCCATGAGGCTGTATCATAATTTGAATGCTAGACTCCTAGGTTTCTAGGGGGCGAAAAAAGAGGGGTCCCTAAAAATAGATAGTCAAAGGAGACTATTCCATCCACTAAGTCATGCACCAAAAGATTCTGACAATGGTTTATAAAACACCACTGCCGAAATTTACAATGAAATGTACAATGACTGTTACATATTAAATAGCCCTAACCCTATGCCAATAATTAATAATGGATTTAACTTTTATCCTAAGTCAAACAAATGACTCTCAACCCAATTGTGGGGAAAGCCTATTTGATGAATTATTACATTTGTTAAATTAAATCCATCAATATGAAGCATTCAACCTAGGATTAAACCCCAACCTAATATTCATCACACAAAAACCCACCATGCTTGAAAAATGGATACATAGCAAAAAATAAAGTGGCTAATAAATCCTCAACCCTACAAATGGGAGAATAATAAATGACCATTTTGTCAAAACCCCTCTTGGAGAAGAAACCCTTGACATTCGAGTCTTCCCACTTGACAGATGTCAAGTTTCCCAATTTGTTTGGCAGTTCACTGGACCTAGGTTTGGAAACAGCTATCTTGGATTTGTGGCATCATCAACATGAGGTAGGCGTTGATTTATTCCATTATTTTGTATCTAGTTTTGATTTCAAGGGTTCAATGATGAATTCTCCTGGTTGTGATGGAACTATATAGGCTTCTATTTCCTTTGTTATTTTGTAGATCTACTCTCTGCATTCTTTTTTTGTAATTCCATATCCTTGTATGTCAAGGACACTATGTTTGGCATCCCACTTGTGTTTGATTATTGCAGTAGTATCGTATGCCTATGAGTGTGTATTTGACTTCATGAATATGGCACTGTTACTAATTTGCAAACATTTCATTTTCAACTAGGGCACGACACTGACATTGTTCATTTGAAATTCTCCTTATTTGATTTTTTGGGAGAATAGAATTTCTTTATTCCATTCACTGGCTTTCATGCGAGATTATGGCTTGTGAGACCGAGCTAGGGCATCAATGACTTGCTTATCGAATCCACCTGGATTTGATGGTAGAGAGCCCTGGCTCGCACTATATCTTATTTTCTTTGGCACTATGTTTTTAATGTTCAAACAAGGTACCTAAATGGTTATCATTATAGAGCTCATGATAGAGTTAGGTCATTAAATCTAGAGGCTTCATCTAACAACTGTGAACTGCTTATCTCGGCCCTATGTTTTTCACGCCATTGTTTCACCTTGCCTCTGCATGGCTTATGAATTTGTGTGTCGACACCATGAGACCGTGGGTCTACTATAGATTGTACTTAGATGAGGGCACCACATTGTTATTATGCTTGATCATGCTATTGTTTATTTTGATTAAGGTGCATATGCATTGGGCCCTGCTCTCTATTTCCTTTGATGGTAATGCCAGCCCTCGAGCCTACTCTTGCTAGTTACTAGTTAGCTCATAAGAAAAGCCAGGCAATTGTATCTTTCATTGATAATACCTTCCTTGAGAACTACTTCATGGAAATGCTTCATCCATTCTGAAAGTCGCTGTATATTGTTTGTGAGCTGTAAGTTCGGTCTATTCCATTTATATGCTCCATTTGAAATTTCAATAGAAATAGCATCATTTTTAAGAGTTTTTTGCCATGTTGGATGCATCATATCCCTACTACCATTAATCATATCTTGATGACTGTTCTTGTGCCTTACTTCCTGTGAGTGTTACGAGCAAGTGTTGTTGCTTGAATATTTAGCCATCTGATACTCAATGTTGGTCATTACATAGCCTGTCATAGCTAGGGAACTCATGTGCGAGGTTGAGCTCACTATTGTATATACTTTTTCATTTTTTAACATATGCCTATGCTTATTATACATAGCTCATGACAAAGAATATGCATTTCATCATGATGGCCCATGAGTTCAAAAGCTAGGACTCAGTGCTGCTATGTTTTTGTTGTTTACTGATGCAAGCCGAGAGCATCCTTGTTGAATAAATGTTATGGTCTTCATTTCTCTACCGCCAATCCTCTATTCTATTGGCACCAATCTTTATAATATTTTGATTCTTGGTATAAAGGCTATGTATAGCCCATAGGTCACTTTTACCATGCTTCAGCTATTATGCATCACCATGGTTATTGTTCGGCTGTTATGCTATGTTTTTTATCCTAACATGTATGTCTTATTGTGTCGAGATCCCCACTATAGTGACTATTGCATGATGGTAGAGCTTGTGGGTTCCTCCATTTTTCTTTCATTTTCTATTCACACATGATGCCCATGGTACATCTTCTTGGTTGTCTCAAGGCATTAATGTTTATATAACTCGATACTAGCTCTTTTATGCCTACTGTTGTATACTTGATACTATCTCCTTGCTAGTGATCTCAGTAATTGATGCTTTCAATGCTCATTTCTATGTAGATACTTGAAACTAGTTATCGATATCATTCATTATCATCATTTATCCACTCATCTTGGAGCTACCACTATCTTGGAACCCATGAGCAATCCCTGATGTAGATTTAATGGCATTATCAATTGGATGAGGAATTGTTGTTGGAAAGATGTTGCATTGGACATTGTAAATATCAACACCTTCCTTATACTAATGTCATTTCTTAATGGCTTGATCCTTGTGCCCATTTGTTGGCATTGACTATTCATTGCAACATGTTGGATATCTATTGGTTACGTATGCTTGGTGTTTATTCAGATGACACAATTTACTTATTACTATTCATGATGATAACTCATGTTTTGAGAGGCACTGTGGCATTGATTTACCCACTGTATCCCATTTACTACCTGATCCATAATGCAAATCTAAAACACACCTCATTCTCTAAATATGTATAAATGATGCAGATTGTATCTTGTTTTCCATGAATGATAATAGAACTACATGTGGATTTGTGTACTCTATTTCTCTACTTTGATGATGATTCACTATCTTAATGAGATCTATTGATTGTCCTAGGAGGTGACATACTCATTCTTGTACCTTATGTTATAATGCCCTCTAATCACTCTACCATTTTCACCTCATGTTTTTCCTTTGTTTCCATGATTCTACTTTCATGATCCTCATTGGTGCTGCATCATCTGGATGTCCCTTTATTTTGTACGATGGGTGCTCTTGGCCCTTGATGTGATCACTGATAGAAAACTTGACATTTTTCTATCATGATCCACATCAAGGGCCCAGGTCATTCATTGGATTTATTGTTGGATCAGCTCCTCCTGTGTCTACACATGAAACAAACACGTTAGTGAAAACATGGTGTCTCATTGATCTTTCAAGCCTTGATACACATGCCCTAAGCACAACCTTGGTCCGAGGTGCATGGATGAGTGTATGTATGCATTCTATAAATACTATGATACTAGCCATTTCATAGATCCATTGGATCTAACCCATCTCTCCCTTCTTCTTCTTGTAGGTGTAATACCCCAAAAAGGGGCTATAAGTTCATTAATCTCCTACATCATCAAATCGAATGAAATTGACATCAAAGTACTAACCTAAGGCACATCTAAACATCATTGAATCTTAATTGATTATCTTATATTCTGCATCAGGGAATATTCCTAGTAATATTTCTAATTATCTTAATTATCTTTAATTTTATAATTATTTGGCAATAAATCACATTTATCCTAAAATTTGATTAATTGACTATTTTGCATATTTAATTAATTAGATTTAATTTTGCCACTTAATTATTTAATTAAATTTAATTCTATCTATTATTAATTGTATTATTTAATTTTGACAATAAATCAAAATTCCTATGAATAATTGATTAAATTCTTATTTAATTAATTAAAGCATGTTGTCATTATTTAATAATATAATTTTTAATAAAAGTTTGGTAAAATAGTTAATTAACCCATAAATCAATTGTTGTATTTTCAAAAATCAGTTAAGTTGAGCATAAATCACTTTATTTATTTATTAAATCATAATTATCCATGTGCACATTCAAGGACCCGTTAAACTCAAAATTGGAAAATCAATGTAAGTTGTTAGCTTTTTGAAACTCAACATCTTTTTGAGTTTTAACGTGGTTCTAAACTTCTAATTCGAGTTGAACTGTGCTTTTGCATGATTTTTGTGACTTAATTATCTGTTATTTAAAAATAACTCAAAAATCAACCTGAGTTATTTGAGTGATTTATGGCTTTTCCCATGCACCTCCAAAGCCCTGGATTTCTATAAAATCAAGGCTCAACTCTTCATAATTCATCCACAAATTTGCACAATCATGTTGGAGAATTGGAATTGGGAGAATCAAAGCTCTTGCGAATCAACATCTTTGTGAGATTAATCTTTTTTTTTTTTGCATATCATTCTTAGATAGTTTCATATCAAGTTTTTCATATAGATTAGATTCATATCACTTTTTCATTCTTATTGCATAGAAAATCTAGAAAAATAGATTAATTGCATTCATATTTCATATCTAGATCAATTGCATTCAAATCCTTCATTTAGGTGTCATCCAGGTCACTGATCTCGATTACAATCTGAGAACATCAATCTCGCACCTATTAGAAGGCAGTAAATCGCTTGGCTAGATTAGATTTTAATTTTGCACAATTTTGATTATCACTAACCTCTAATGTTTTACTAAGTGTTGTGTCTATAGATCAGGTACAATTTTCACACACACATTTCTGGCACCCACCGTGGGGCAACCCACCTTTGCATGCTGGTTTTGATTTTTTTGGGGAGCTAAAACCCTAAAGTTTCAAAGATTTAATTTTATCTCCCAAACGGCTTGGAGTTTTGGTCTGAAATTGTTTTTGCAAGTTGGTGATATATTAGAAAAGCTACAATAAAAAATTTAGAATTTCTGAGATGTTTTGAATTTTTAATAATTTTTTCTTGAAATTATAGAAAAAATTAATATCTGACGCAAATCATCATATTTTTTGAAAAATTTTATATTTTCAGAAATCTCTTTAAATTCTATAGGGGGTCCATTCTTTGTGTTTTAAATTTGGACATGATATATTATGTCAAATAGTCAATTTACAAAAACTAGTCTATTTTGATAAAATGGGTCTCTAGGGCACAAATGAAGAGATTTTTCTAAAATTTTTGCATTTTTGGAAAGATCTCTATTTTTAAGTAAGGGTCTTTATTCTAAATTTCTATTTTTGTGGCCAAAATCATATAAAAAAAAATTAGATCTTGTTCACTAGGTCAAATGCAGTGCAAAAAAATTAAAATTTTGTGATGGGTATGCACTTATTTCTCATATGATTCAATGCATGATATGAGTTGTCATTTGGATTAATTTATGGTTATTATTCCTCCTAAAAATTTATTTTTAGATCTAACCCTAGGGTTTTCATAAGTTGAATATACCTTGCATATCTTGTTTGCTTGTTTGCTTGTTGGAGAGTTCGTAGCTTGCTTGCATAGTAAAGCTCAACAAAAATTGCTAAAAATCAGGTAAAATCTACTAACTGCATTGCAAGGATCCTAAGTATTCTCCTTCATCTAA
The DNA here is from genome assembly GCA_027943335.1 of Chamaecyparis obtusa. Taxonomy (NCBI): domain Eukaryota; kingdom Viridiplantae; phylum Streptophyta; class Pinopsida; order Cupressales; family Cupressaceae; genus Chamaecyparis; species Chamaecyparis obtusa. The sequence continues at coordinate 673,777 of BSBK01002696.1, forward strand.
TGACATTTCAATTTGGGACTTAAAATAAATCTCTCGTGTGTCTAGCTTGGGTGATTCTTTTCATGCTTTTGTTTTACACACTTGCATAATTGATACTAGGTTGTGACCCCTTAAGGATTCATTAAGTAGTCTTAGATACTTGTGATTGATCTTGATTGCTATCTTGGGTTATTGGATTCGCTAATCTGCTGGCCCCTCATTTCTGCCCCGTGGTTGCAATCTCAGTGCCATAAAGGGGAGGGGTCAACAGGACAAAAGCGTTAAGTGTTCCACTTGGCAACCCTTTTGTGCTTTTAGGAACTCACTTGTTTTCTAAGTTGGGGACTCATTTTTAGCTTGTGTGAAGTGTTAAGTGTTCCACCTTGTGGACTCATCTCATATTCACTTTAAGCATTAAGTGTTCCTCTTTTTTCTTTTTTGGTACTTTTGGTAGATTTGCTTTCGGGAATATATCTGTGCTCACATAGTAATTAGGCCCTATGAACAATATTCATGATTCTTGAGAGATTGGATTCCTAGCGAAATCTTTCTTGATGACAGAATCCTTGTAGGTAGGGAGGATACTTAGTGTGTTTCACATTCAACTTGGTTAGTGTGTCTTCTCTTATTGATCGATACATTCTCTCCCAGGAGAGGTTGATAGATCACGTGGGGTTGACATCATGAGCTTTGGTGAATCAAAATTGGTTAGTGCATCTTCTCTTATTGATTGATACATTCTCTCTCTGGACAGGTTGATAGATCACGTGGAGTTGACATCATAGACCTTGGTGAAGCAAAACTTGTTCTTAGCGTGTCAGATTAATCTGCTTGCTTTGTTTGGGTTAAAAGTGAAAATGTGTCAAAAACCTTGGATCTGGAGCCAAGTCCCCTTGTGGTATACTAGTGTGAGTCATCTTTAGAGAGGGTTAACCGTAGCAGACAATCCCTTCACAGGGAAAACTGCATTGACGGAACCTCAAGCGGTCATAGCCATTTTCACCATGGTAGTGATAGCCGCTATATAAATGTCCTTGTGGAAGAAATCTCCATGGGTATGGTTCATTGTTGGGTTGTCAGATCTCCCTAGCAGATCTTGAAGATTAAGTTCTCGGACTGTGTCAAAACCCTAGTGCGCCGGGATTGGAGTTCACCCCTTTGGATCATAAAAGTTGCAGAGTCAAACCATTACTAAAAACCCTAGCGAGGCCAAATTTTCATTTTCTAGGGTATATGTGCATTATTGCAAAACATTTTTGGAACATACACAATTAGCACTTCTGAGGATTAGAATGAATAAGTCACTTGATTGTTCATGCGCAAGGTTGCTTTTGCCCTTGTTCATTATTTTCAGACATGCTTGAAATCACTTGCTTGCTATTTTACATGCTTGTTTATCTATCTGGTTACTGAAAATGAACAAATCTATTACAATCTTCAAATCTAGACATTGAAATTTGCAAACAATTTGAATCTGAAAACTCAAAATTTGCAAAATCTGACGTAAAATCCTTTCTGGAGTCAAAAGTTGTCTCAAGAGGTCAGAAAGTCATGCGAGTTTTTTTCAAGTGTTGTTTCATTACAACCCATATGTCGTATGATTGAGTACCCAGTGTCGTACGAGTTTCCATGCTAGCAAATCTTCAAAGTCAAAATCTTGTAATTGTCCTATGATATTTTCAACTATCGTTTCATTGCTACCCAAAAGTCATATGAGTTTTCTCAAAGTGTCATTTCATTATTGCCCATCTATCGTATGAGTCTACAAAGTGTCATTTGGGAAAATTTTTGAAAGTTGTCATAAAGTTGTCAGAATTGCCAGATACCCAGCTTTTTCAGCCTAGTTCCAGAATCTGTCATACAAATCATTGTGTTAGGAATAGAGCAGTAGCCATTGAGAATCAGTACACATGTCTCAAAGAATCAGTACACAAGAGGAAGAATCTCTAATCACTGCTATGATGAAGTAGCTACAAGCTATGCAAATTGAACTTAACAAACTTGAGAAAGAAAAGGAACCTAAAGAGTTCTCCATGGAAGCTCTATGTGCTTTTCCATGTGATAAAGACTTGTACATGTCACCATGCCTCCAGAAAAAATATGAGCAACGTGACAATCCTTATGATACCTCTTCCACAGAGAGTGACACATCCAGCTTTGAAGACTATGATGACTATGATGACAGACAATGTAATGATACCTATGACACCTTTGTTCCTAAGAGTCCTCCTCGTCGTTCATTCCTGCTTACTACAAATGGGCCATCACATTGGATAGATCGTGATGGTGATCCATATGATTTTGATTTTGAAAAAGACTTTGATGTTTTTTGTGAACAATACCTTTATTATGATCCATCTACTACTGCTGAGGACTATAAAATATACCGTGCTGATTTGAAACATCAATACTATAAGGATCTCTCCTCTAAGAACTCTTAGGCTGAAAATAAAGATTACACTCTCAAGCAAGATCATGTTAATATTGGACCTTTGTCTTGTGATGGTTCCCTTCCATCCCCTACTTCCTCCAATACCCATACATTTCCTAAAGCTTCTGAGTCTTTCAAATCTTTCACAGAACCTTCATCCGACACAAGCCCTAATACTTTTCATGCGGTTCCCTATAGTTATCCTCCAGGGCTACCTCTTAAAGAAACTCAAGCTAACCTTCACTTGGTTGCAAATACTTTCAATAATGATAAACCTAAAGAGCCTAAGTCTTCATATGCTACAATGCCTACTTTAGCTAGTCCTTCACCATCTCTTCCAAAGTCATCCATACAATCCCAACATGCTTCCTTGTCCTTAGAAGTGGCCCCATGTCAAGAGGACTCTAAAAATGGTAAAGAAAATAACATAAAGAAAGATCAAGATCAAGAACCCTCCATGTCATCCACTCCTTTTCACAATGTCTCTTATCCACCTCAGGGTTCTTTTGATCCTGCACACCCGTTTTCATGCATTCCACCATGTCTTAAGTCTTCTCCTAAGAAAGATGAAGCTACTACTTACACTGTTGAGCTTATTGACAATCAAAATAACCTTACTACACTTTCGCTTTCCAAAGATGATACTTCCATTAAGGTTGGTAAAAATGGTGTTGTTACTTCCAAATTTAAGCCTATTGAAAATCAAGAGAAAAATGATACGCTTAAGCTATCCAAAGATCCTTGTCAAGATCAAAGTCTTCCATCTTCTTGTTCTACCACTCCATGTTCACTTCCACTTTCTACTCTTCCTAAGTCTTTGCAAGCTTTGAACAATCCTATCAAAGAAGGTGCTCATATTCAAGATGTCCATGATTCAATTAAAAATTCTAATGCTCACTCTAAAGATGCTGATATCCTTGGTTGTCATATAGATACTGATGAATTTGTTGATTATCCTTTTGCATCTTCCACTTCCATCCTTGGACCTCTTCCACCACTCCTAAGGGCTTCACACCTTCCTTCCATCTTGGGTCCTTATGTCCCTTCACTTTCCCCTCCTAACTCTCCTAATTCGCCATCCATCTTGGGTCCTTACATCCCTCCATCTCCCATCTTTCCTCAAGATCAACATAGATGCATACCCTTGAATCCTTTTCATCCATCCACCCATCTAAACCAGTCATATCCTCCCTCTTCCACAAATCCCAAGTCCTTTAGAAGTAACTTGAATGTTCAATACAAGAAAAAGAAGCAATACAAGAATCCATCAAAAAAATAAGATCACCATGTCTCCTCTAATAGACATGGAAGCATAAAGTCCAAAGAGATATTTAAGAAAAAAACTACAAGACAAGTATGGGTTCCAAAATCCATCATTGAAGATATTATCTCTAGATCATCAAAAGGAAATAAAAAGCCTACGGCTATATGGATTCCAAAGTCTCTCTTGAAAGAGTCTGGTGTTGAGCAAAAAGTGAAATTGACATTCAAGCTTCCAAAGGCTTCCACTTTATTTCCCTCCAAAAATATTCTTTCATTCCATGCACCTAAACCACAACCTCTATTATCTATTCGCCATATTCCTTCACGTATTCCTTCATTCACATTTCCTCCACCCTCTCACCACCCTTCAAGGTGTGTGTTTACGTTGATCTTGCATTCCTTTCCATCTACCCTTTCACAATCCTTCCATTCATTAACCTTCTACCTTCTATCCTTTTTCCTCATTTGCCTATTCCTCCTATCTTCCAACCTCACTCGATTTACATAAAACCCTATCCTCCATTTTTCTCCTCCATATTCCTTTCCCTATTAGCATCTTTGAGCATATCATTTTGAATTCTTGGCATATCATGGTTTATCCTTTTAAGGAGCATTATCTAAAAAGCTTCCCTTCTTCCAAAAATTGTAAAATTCAAAAAAAAAAAAATATAAAAATTGAAAATGTGCCTTGGTGAAAACCTGGAAACAGGCACCTTGGTAGCAAAAGTAAAGAGAAATCAATTCATCCTATGGTGAAAACCACTTCCTTGTGGTGCCTTGGATAAGTACCATGATGAAAACTTGGCAATCAGGCATCATGCGTAGTTCTTCTACATATTTCATCCATTCCATCTTCTCTCTTTGATCTTGACAATGTTGATCTATACATGAACATTTGGCTATTTTATGAGCTATCTTACGATGATCTTTCTTTCATTCCCTTCCTTTTTAGCCTTCATATCTATTTTCCTCCATTCAATTTTGCCTATCGCTATCATTTTCCCCTTTGGTCTTGATCTAATAAAAAGGGAAAAAAGAGAGTAAAACACGGTGCTATGAAGCCTCTTGACATGTCTACTCCTTTGGATTACATCCTTTCCTACTATTGCATTACGCTTTTGTGACTTATCCTATGTTGGCCTTTCATTTCTTATCCAAATGCGCTTTACATGACAATTTTTCTCTAACTTGAGTATTCTTGAGGAGTTTTCCCTTGAGGATTTCTTCCTTTCATTCTCCTTCATTCTCTTGTCTTCCATCTCATCGACCAGCTTGCCAATGCCTCTTGTTCTCCACCTTGCTAGATATTGGGACTGCATGATATGATCTTGCTTGGGAGTTTGCAATGGAAAAAGATGCTATCAAGTATACCAAGTATCAAAATAAGTATCAGTACCAGTATCAGAACAAGTATCAGAGTCAATATAAGAACAAGTATCAGAACCAATATCAGAACCAGTATCAGAACCAGTATCAGAACAAGTATCAAAATAATTATCAGAACCAGTATCAGAACTAGTATTAGAACAAGTATCAGAATGCCCACTGGGGCTACACATTTCTCTTTAGTTTATGGGTCTGAAGCGGTACTACCTATTGAGGTTGAAATCCCATCACTAAGAATCAGAATGCATGGTCTAGTAACTGATGATGACTACAGAGTGTCTAGGTTACAAGAACTGGAACTACTAGATGAGCGCAAACAAGCAGCGTATGATCATCTCAGAGTATATCAGAAGAGAATGTCTAGAGACTACAACAAGAAAGTCAGACAGAATTTTAGGTTGGCGATCTAGTTTTGAGAGAGAATCCTAAAAATCAATCACATCAAGAATGCAAGGGGAAGTTCAAACCCAATTGGCTGGGTCCATTTGTAATCACTGCTACTTTTGACTCTGGTGCCTATCAACTCTCAATGACTGAAGGAGAATAGCTCTGAGAACCAATCAACGTTCTCCATCTGAAGAAATTCTATGCCTAAGGCATTCAGTCTATGGTAAAATGTCTTGAAAAAATCTTAAAAATCTGAAAAAGTCCTAAAAAAATGAACATCTTGGCGAAAACCTAGCAATAGGCGCCTTGATGATTCACAAAAAAATCAGAAAATATGAAAAATACAAAAAAAAAAAGAAAAAAAAGAAAAAAGAAAAAGTGCCTTGGTGAAAACTTGGAAACAGGCACCTTGGTAGCAAAAATAGAATCTCTACCAAGATGGTGAAAATCTAGCAAACGGGTGCCACTTGTTCCAAATGCTCCATCTATCAATGCAATCTTGGTCTTTCCTAGCTTTCAGTCTTGCTTTAGTTTGTACATATCTCCCGGTTTGTTTCTACATTTCTAGTTTTCAATAAGTCGGTCTGTACACCAACCAGCTCAAGCGTCTGTATCCTATCAATGTTTAACACTTGGGGGCAATCAATGTCATATCCTATGGTCTCCCTTGTATCTTAGACGGATCATATCTAGTCAGAGTCCTTTGAAGCTTCATGTGAGTCAGTCAGTCAGTCTTGTCTCCAGAAAGGATTTTGCATCTACAACAACGCAATCAAACATCAAAACTCAACTGAAAACAATCTATGCTTTTTACATGCTTTTATCTCCTTGTATGCTTACTGATTCACATTGAGATTTTTGCATATTGTGTCCCTTCAAGCTCTTCGATGATGTCCTTTATAGGATTTAGAGAGTGATGACTGGGGGCATAATCTTTTCTTTGTCTTCTGCTTGTATGTGAAAATCTAACAACTTTGGAAATTCTAGATTGAAATGGTGTCCGACTATAAGAGCCTCTATCTCGAATTGGATGGCCATGCATACCTCAACCATTGATACCCAGACAATTCAAGGAAGTTTGATCTAACTATTATCTTTTTGAGTAAGTTCTTTCTCCTACTATGGAACGCGATCTTGCCTAAGGATGTGAATGATAAAGGGTCACTACAGGTAATTCACACTGGATTTAGAATGATCTCTTGACTGTTTGATGTGTTTGAATGCAAGGTGTATTCAGGTCATCACGACATTTATGTTTTGATGCTTATATAAATTGCTATATCAACATGGACATGATATTCAGGTCATCCTGACATTTATGACTTGGTACTTATATCTAATCCGACATTCCAAAAATAAAATCAATATTCATATGTCCATGGTTGTTTGACCAGTGGGGGTTGTATTGATTCTTGTGCATACAAATCAATATTCATATGTCTATGGTTTTTTTAGCTAGTGGGCATTGTATTGATTTATCCGGTTACCTAAAAGTTCAATGATGATAACAAATTGACATATGATCAGTGACTAGGTCCTAGGTCTTAGGTTGCATTTCATTTTGCATGTCTCTTTGCATTTTGTATGTTTGCATGATCTCACAATGATTAAATGAAATTCACGGCTTAAAAAATTCTTCAAATCTAACAAGAGCTGAACCTCACACGAAGGTTCCTCCAATGAAGTAGCAAGTAGAATCCTTTTTCAGGATCAAAATTCAAATCTGAGACCATTCATATTATTAACTGCTTGCATAATCGACCTTCAATCATCACAGAGATCTAGTATTCAACTTAACTAATTATCTAACATCAAACAATCAAAATTCCACTTGGTCAACCATGGTCAACTCATGGTCAAACCTAGTCAACCTTGGTCTCCAAGACCTCTAAACGATGTAGAATGCACTCTTGAACGTGTATAACCACTTTTCCCATCAATCAACATGCTTCTGAGCTCTTAATGCTGACTTTTCTTATCAGATTTCAATTTTAATCCCGAAGGGGGCATGGTATTGCACATCAATTCAAAGTCTGTAAATCAAAATTCTATCGATCAAGTTTATCAATATCTTTCATCAGTGATCAAGACAGACAATCACGTCTAGTTACTGATTCATCAAAAAAGTCCTCATTTCTCGGGGCAAATCTATCATCACTTGGGGCATATCAGATTCATCAAGATCCATATCAATCTGGTATTTTCCTAATCTTGTAAACTGTATCAATTTTTGCAACCATCAGATCATAGTGTTCTTTCCTTGGTTCTTCGGCAACTGAAGGATTCAGATGTGATACCTGCTATTTCTGCTAAGACAATCGAGTCTAGAACCGGTCACTCACTTCTTTGCAATCCTAAGGTTTGGAATCAGGCATTTTGACACTCTTTCGCAATCATCGGTTCATCACTATTATAGTGAACATTATCTTTGGTCATTCAGGACCTATTATCTCCATATCAAATCAATATCAATCAGCTTCTGTCTCATATCAATTATCAATTTCAAACATCAGTTTCATATCTTTATCAAACACAGACTTTCTTTGAACCACTGCGCTTCGCACAGTAATTCAAAGAGGGGAAAAATGTAATACCCCAAAAATGGGCTATAAGTTCATTAATCTCCTACATCATCAAATCGAATGAAATCGACATCAAAGTACTAACCTAAGGCACATCTAAACATCATTGAATCTTAATTGATTATCTTATATTCTGCATCGGGAAATATTCCTAGTAATATTCCTAATTATCTTATTTATCTTTAATTTTATAATTATTTGGCAATAAATCACATTTATCCTAAAATTTGATTAATTGACTATTTTGCATATTTAATTAATTAGATTTAATTTTTCCACTTAATTATTTAATTAAATTTAATTCTATCTATTATTAATTGTATTATTTAATTTTGACAATAAATCAAAATTCCTATGAATAATTGATTAAATTCTCATTTAATTAATTAAAGCATGTTGTCATTATTTAATAATATAATTTTTAATAAAAGTTTGGTAAAATAGTTAATTAACCCATAAATCAATTGTTTTATTTTCAAAAATCAGTTAAGTTGAGCATAAATCACTTTATTTATTTATTAAATCATAATTATCCATGTGCACATTCAAGGACCAGTTAAACCCAAAATTGGAAAATCAATGCAAGTTGTTATCTTTTTGAAACTCAACATCTTTTTGAGTTTTAACGTGGATCTAAACTTCTAATTCGAGTTGAACTGTGCTTTTGCATGATTTTTGTGACTTAATTATCTGTTATTTAAAAATAACTCAAAAATCAACTTGAGTTATTTGAGTGATTTATGGCTTTTCCCATGCACCTCCAAAGCCTTGGATTTCTATAAAATCAAGGCTCAACTCTTCATAATTCATCCACAAATTTGCACAATCACGCTGGAGAATTGGAATTGGGAGAATCAAAGCTCTTGCGAATAAACATCTTTGTGAGATCAATCTTTTTTTTTTTGCATATCATTCTTAGATAGTTTCATATCAAGTTTTTCATATAGATTAGTTTCATATCAGTTTTTCATTCTTATTGCATAGAAAATCTAAAAAAATAGATTAATTGCATTCATATTTCATATCTAGATCAATTGCATTCAAATCCTTCATTTAGGTGTCATCTAGGTCACTGATCTCGATTACAATCTGAGAACATCAATCTCACACCTATTAGAAGGCAGTAAATCACTTGGTTAGATTAGATTTCAATTTTGCACAATTTTGATTATCACTAACCTCTAATGTTTTTCTGAGTGTTGTGTCTATAGATCAGGTACAATTTTCACACACAGAGTAGGTTCTGGACTACATGAGCTCTCTGGACAGGATCGAATTCAAACACCACTACTAGGTAATGTCTGGTACCCCAGTACTTAATTGATTTTCTTTATTTATATCTATACTCATTCATTTAATTCTGGTAATGGCTATGCTCGCAGCCTGTGTGAGCTCAGATAAATGCTTTTTTCTTTCCAGTTCTTTCCATTTTGTACAACATACATATCACTGATACATGCATGTGTAATCTTTAGATGTAGAAGTTTATTCCCTTTCTCTTTCATGCAATCTCCACAATGAAATGAACACAAAATTAAATAAGATCACCTAATAACACAAACTAGGGTACTATAGCATCATCTAGTAATTAGGTTATCAATTTAAGAATGAGTAAGAATATGATAATAAGTACTATTAGGTGCTAACCTATTTTCATGAATTGTAGATATTCTTATGGCATAAATAGGTAATAAAGTCCTTAGAATTTTGCTTACCACAGTGTCTTCATCAATAACTCCATCAGATGCCCTGATAGCATGAACTACCTCCTTTATTATGTTTGTGTACTACATAATGTTTTCTCCTTCTTTCATCTTCATATCATCAAATCTTCCTCTTAAACATTCGGCTCTAGCTCTCTTAACATTTGTATCACCACTATAAACTTGAGCAAGTTTATCCCACATATCTTTAGGAGTAGTGCAATCTTTAATATCTTCAAACTGGGCATCTGTCAGAGTAGCAACATGTTGGAAATTTGGCTAATGTGGATGCATAGATGTTGTCATTATGGAAACATATGATCTCTATTGAGAGCACAGAATCTGGAATGCAAGTATGGCAAGTTGAAGAAAGAAATTGTCTAAGTATGGATACAGTGATCCTGACAGAGCACTCGATGAAGATTTAGTTGGCGACATCCACTGGAGCAATATTTTTATTTGCATAGTTAACTGAAGCTTCTATAGAGTATGAGGATACCCCATCTCATTGCGCATAAAGTTTGGAGTAGTACAGACAAAGTTATTCAAAGTTTACTAAAGATAGTTTTTGCAGACAAAACAGTTTTAGAGATAGTATTAGCGAAAGAGTTAAGGGATTATTTTTGCTTGTCAAAATAATGACTTAACATTATGAAGGGATGACATCCTAGATGTTTACTCTTGGATAAATATTTTGGAAGCTGACCATGTAAAGTTATTAGCTTTAATAACTCATATATTAGGCATACTTGAAATGTAATGAAAAAAAATATAGTGTGATATGTAAAAAAAAAGAAAAGATAACTTGCGATAGTTGTATATTGTGATAGCAGAAAAGGATATTGATGCAAAGTCATAAGCAGTACCATATTACAGTCATAAACATTTTGTATTACCTATTTGGATAGTGAGCTCAGCCGGTGATCAGGTTTTATAATCTAACTCCTAACAGGGTTAAGGCTTCTAACAAGACCTAAAGTCCTTTAACCAGGACAGATCTACTATATATTGTAAATTGACTCCTAACAGGGTCCAATATCCCTAACAGGATACCTTTTATTAGTAATCTTTGTGGGTACCATCCCCACTGGGGTTTTCCCTTGGCTAGGGTTTCCTCGAGAACATATGATGTGTTATGAGTTCTTTCTATTTACTGCTATGTTTGTTAATCAGCTTGATAATCTTTGTATGCACTAAAGTAATCTATTATATCCATAAGTGGGCAAAAGAAAAAGTTTTTGAAATACTGATTCATCCCCCCCACTCAGTATTTCCTATTTCTAACAATTGGTATCAGAGCACAGTTACTTAGAGAAGGAACATTCAAGGAAAGCTTAGCAGCTTGAGTAAGATCTCTATGGATATGGATCAACTTCAAAAAAATCTTGAAGAAGCTCTTGAATAGATTGATATGCTTATTGATGAAAGAAACTTGTTAAGAAGAAAATATGAAGATGCAAAGAATGCTATTGAAAAATTAAAAGGTCAGATTGAAGATCTGAAATCTGAAAAGAAATCTGATATGCTTGTTGAAGATTGTGATGAATTAGAAAAAAAAATGAGATCCTTAAGCATGAGTTGAAGATAGTAAATCTGAAGCTTAGTATGAAAGATGGAAATTTAAGATCTGATAATGAAAAATTGAAAATTGAGAATGAAGATCTGAGGTCAAGACTTGAAAAGGAAACATCCGAATCTGAAAAAGTAAAAGTGCAGTATGTGGAACTTGAGAAGTATAATAAAATTATGAAAGGTGAATTAACTCAATCTAAACAACAACTTGAAAGGCTATATTCAAAAAGTGATAAGACTGAAAAACAAATTTCTTTTGAAGAACCATTCTTTGATAGGACTGGATTTGGATATAGTATGTTTAGAACAAACCATGAAAGTAAGAAGCCAGATCTGAAGACATCTGAAAGTATGGAGGAAATAAAGCTAGATGAGAACACATTGGAAGATCCACCTAAAGAAGAACCACCTAGAGAGAAAGAAGAATCAAAGCAAGAAGAATCAAACTAGGAAGAATCATCTAAAGGTATGCAAAGAGAATTCAAAGGTAGATGTTTTTCTTGTAATACTATTGGACACATGAAGAGAGATTGCAAAGGTAAGCAATTTAAACCTCTTAATGGACATTGTTATAATTGTCATAGTTTTGGACATAGAGCTAACGAATGTAGAAGACCTAAAGTAATTTTGAATAATTATGATAGAATGATTGGGAATACTAACAATGCAGATAAGAAATCTATTGAAGAAATGAATCAAAGAAAAGTGGTAGTATGTTTTAGATGCAACAAAGTAGGACATATTGCTAGAAATTGTAGGTCATAGATTAACCAGCAAGGACAGAGATTTGGGAACAATGGAATCATTTGTCAGATATGCAACAAGCTTGGACACTCAGCAAGATTTTGCAGAATGAACAATGGAGGTTATCATCATAACCCTAACCCTAGGAACAATGCAAGAAGGAATGAAAATGCAGGAAACAAAGAGAAAGGTTGCTGTAGCAATAAAGATGAAGTAAAATTTGACAAAGGAACAAATCAAGGAGGTATAGTCAGCACTGAAAGTAGTTAAATTATGTAAGTTTATGTAGTTTAGGACTTAGGATTAGTGTAGATTAGGAATTTGAATGAGTTAAGTTTTGTGCAGTTAGATATAGGTTTATTATGTTGTACTAATGCTATGGTTAAGTGCACAAAAGAAAATATTGTGTTTTGCGAGGTCGCAAAAAGTTTTATGGTTGCAGGTTTGTAGAATCAGCTTTTTAAGGTTTTAGCGGCAAAATGAATGAATGCGATGTCAGATCAAGTTAATGTGAAGTGTTATAAGGTCAAAATTGAAGTTATTATGATTACAAAGTGATTGAAATGTGATTTGAAAGAAGAAAAGTGAGTTGAGGATGATTTGAAGAAGTTTGGAAGCAGTTTGCAGCGACGATCATACCGAAACCCTAGATTTGCATAGTTGAGGTATTTTTTGATCTTTAATCAGTTGATAAGATGGATATTTCTATGGTTCATAATGTTAAGGATAAGAATAGACCAAAGATTAAGAAAGAACTAGTAGAACCAACTGAAATTGATGACAGTCTAGCATTATCATCCGTACCAGACGGAATATTGCACATTGAGAATGTTAAAGGATATTTAGGTTGCAAGTTTGAAACTTTGGGAGATGCAAATTTTAGTGATGATTACAAGAAATCGTACAATCTAGACATGTTAGTTAAACCAGCTTATGGGCACCTAGAGAACAATGAAATTATCAAATATTCCATGAAGTATGAATTCAATGATGAGGAATGTACTAAGATCATTTTAAGTAGAATCCACAATGGGAAATTCTGGATGGAGGATAGAGTTATTGATATAACTGCAGACCTAATTCATGAAGTTACTAGATTATCAAAAGTTGGAGAGATTCCACTGAATGAAAAGAACATGAGAAATATTGTTTTAGACAACACTGGATCTAGTTATAATGGTAGAGGAATTGTGATAAGTAAGATTAAGCAAGATGATGTTAGGTACCTTTGCAAGATCCTAACAACTAAATTCTGTGGTAGTTCAAGGGAAGATGACATGGCTACAAGAATGATTCATGTAGCTTATCTTATGTGTATTGAGAAGAAACTAGTAGACCTATGTGAAATTTTGAAAATTCAGTTATTTGAGAACTTAGAAAAGATTAAGAAGGCTAAGTACACATAGTTTAGGTTTTCATCTCTGATAACCTATATGTTTTTCCATATTTTGAGAAGATTTCCTTACATAGTTGATTGGAGTGACAATGTGAACACAATGGAAAGAATAAAATCAGTCTACATGAAGCACCTTTTTGATAAAGTTAATGACAGTGTGAAGCTTGTATTGAAGACTTTTTAGAATATTGTTAAGAACAAATCAAGGATTCCTTAATCCTTAGTTGAAAAGCATAAAGATGACATTTTTTTTATGGTTGACACTGATTTCACCTACATTGAAGCAGTTGAGCCTAGAATGGAATTCATAGACCCTCTTGGCTATGAAATATCTAAAGTAGAATCAGTAGGATATGTGAATAGATTGTTAAAGTGTGAGTTGGATGGTCATGCAAACAGGTTTGGAACCTATGAAGAGAATTTCAACTCTGCAATAAGTTTGAGAGAAAAGAAGCAATCTAGTAAGAGAGTTGAATCTACTATGAAGAAAATATTGAAAGAATCAGGTATGTCAAGTCATGAGTTTGACATAGCTAAGAAGACTGTAGAAGCCTTGATGCAAAGTGAAAATCTTGTAATTTCACCTGAGACATCAAGTGCAGATCCTGTTGATCCTATTGCAGTAAAGGTAAAAGTTGAAGTACTTGAAAAAGATGAAGGAGATAAATCTTTTTCTCCTATTCCTAGCAAAAGAGTAAAAGTGAGTGCAACAAGACTCGACAAGAGACAGAAAGTGGTTGTACCACCTATACCTAGAAATGTAACAGTAATTAAAGATGATGATGTAGTTTCAATCAAGAAGAAAACTTGGAAACCAAGAATTGAAAGAGTTAATGAAGATATATTAAAGCATGGAGACTTCACTAAGTTGAATAAATTCTATGATCTATATGGATCATTTGATAGATTGAACTTTGAAAATGCAATGGTTACACACATGATTGTGGTAGATAAGAAACTTAGCACTATTCATGGTAAGATCCTAGAAGATTTGTATAACAGACTTGTGAATAGAAAATAGAGAGCACAAGAAGAGGACATAAAGATGAGAGAACATGTAATCAGACAGTTCTATGAAGTTAAGGATGAAGATCATTTGAAGAGATTCTTGAAGTCTCTTGGAACTTTATTGAGAACTAAGAGAAGAACAATCTTTATAATGGGAGGCAAAAAGGAGGAAGTATAGAAAGAGAAAGAGCAAGCAGTAATGCAAGTTCTTGCAGATATAGTTGCAGAAAAGCATGTTGAATCAAACCCTTAGCAGAAGCAATCAGAGGAACCACATATAGAGGAAGTTGGTATTGAAGAAGTTCCATCTTCTTCACATATCAATATTGGCAAAGAATCAATGGATATTGAAGGCACCAAAGTGACTCTAGAATCAGATGATGCAGTATTTCATGATCTAGGAAACATTGTTGACAATTTGGCTTTGGGAGAGCAAGAAAAGGTCACAGAATCAGAGAAGAATATAGAGGCAGAGGAAGCACCAACTGTATTAGAATCAGTTCTAGTAGAGCAATCAGTTAAAGGCAAACAAATTTTGATAGAGGCCACTACCTCTAGTGCACCTTCTATACCAGTTGAAGACATTAGTGCACCTGACAGTAAGAAGAGGCATATTGGTTCAATGTTTGAAGACCTTGGAAAAGAAGTTGAAGATGATGATCATCTTGAGCTCATCACATCTCTGAATAAAATTATTCGAAAGAATAAGAAGGTGAAAGACCTTGAAGGCAAAGTTAGAGTTTTGACAGAGAAACTTGAGATTGTGATTAGCACTAAGGTATCTAAATCAGATCCACTTGAGAAAGCTAAAGTGGTAATAAATTATTTTGACTCTGAATTTTCTAACTTGAACGATATTGCTAGAATAAAAGTTCAGGAAGACTTTGAAGCAGAAATGCAATAGAATTTAAGGGTAAATATTCAAAATGATATTGGTAGTTTAGATGTATGCATAAAGAATTTGAGGAGACATTTTGAGACAGGAAAGAATTTGTAGATACAATGCACTAAATCAGAAATCCTAATAGTTGAAGAGGATAAGAACATCAGAGAGAAGTTAGATGCTATTACAGCTGAGACAAACACCTTGACAAGCCCTAATGTCAAGATAAGTTCTGTAGAGAAGAACATAAGGAAATTGAACGATGAAATTAGAATGTTAGTAGAGGAGAAGAATAGAAAGATGATCAAGGTTAACATCTTGAGAGATCATGTCTCAATCAAGACATCAATTGTTGAAGATCAAATTGAGCAGTGTCTTTCAGCAAAGACATCATTTCAGAAGTTTAGCTTCAATTCCCTGCAAGCTTGTCAGACAGCAGCATACGGATTGAGTACTCTACTCAATGTTGCTAAATCCATCAGGAAGATATGGGAGAAATATTTTTAATCTTGGAAGTTAGAGTTTGGTGATTTTGTTGCAAGCCTACCGGCTTTCCAATAACTGATAATAAGGTATAAAGTTTTTGAAATTTTTGTACACCCTATCTTTGTCATTGTTGTCAAAGGGGGAGAGATAGCAGAAAATTGAATATATATTGAGGAAGGATACTCATAGGGGGAGCTATTATATGAAGTATGATATTGTATACATATTGTATAACTTTTAGCCACCATAATTTTGTATAAGTGCTTTTTTGAAGTTTTGTTTGCACACTTAGCCAATTTTCCCATATGTTGCCACCAATGACAAAGGGGGAGATTGTTGGAAATTTGGCTAATGTGGATGCATAGATGTTATCATTATGGAAACATATGATCTCTATTGAGAGCACATAATCTGGAATGCAAGTATGGAAAGTTGAAGAAAGAAATTGTCTAAGTATGGATACAGTGATCCTGACAAAGCACCCGATGAAGATTTAGTTGGCGACGTCCACGGGAGCAATATTTTTGTTTGCATAGTTAACTAAAGCTTCTATAGAGTATGAGGATACCCCATCTTAGTGCACATAAATTTTGGAGTAGTATGGACAAAGTTATTCAAAGTTTACCGAAGACAGTTTTTGCAGATAGAACAGTTTTGGAGATAGTATTAGCGAAAGAGTTAAGGGATTATTTTTGCTTCTCAAAATAATGACTTAACATTATGAAGGGATGACATCCTAGATGTTTACTCTTGGATAACTATTTTGGAAGCCGACCATGTAAAGTTATTATCTTTAATAACTCATATATTAGGCATACTTGAAATGTAATGAAAAAAAATATAGTGTGATATGTAAAAAGAAAGAAAAGATAACTTGCGATAGTTGTATATTGTGATAGCAACAAAGGCTATTGATGTGAAGTTATAAGCAGTACCATATTATAGTCATAAACATTTTGTATTACCTATTTGGGTAGTGAGCTCAGCTGGTGATTAGTTTTTGTAATCTAACTCCTAACAGGGTTAAGGCTTCTAACAAGGCCTAAAGTCCTTTAACCAGGACAGATCTACTATATATTGCAAATTGACTCCTAAAAAGGTCCAATATCCCTAACAAGTTACTTTTAATTAGTGATCTTTGTGGGTACCATCCCCACTAGGGTTTTCCCTTGGCCAGGGTTTCCTTGAGAACATATGATGTGTTATGAGTTCTTTCTATTTACTGCTATGTTTGTTAATCAGCTTGATAATCTTTGTATGCACTAAAGTAATCTATTATATCCATAAAAGGGCAAAAGAAAAAGTTTGTGAAATACTGATTCACCCCCCCCTCTTAGTATTTCCTATTTCTAACACAACAATCTCCATCATAGTAATGTTATGCTCATGTCTATCTCTTAGTTGATCTAGAGTCAAAGGTCCAGTGGGCGGTGCAATGTAACCATTCTCTAATAGTGTGAGGGAAGAATTCCCAATTCCAGATATAGGCAATTTCATTCAGCTTTTCCATATTTTAAAGTTGTCCTTGTTCAGCTTTGGCACATCCCTCTTATACATTTTGTGATCTTTATGCTGAAGACCTTAAAACTTTGTGATGCAGTCAAGGTTGGTGGATCCAATTAAGGACTGAATGACCTTGTAGCCAAACCAATATGTAGTGGAAATACACAACAATAATAATAGATCTGTAATACAATAGAGGGCTTTATTCATAAAATCACTGATTACATGCAATGTGCCAGGCTGTAAGGCCTTCCCTATCATGGCCATATACAAAGAAACTATCAGTCTACAAGATCTCACAGGATCCAAATCTTTTCCACAACCTCATCATTCAACTAGCCCAGGTCTGCAATAGGTAGCCCAATGGTAGGCACCCAAGAAAGATCTAAACTTGTACTCAAACTTCCAAGAAATCTTCCTACTCCTAAGCTCATAGGATACTAACCTTCCTTCTAGTTATCTCATCCTAAGGAACTACCCAAGAATCCTATAAATATTGATTCCTAGCCACAAGTCAACTGATGAAACAATAAACCCTTACAAATAAATATTAAATGCTAAAACATCAGCCAACTCTCACATAGCCTTACAAAATAAATAAACTCTCAAAGATGGCCCCAATAGTCATTAAATCTGCATAGAAGAATGCAACATGCTAGATCTAGGTTCCCACATGTCCAATGGTCCATCCATAATTCAAGGAGCATGACCCAAATCAATAGAACCAGTCGGCCAAGCTGGTCCAACAAAAAAATCCATTCGGTAAGCAAGAACACTAAGCAATAAAGGAAATAATCAAGCACCAGATGACTAACCTTGCCAAGCATGACCGAGCAACACAATTATCATCGAGCACCAGTGAACTAACTACTTTAGTTACCGAGCATTCTTCAGAGATCGAACACCCTAGTAACCACATAAAACAAGAAAATAGTCTCCTAAACTAAGCAAGTACTCCACCAAACTAAGATCAAAACTAACACTCTACCTTCAAAGATAAACATAATTCTGCTTGATACAGGATTGCCAAGAATCCTAGGATGCTCCTGCATCAGACACCCTAGGTAAGAAAGATTCTCTCATAAGGAAATCATGAACACCTCAAGAGAATTATAATAGGTATGCCAAATCTGTTCTTCACCCACATCTCTTCTTGTCCTTCATCCCAAGTAGTCTTCACTTCATTCACTGTCTCATGCAGAAAGTCCTTCTAATTTCCACTTTTCTTATCCTTTCAGTTAGCAAATGATAGCAACCGATTTTGACCACTACCAACCACATCAGTGCCTCGGTAAGGTTCATCTTCTTTGGACTCCTCAACCAAATCAGTATCATCTACATCTCTCTATGTCACAAATGTCACCATATGCTATACCATCTCTGCCAACAAGATCATATGTTTCTTCATCTCAACCAACTCTTCAGAGATATCATTCTCCTTCTCCTTCAAACTAGACTTCATAGGAGTAGGTTCATCAACCCTGTACTCCTGAGGTTTTTCATAATGAAAACACCTGATAACTCCACATCCCTTAACCCCTGTTTCTTGTAAAGGTATTAGCTTATGCCGAGCTCCTTCATGCCTAACCACGTAGGTATTAGCACGACCATCAAACAAAACATTTCTGTCAAATTGCCAAGGTCTACCAAGCAACAGATGACAAGCATCCATAGGTAATACATCACACAATATCTCATCATGGTAAGATCCAATGTGAAATTTAACCAAGCATTGTTCTTCAACTCTAAGCTTAGAAACATCTTGTATCCAACTAATCTGCTAAGGATTAGGATTCTACCTTCTTTTCAAATTCAACTTACTAACCATTTCATCTGAAACAAAGTTCTCAGAACTACCACCATCAACTTTGATATTACATACGTTATCCTTGCACTTACATTTGGTTCTAAAAAAATTCCTTCTTTGCACCGGTTCATGAATACATGTAGCTAATCTTCTAGTGATAAGTGTCCCACCTTTTTTTGCTACATTCACAATATCTTATTCAGCTGTTAGTGCCCACCCTTTTCTTAGGACAATAAAAACTTCTATGATCAGCTTCACCATAGTTATAACAAGTACCAACGAATTAATTCTTCCACCTTCCTCTCTATCCAACATTCTTAGTAACTTGACTACTGCTAGATCCCACATCAGACTTAGGATTCTCTATCACATTACTCTCAACAACTGCTTCACCAGTTTTACCACCTCAATTCCTATTGTTCTATTTTCCTTCATACTTCTTATTTAGCTTCACTTCAATCTTTAATGGCATCTGATAAGCATCATTGATTGTTGTCATCCACACAGTAACTCTTCCTGAATACTATGTCTCAAATGATAGACATACCTAGCAACCTTCTCTTTATCAGCTTTAGAAAGACCAGTCCTAATCAGGATTCTATAAAACTCCTTGATATACTCCTGTATCGATTTGTTAGTCTTCTTCAAAGCTTGCATCTTCTTAAACACGTCCAATTCATAATCCATTAGAATGAATTTCTTCTTCAACTTGTCAACCATTCGGTTCCACTTAGTAATATTTTCTTTTCCTCTTCTACATCTTTCCAACTGAACTTCTCTCCACCAAATATTTGCATGACCCTTCAACTTAGTCTTTGCAAACCTAACCCTATCAAGATCTGTTATTTCTTCATACTCAAAGTACTCATCAATATCATTGATCTAATCAATCAATTCTTCTAGCCTAAGGCTTCCAGCAAATGCAGAAACTTCAATCTTAGGTCTTTTCCCAATCTTAGACATAGATTTCAAAATTTGATTCTCCTCAGGATCTCTAGCTTCTTCTACAGCTTCTTCAAAATGATCTTCCTCAGATTCATCATCACTATCCTCTTTCAAGGTAGGCTTATTCTTTCTCAATTCCTCTTGTAAGTCTTGCACTTGTTTTTGCAAAGCCCTAAAATCATCAAGACTAAATTCTCTAGTAGTTTCTTCTTCCTTTGAGATCTCATGATTTCTCTTCAGAGGCATCTTCAAATCAAGATCTAGACATGAACACACAAGATCCACTCGGCTCCAATAGGAATAGACTTTTGTCAAATAGGAACAAACTTTTCTCTGATACCACCTGATGTAGTCAAGGCTAGTGGATCCAATTAAGGATTGATCGACCTTGTAGCCAAACCAATATGCAGTGAAAATTGATGCAGGAGCATCCTAGGTGTAAGAGCAATCTTGCATCACCCAAAAATATTTCTATTTTTGTATTCAATAAGGGCTATCTTGTGTAGAGCTGCTATTTATGGAATCTTGCTATTTTTAGTAAGTTGGTCTTACGATCTCAGAATGTTCTGATTTTACATGTGGAGGTTCATCTTAGTCATATCAGCCTACAAGCAAAGCTTCATGGTTAGATCAGGTCTAGTTTTGAAGATATTGAAGATTTTTGGTATTGGCAGTAGGGTATAGAAACTTTAAACTCAATTTTGAAGACTTTAAAGGCCCCAGATGAGGTCAAAAATTTGGGTGATGGGCACTTGTGTGGGTCAAGCCTATAGAGAACTTCATGGCATTTCTAAAATGGGGTTATAATAGTCAATCGGGTCAACTGGTGATGACTTATGGTCTCCAAAAGTCAGGCCACCTGAAATGGCAGAAAATAATTTTCTTTCAAAATTTTTGTTTGGGTTTCAAAAGTTATTTTGAGCTGACTTTGATGTAATAAATTAAAAAATAAAATAATTCTAAGTTTGGTTGGCCCTTAGGACTAGATTTTTGGAACCTTCTCGGGCAGTGGAAAATGCTTATATAAAGAAGGCCCGTAGTGTTGTCTAGGGCAGTTCAGGGTAGTAGATCTAGGTATTGATTCGAGGCTTTTTCCTAAAAAATATTGTAAGGGAATGCCCATGTGGCTTTGCATATTGTAATTCTGAAAGTTTGTAATTCCACATTTGTGGAGATAATAAGAAGCCAATTTTCTGTTCTTGCATATTGTTGTTGTTGTTTCTCTATTTCTATTATGTGTTTGCATTATTAAGGGGAGCACCCTTCATCAAGTGGTATCAGAGTAGGAGTTCTTGAGTGTGTAAACAGATCACTGACTGTGAGGTAGTTTGCACCAGGACCGTGGTTAGGGTTTCAGTGCACATCACAAAAATGCCTCCATGAAGGGAATGTGGTGGAAGAGCTCATGTTGTATCACCTGAGGTTAGAGCGCTCTAGAGACAAGTGCAAGCATTGCAAGAGGAGATTCATAGATGAATGAATCTTAATGTCAGAGATGAAAGTGAGGATGAAGCCGAAGAAGAAGATCAAGAAGGAGAAGTTGAAGTTGTGAACCGGGAGGAAGAAAGACTTTTTCAAGCCATTTCCAAGATCGAAAAAAGACCTAAGATTGAGGTTCCTGCATTTTCAAGAAAAGTTAACCCAGAAGAGTTGATCGACTAGATCAATGAATGTGAAGAATATTTTGAGTATGAAGATATTGAGGATCCTGATAGGGTCAAATTTGTGAAGGCCAGACTAAAAGGTCATGTGAAGATTTGGTGGCAAGAGATTCAATTGGAGAGAAATAGAAGAGGGAAAGATAAAATCACAAGATGGAATCAGATGGTGGATAAATTGAAGCAACAGTTCATCCCTATTGATTATGAGCTTGACCTATTGAAGAAAATGCAAAGTTTGAAGCAAGCGAGATGATCTATTCAGGAGTATACAGAGGAGTTCTATCGAATCCTCATCAGAACAAGCCATGTGGAAGCTGATAAGGAGAAAGTTGCTTGTTACCTTAATGGGTTGAGGCCTAGCATTTAGGAGGAGTTAAATCTAGTTTGAATGAATAGTATTGAAGAGGCATACCAGTTTTCCCTAAAAGTAGAGGAAAAGTTGAACAAGAAGTTTGAGAGTAGATAAAATGGAAGAGGTCGCGGTGGATGATCTGGTGGATGGTCATATGGAGGCTGAAATGAAGATCCAAAAAAGAAGGACGAGGCTAGTAGCAATCAAAATCAAAGAGGAAACAATTCCAATCATTTCCAAGATCAGAACAATAGAGATCAGAGAGGAAGAGGAAGAGGACAAGGTTTAGGAAGAGGAGGCTTTCGTGGAACATGTTTTCACTATGGAGAAGAAGGTCATAGGGCATTTGAATGTCCTCAATTCCAAGGAAGGATAGATAGGAGGAATGAAGGCTAGGCTAGAGTTGCACATGTAGATGAAGATGCTAGATCATCAAATTCAGAAGATGTTGAAAGAGGAGAAATGCTAATTAATAGAAGAGTCCTGCTGAGTGGTGAGAATGAACCTAAACAAAAGAGCCTATTTTACACTAGATGCAAGTGTGAGAGAAAATGCTATGATGTGATTATTGATAGTGGAAGCACTGACAATTTGGTGTTAGAAGAGATGGTGACAAAGTTGAAGCTCAAGAGATAGAAACACCCACATCCATATCGGATTTCCTAGGTGTAGGATGACCACAAGGTCATGGTTAGTGAATAGTGCCTAGTAAAGTTCAAGATTGGCAGGTACCAAGATGAGGTACTATGTGATATCATATCTATGGATGCATGTCATATGTTGTTGGGTAGACCATGGTAGTTTGACAGATGTGTTGTACATGATGGTTATGTGAATACCTATTCCCTGACAAAGGATGGAGTGTGACATAAGCTAAAGCCATTGAAGGAGACCAAAGAAAATGTATGTGGTAATACAAGAATAACATTTGTTGATGGAAGAAAATTTCTAGATGGTATGAGGCATGAGCATGTGTGTTTTTCTTTAATTCCAAAAGCTGGTAAAGAAGAAGAAGAGGATGTACCTGTAGAGGTTGCAGATTTGTTGAATGAGTTTCAAGATATTGTATTTGATAATGTACCTGATGGATTACCACTAGTAAGGAAGATTAGTCATTAGATGGATTTGATTCTAGGAGGCAGTTTTCCAAACAAGGTAGCACATAGAATGACACTAGCAGAAAGTGAAGAGTTGAATAGACAAGTACATGAGTTATTGCAGAAGGGGTTGATTCGAGAGAGTCTAAGTCCCTGTGCTATACCAGCGGTATTAACACCAAAGAAGAATGGAGAATGGAGGATGTGTACAGATTCTAGAGCAATAAACAAGATCACAATCAAGTATAGGTTTCCATTTCCACGAATGGATGATATTATGGATTGTTTGAGTGGAGCTGTGTATTTCTCAAAGATAGATCTGAAGAGTGGATATCACCAGATTCAGATTAGAGAAGGAGATGAATGGAAAACTTCTTTCAAGACAAAGGAAGGACTGTATGAGTGATTAGTCATGCCTTTTGGGCTAACCAATGCACTGAGCACTTTCATGCGGCTCATGAATGAGGTTCTGAAAGAATTTCTAGGTAAGTTTGTCATTGTCTACCTAGATGATATTTTGATCTTTAGAAAGACATTGGAGGAACATATGATGCATATTCATATGGTGTTTGAGAAGCTGAGAGATGAGAAATTGTTGATTAATTTGAAGAAGTGTAGTTTTGTGAAGAAAGAGTTAGTGTACTTTAGATTTTTAGTTTCAAAAGAAGGTCTAAAAATGGACCCTGAGAAGGTACATGTTATCCTTGAATGGCCTACTCCAAGGAGTGCTACCGAGGTAAGATCTTTTCATGGTCTAGCTAGTTTTTATAGAATGTTTATCAAAAATTTTAGCAGTATTTGTGGTCCCTTGACTAAAACAATGAGAGGGGATAGAAAAGAGTTTTCAATTGTTGAAACAAAAAGTTATAGAGCAGCCTATTTTAGCACTTCCAAATTTTAATAATGTGTTTCAAGTAGATTGTGATACTAGCGGTACTACAATAGGAGTTGTTATGAGTCAAGAAGGAAAACTTGTTGCTTATTTTAGTGAGAATTTAAATGATGCCAAGAGAAAATATTCTGTTTATGATCAAGAATTTTATGCTATAGTTCAAGCATTGAAGAAGTGGAGACACTATCTACTTCCTAAGGAGTTTGTTTTGTATACTGATCATCAAGCTTTGCAATATTTGAATAGTCAAGGAAAGTTGAACCAAAGGCATTTGAAATGGGTTGAGTTTTTGCAGAGTTATACATTTGTTTTGAAACATAGAAGTGGAAAGTCTAACAGGGTTGTAGATGTGCTTAGTAGAAGGAAACTATTGCTGACAGAGATGCAGATTGAGGTGGTTGGGTTCAAGGAACTCAAAAATTTGTATCTAGAGGATCCTAATTTTGGTGAAGCTTGGAAAGCTTGTAAAGAACCTGTTACTCTAGATAGGATGAAATGGCTGGATTTTATCATTCAGGATGATATGTTATTCAGAGGGAGTCAGTTGTGCATTCCACGAAGTTCTATGAGGGAGAATCTCATCAAGGAGAAGCATAGCGGAGGATTGGCTGGACATTTTGGTTGAGATAAAACTCTTGCTTTGGTTAGTGAAAATTATTATTGGCCACAATTGCAGCAAGATGTCAAGAAGTTTGTACAAAGTTGCAGAGTATGTCAGATGGAGAAAGGAGTGAAGAAGAATACAAGGTTGTATCAGCCATTACCTGTACTAGAGAAACCTTGGGAGGATATTAGTATGGACTTTGTTCTTGGTTTACCAAGGACATAGTGGGGACATGATTCAATTTTTGTGGTGGTTGATAGATTTTTGAAGATGACACATTTCATTCCTTGCAAGAAGACTAATGATGTTGTTCATATAGTTTAGAGAAGTAGTGAGACTACATGGTTTTCCAAAGACCATAGTTTTAGATAGAGACACTAAGTTCATTAGATATTTTTGGCATACATTATAGAAGAAGTTGAAGATAGATTTGAAGTTCAGTTCATCACATCATCCACAGATTGATGGATAGACAGAGGTGGTGAATAGGAGTTTGAGAAATTTGCTGAGATGTTTGGTTAGAGATAAGCCAATAGGATGGGATTTGATTTTACCATAGGTAGAATTTGCATACAATAATTGTATCAAAAAGAGCACTGGTAAATCACCATTCCAGATTGTATATGGGAGTAGTCCTAGAAATGCATCAGAATTGAGAAAGATAGGTAAAGGAGAAATAAGTAGTGCTGAAGCTGAGGATTTGTGGAACACTTGAAGAACATCCATGAGGAGGTGGGGAAGCATATTACCAAGATGAATGCGTAGTATAAGACTAAAGAAAATGTGAAAAAGAGGCATAAGGAATTTCAGGTTGGAGATGAAGTCATGGTTCATTTGCGGAAGAAGCAATTTTTGGTTGGTACATATAACAAGTTGAAAATGAAGAAGTTTGGGCCATGTAAGATACTGAAGAAGCATGATTCAGGAAATGCATATGAGGTAGAATTGCCTATTGAGCTGATTATTTCACCAGTGTTTAACATTTCAGATCTAACAGAGTATCATGAGGGAGGTGTTGAAGATGAAGTTACAGTAGCACAGTGGAGTATTCCAGCAACTAGTTCAGATATCAAGGAGATTGAAGACATACTGGATAGTCATGTTGGCAGAAGCACAAGGAACAGGACATATGAAGAGTATTTAGCCAAATGGAAAGGATGACCTATTGAAGATTCATCATGGTAACAAAGGAGGAGGTTAACTATCTTGGTTTTCATCTACACACCTGAGTCGTGATGGGGTCAATTCTCAAATTACCCCAGGTGTCTATTGCAAGAGCATCCTGGGTGTAAGAGCAATCTTGCATCACCCAAAAATGTTTCTATTTTTGTATTCAATAAGGGCTATCTTGTGTAGAGCTGCTATTTATGGAAACTTGCTATTTTTAGTAAGTTGGTCTTATGATCTCAGAATGTTCTAATTTTATATGTGGAGGTTCATCTCAATCATATTAGCCTGCTAGCAAAGTTTCACAGTTAGATCAGGTCTAGTTTTGAAGATATTGAAGATTTTTGGTATTGGCAGTAGGGTATAGAAACTTTGAACTTAGTTTTGAAGGCTTTAGAGGCCCCAGATGAGGTCAAAAATTTGGGTGATGGGCGCTTGCAAGGGTCAAGCTTGTAGAGTGCTTAGTGGCATTTCTGAAATAGGGTTATAATAATCAATCGGGTCAATTGGTGATGACTTATGGTCTCCGAAAGTTGGGCCACTTGAAATGGTGGAAAATAATTTTCCTTCAAAAATTTTGTTCGGGTTTCAAAAGTTATTTTGAGCTGACTTTGATGTAATACATTGAAAAATAAAATAATTCTAAGTTTGGTCGGCCCTTAGGGCTAAATTTCTGGAACCTTCTCAGGCAGTGGAAAATGCCTATATAAAGAAGGCCCATAGTGTTGTCTAGGGCAGTTCTAGGTAGTAGATCTGGGTATTGATTCGAGGCTTTGTCCTACAAAATATTGCAAAGGAATGCCCATGTGGCTTTGCATATTGTAATTTTGAAAGTTTTTAATTCCACATTTGTGGAGATAATAAGAAGCCAATTTTCTATTCTTGGATGTTGTTGTTGTTACTCTATTTCTGTTATGTGTTTTCCTTATTAAGGGGAGCACCCTTCATTAGAAATACACAACAATAACAATAGATTTGTAATACAAAATATGTCTTTATTCATCAAATCACCGATTACATGTAATGTGTCAAGCTATAAGGCCTTCCTTGTTATGGCCAGATACAAAGAAACTATTAGTCTAAAAGATCTCACAGGATGCAAATCTTTTCCACAACCTTAGCATTTAGCTAGCCCAGATCTACAACATGCAACACACTGGTAGGCACCCAGGAAAGATCTAAACTTGTACTCAAACTTCCAAGCAATCTTCCTGCTCCCAAGCTCGTAGGCTACTAACCTTCCTTCTAGTTATCTCATCCTAAGAAACTACCCAAGCATCCTATAAATATTGATTCCCAGCCACAAGTAAGTTGATGAAACAATAAACCCTTACAAACAAATATTAAATGCTAAAACATTAGTTAGCTCTCACATAGCCTTAAAAAATAAATAAACTCTCAAAGATGGCCCCAACGGTCATTAGATCCACATAGAAGAATGCAACACACCAGATCTAGGTCCCCACACATCCAACGGTCAATCCATAATTTGAGGAGCGCAACCCAAATCAATGGAACCAGTCAGCCAAGCCGGTCTTACAAAATAATCTAGTTCGTAAGAAAGAACACTGAGAAACATAGGAAATAATCAAGCACTAGACAACTGACCATCCCAAGAATGACTCAACAATGTAGTTATCGCCAAGCGCTAGTGAACCAACACCTTTAGTTACCGAGCATTCTTCATAGACCTAACACCCCGGTAACCACATAAATCAAGCAACCAGTTTCCCAAATCGAGCAAGTACTCCACCAAACCAAGATCAAAACTAAAAATCTACCTTCAAAGAAAAACATATTTTTGGTTGATACAGGATTGCAAAGAATCCTAGGATGCTCCTACATCAAACACCCCAGGGAAGAAAGATTTTCCCATAGGGAAATCAGGAACACCTCAAGGGAATCAAAATAGGTATGCTGAATCTATTCTTCACCCACATCTCTTCTTGTCCTTCATCCCAAGTAGTCTTCACTTCATTCACTATCTCATGCAGAAATTCATTCTGCTTTCCACTTTTCCCACCTTCTGGTTGGCATCTAATAGCCACTGATTCTAACCACTACCAACCACATCAGTGCCTTGGTAAGGCTCATCTTCTCTAGACTCCTCAACCAACTTAGTATCATCTGCATCTCTTTGTGTCACAAATATCACCATCTGTTGTACCATCTTTTCCAACAAGATCAACTATTTCTTCATCTCAACCATCTCTTCAGAGATATCATTCTCCTTCTCCTTTAAACTAGGCTTTGTAGGAATAGGTTCATCAACCCTCTGCTCCTGAGGTTTTTCATAAGGACAACACCTGATAACTCCACATGCCTTAACCCCTATTTCCTATAAAGGTATCAGCTTATGATGAGATCCTTCATGCCTAACCACATAAGTGTTAGCACGACCATCAAACAAAACATTCCTATCAAATTTTTAAGGTCTACTAAGCAATAGATGACAAGCATCCATAGGTAATACATCACACAATATCTCATCATGGTAAGATCCAATCTGAAATTTAACCAAGCATTGTTCTTCGATCCTAACCTTAGACACATCTTGTATCCAACTAATCTGATAAGGATTAGGATGCTTCCCTCTTTCCAAATTCAACTTACGAACCATTTCATTTGAAACAATGTTCTCAAAACTGCCACCATCAACTATGACATTACATACCTTATCCTTGCACTTACATCTAGTTCTAAAAATATTCCTTCTTTGTACCTATTCACAGACACGTGCAGCTAATCTTCTAGTGATAAGTGTCTCACCTTTTTCTGCAACATTCAAAATATCTTCTTTAGCAGTAAGTGCCACCCTTTTCTTAGGACAATAAAAACTTTTGTGACCAGCTTCACCATAGTTATAACAAGTACCGATGAACACATTCTTCCACCTTCCTCTTTGTCTAGAATTCTTAGTAAGTTGACCACTGCTAGATCTGGCATTAGACTTAGGATTCTCTATCACATTACTCTCAACAATTGCTTCACCAATTTTACCACCTCGATTCCTATTGTTTTATTTCCCTTCATACTTCTTATTCAGCTTCTCTTCAATCTTTAATGCCATCTGACAAGCATCACCGATTGTTGTCATCCACATAGTAAGTAACTCTTCCTGAATACTACATCTCAAACCATAGACATACCTAGCAATCTTCTCTTTATCAGCTTCAGAATGACCATTTGTTAGAATAAATGATACCAACTATTAGAATAACTGAGAGGGGGGTGAATCAGTTATCCACTATCCCAAATACAAAATGTATATCCAAAAACAATTTAATCAAATTTCTACAGTTCGGTAACATATAATAGTAAATTGTTTGTGCTTTTACCAATTACCAGTTAATAACTTATAGTAACTACCGATCAAATCTAATATGCAACATGTAAAGTATGATATCTAATAATCATCATAATCAACACATAACACAAGAGATTTAACATGGAAACCTTGTAAAGCGAAAAACCACTTGGGACCGGCAACCCAAAAATTGTTCACTCTTCTGAAGTGAGGTCCTTGAAGACCCAACCTTGTTAAAGGTTACAAAACACACTATAAGGTGTGACCTTGTTAGAGGATTTAACACTAACCATTATTGTCCAACCATCATTCACTATGGGGTTGACAGGATAACAAATGTGCATTCTATGAATGACATTACAAGACTTTCAAGTCTACTCGGTTAAGAGATTTATCTAATTACAATGGTTAAACTATAATAGCAATTGGTCTGATTACAATAGAACTTGATTTGTAGATGTAAAAATCTATATTATGCTCATTCAAATCTCTGATCAATATATCAATTTTGTTTCAACAATATTTAGTAACTTACTGTCCCTCAGTAAAAACTCTATGATGTTCAGTAATGTCTGTAGTTTGGTTCTCCTTAACCAGTTTGATCAGGCATGCATGAAGCTTGTTCACACGATATCTTTGTAGTATTATTTCCTCTGGCATAAGTTTCATAATGAAACCCTATCTTAAATAGACAAGTTAACCATTTTCTTTTCATCCATCAGATTTTGCCACTTTAATCTCCATCGCTGATTTTTCTGCTTAAACCTTCCTCGGCTGATGTGTCAGTAACACATTTCAAATTTTTCCTTTAGATCTTCCTTGAATTTTTCTAGCTATTGATCTCATAACAAACTTTATCTTTCACTCCGATCACGAGGTACTTTCCAGCTCATTAACTTCTATCAGCTAAACAAATCATATAGTTCTTTTGTTCATTCTTGGTTAACAAAGAAATGCATCAGTGAACACAAGCTCGGTTTATACTGTGCTTGGTATACACTACACTGCTCAATGTATACTGGAATGCTTCATTAACCGACAACACCGCTTTGTAACATTTTGCTTCCAACTTCATAAAACATTAATGCAACATAATCAAGTCAACAATATGAAGTCATAGACTCATCAATAAGTTACCAAAAGTATTCCTTATCCTCAAATGTCATATCCATCTTCCTCGATGTAGATATCTTAGTTCTTCATCTTTCTCTTCTCTTCTACATATGTGTTAGATGTTTGCAACTCCATGATAAGTACTATCAAAACTAGTTGACATCAATGATAACATAAAACTGATTCAATTATCTTACATAACAGTTCAGTGCTTGGTGATCTTTAATCAATTGAAGTTCTTCAATCAGGTTCCCAATCAGTTCTAGTTCATCATAAACCAATCAAGTAATCATTCACCATAACACAAATTTTTTTTTTTGAATAAACCCTTGATTAGAGGGAAACCCTTAGTGGGGATGGACCCCCACAAGATAGTGTACTAATATATAAATTCCTTGTGAAAGGATGTGACACTGTTAGTGTTAGGAATAGTCCCAAGAGATAACTGAGATGGGAAGGGGGGGGGGGCCTGAATTAGTTATCTACAAGTTTCAATTATTTATCCAATTAAGTATACTTATACATTAGGCATAAACACAATGAAATAACACTTGAACACAACACCAATATTTTGGTTATGGGGAAACCCAAATAGGTAAAAACCCCGGTTGGAATTTACATGCACAAATAAACTGCACTAGTGTATAATGATCCTTGTTAGAAGTTCTTACAACCCTGTTAGGAGTTTAGCTTTACAATGCAATAAGTACAATGACCTGGTCAAAGGTCAAACCCTATTAGGAGTATTTTATGATTGATCCTATTAGGGGTGAGGATGCACTATCCGAGAGCTGATTGCTCAAAGGAGTGAAGGGTGCAACCTTCTCAATAATAGATACACACAATATCTAGATCTTGGTGAGCTGTAGGGTAGAATTGCTATCTTGAACAACTCCAATGAATAGCATAATCAATCTTCTCTATCACATAGATCTCTTCTTGATGACACAACACTCTGCACTCTCTTCTCTGCTCTGATCTCTCATCTTCATGCCATCCTTCTAGGGATCATAAATGACCGGCTATAAGTATCTTCTCTCTAAATGATATAATCAAGTCAGCCTATTAGAACCACCTTGAAATAATATTAGCAAAATAATAACACTCTCCAATAACACTTCTGTCAGATCTACTAAGCACGCAACACAAATTGGGACCTGTCCAAATCCTTAAGTGTAGACGCACGCTTCACACTGTCGGTGCTACCAAATTCATTGATACTTTCTCCTCAAGCTGAATTACATCATGCACTCTTAACCAAACATTCAAATCTCTTCTTCAATCACTAATCCAAGCATGCATACTGTAATGATAGGCACAACTCCTGTACTAATATAATCTATGTCGGCTCTTCTAAATAAACATAGGAAACTACAACTGGTGAATAGTGACTGCATAACTTCACTTCTACTACACACCAAACTCTATGTCCATGAATGTAACATCATCGACATGTCTCCATCATATATCCAAGCACCCAAGGCTCCATGATAATTGTACGAACAATAACTCACAGAACACTTCCTATAACTTTGTTAGGAACACTGTTGACACAAGTTGCTACATATCTATCTATACTAACAATTAACCTCTATGTTCATGATATCATGCTGATAACATGTACATGCTACATAAACTCAAAGCTTACTACATAAGTCTTCCACGCATGCTACTTACCATATGTTGTCATCAATGACAAACATACAGTCAACACTAGCTTGTTGGAAAATCTCCAACAATCTCCCCTTTTGGCATTGATGGAAACATATGGAATGAAAAACACCACCAATCCAAATGAAAAATTCTTTTATAACATTCTCCATTTCCTCATCAAAACTCCCCCAAGAATGAATCCTTTATCTGTTGCAATATTCTTCAATATTGTCCATTTCCTCAACTGAACTACTTCCATGACTGAATAATACTCCCCTTTGCTGCTATATATTATTACTCCTTAATTTTGTATGTAATCCCCCTTTAATGTTGTTTTCATGACTATATACTACTCCCCCTTTGACATCAATGGCAAAGGGTGCCAAACAATTAATCTTTGATACTACTCCTGAAGTAGAGTAGTCAACCATCCATCAGTCACTAAGGATTGATGCTCTTTCCACTTTCTCTAAGAAGAATCAGGGAAGGGAATTACTCCTAGCTTTTCACTGAGATACTCAAAAGTATCCTTTGGTAAAGGCTTTGTGAATATATCTAATAGCTATTCCTTTGTACTCACATAATCCATTTTGACTTCTTTCTCTACCACTTTCTCTCTAAGGAAGTGATACTTAATCTCTATGTGCTTTGTCTTTGCATGCATCACATGATTTTTTGACATGTTGATAGTGCTAGTGTTATCACAATGAATAACAATAGGATAATCAATCTGAATTCTAAATCCTTTATCATCTATTTGATCCAAACAATTGTATAAAATTCAAGGCTATTGTAACATACTCTACTTCTGTTATTGATAGAGAAATACAATTCTGCTTCTTTCTTGTCCAAGTGACAAGTATATCACCAAGAAATACTACTCCTCCTGATTTACTCTTTCTATCATCCATGCATCCTACCCAATCTGCATCTATATACACATGAATCTCAACATTCTTTGAGTTAGGATACTATAGACCATAATCTATAGTGCCCTCCAAATATTTGAATATTCTCTTTACTGCCATGAGGTGACTTTTTTTAGGCTCTACTGAAAATCTTCCAACTATGCCAACTGCATTAAAAATATCAGGCCTAGTTTGAGTAAGCTATGTGAGTTTTCCAATCATGGACTCATACAATGTTGTATCTATCACTATAGAATCATCTTCTTTTGTAAGTTTGCATCTTGTTATCATAGGTGTACCCACTAGCTTGCAATAATCCATCTTGAACTTCTTCTATATTTATTTCACATATTTAGACTGATTGATGAAAATACATTTCTCAGTCTATTGCAAATTTAATCCCCAAAAGTATTTGATAGGTCCAGTCATGCTCATCTCAAACTCACTCTGCATCTCCTTAGCAAATTATGCACTAACTTTGTCATTACCCCCAAAGATAATGTCATCAAGAAATATAGCTACAAGTAGTAAACCTTCAGATGTCTCTCTTATGAATAGATTACAATTTGCTACTCCTTTCTTGAATCCTTTTGGTTGCTCAATGTATACTTCTTCCTTTCGCTCTCCATTCAAGAATCTTGACTTAACATCCATCTGATAAACTTTGAAGTTTTTAAATGTTGCATAAGCTAAAAATAACTTAATGGCTTCCAATCTACTCACTGGTGTGAATGTGTTTGAATGATCAATACCTTCTCTTTACGCACATCCCTTACATACTAACCTTTCTTTATTCCTTACTACTAGACCATCTTCATTCATCTTGTTTCTAAATATCTACTTTGTTCCAATCACATTCTTATCACTAGGTCTTGGTACTAGTTTCCGAGTATCATTCTTGATAATATGATCTAGTTCTTCTTTCATAGCATCATGACAATCTGAATAATTACATGCATCTTCAACACTTAAAGGTTCAATCTAAGATAATAAACATACTACCTCATTGCTTGTTGAACTCTTTGATTTTGATCTTGTTGTGAATTTGCTTCTCTAATCTCCAATGATGTCATCCTTAGAGTGATATCCATATGTAAACTTTGGAACTTTAGGTGATATTGTATCATCTTCCTTCTGAGGTTTTTCTTCACTTGTTTCAAGGTCATTGATTAATACATCAATACTATCAAACATCTCTCCAACAACACTCTCACTAGTGGAAGGAATGGGTTCTTCTTCAATCATAGGTGCATAATCATGATATCTTTCTTGAACCATAAAATTTTCATCAATCTTAACATGAGCACTTTCAATGATCTTCTTCAATCTCAAAGTGAAACATCTATAAGCTTTTCTTTTAGTAGAGTAACCTAGGAAAATACCTTCAATGCTTCTTCCATCAAACTTTCGTATTGCTTCATCTCTCTTGATGCAGCACTTGCTTCCAAATGTTTTGAAGTATTTCACTATAGGAACATTACAACAACATAGCTCATAAGGTGTCTTGTCCATGCCAGGCCTTAATTGTATTCTATTGATGGTATAGAATGTTGTATTGACTGCATCTCTCCAACAGGTATGTGCAACTTTTCCTTCAATCATGATGGTGTGTGTAGTATCAAGGATGATCCTATTCCTTCTCTCTATAATCCCATTCTTCTGAGGGGTTCTAGGTGCACTCAACTATCTTTTTATGCCATGTTATTCACAATACTCATAGAATCTGTCAGAGGTGAATTCTCCTCCTCTATCTGATCTTAGACACTTTATCTTTAGTCCAGATTCATTCTCAACCTTAGCTTTGAATATTTTGAATTTCTCAAATGCTTCTGATTTATCTTTTAAGAACGCAACCCACATCATTCTAGAATAATCATCAACAAAAAAAATGAAATACCTTTCACCATAGTATGATCTTGTTTGAGTTGGTCCACATAGATTTGTATGAATTAGATCCAACTTGTTCTCTACTGACTTATTCTTGCTTCTGAATGAATTCCTCACATTCTTTCCCATCACACATTCCTTGCAAATAGTATCAACTGGCTTTTCTATGCTAGGTAGATCTCTTACTACCTTCACTTTGCTTATCTTTACTATGTTATCAAAATTGATATGACATAGTCTTTTATGCCATAGCCAACTATCATCAACTTTAGCAACAAAACAAATTTCTTCTGAATTGAGCTGAAAAACATTACCTTTAGTCTTTGAACCTGATGCAATCATTACACCATCCTTTTTGTTAATGATGCACTTGTTGTCTTTGAACTCCAATCTATAACCTTTTTAAAGAAATTGTCCAACACTAAGAAGGTTATGCTGCAAACCATCTACATATAGAACATCATTAGTGTTGTTATTTCCATCCAATTTGATGGCTCCTCTACCAATGATAGGTTTAGGAGTGTTATCTCCAAATCTAACCATGCCACCTTTGTATTTTTCCAGATGAACAAATCTATTTTTATCACCTATCATGTGAAATGAACAACCGCTATCGATAATCCAATCTGTCCTTATGTCTTCTTGTGAAATCAATGCTAGCTCTTGTTCCTTTTTCTCATCTTCATGATCCATCTCATCATACATCTTCTCCATAATAGAAATGAATCCAATTTCCTTTGCAGCTGAATCATCATCTGATACTCCATCTCCTGCATAGTAGCATTCCTTTGTATACTTAGGCTTGTAGTTATTCTTGAACTTCTTAACTCTTGTAGGAAACTTAGATGCAAAGTGATCAATCTTATTACATGAAAAGAATTTGAATGGAAATTGACCTTCATATTTTCCTTTTCCTTTCTTTTCTCTTTTATAAATCATAGAAATGAAATCATCTAGTGCTTTCTCTTCATCATCATCATCAAAATTACCAAAAGTGTTTATAGATTTCTTACCATGGACTGATGCTTTGAAGGTTGTTTCACTTTTAGGTTCTGTCTTCAATCTTGAAATCTCAAAAGCTAAATTTTTTTTGATCAAGGTCTCTCTTTTGAAATTTGTTGTATGATGCATTGTCTCATCAAGGAAGTTGATCTTGTTTTCATACTCTACTGTAAGAGTAGTCATCAATTTATCCATAATGTCTTCCTTCGAGATTTCTACACCATTGTTCCTGATTCTAGCAACTGCTTCATTGATTCTTTGGTTTTAAGCTCTGATGTCTACTTCTAGTAGCATCTCTAATGCATTGTATCTTTTCTTCCAAGTCATTCTATGTGCATTCTTTTCTTGTGTATATCCTTCAAACATGTCTTCTAGGTGCTTCCATATTTTGTAAGTTGTGTCTACTTTCTTTATCTCTAAAAACTCATTGTTAGATAAGGCGCTGATGAGGGCTTCTTTGGCTATTGCATTCTAATGGAACAAATCATTTTTCTTGCTAGTAGCATCATCCTTTGGAAGATCTTCTAGAGAAGTGATCTTAA
This sequence comes from Chamaecyparis obtusa, assembly GCA_027943335.1. Lineage (NCBI taxonomy): Eukaryota > Viridiplantae > Streptophyta > Pinopsida > Cupressales > Cupressaceae > Chamaecyparis > Chamaecyparis obtusa. The sequence goes on from BSBK01002696.1 coordinate 710,037, forward strand.
CTTCTTTGATAGCCACTTCAAAAACTTCAAAAGCAATGCACTGCAAATGTGTCACCATTTTGTTCTTCCAATCATTATAGTTCTCTCCTTCAAGCTTAGGACTATCTTTTATAAAGAATGCCATCTGATCAACCCCAAGCTATTAAAATTTCTCTCTGAGCCACTTGGCTCTGATACCAATTGTTAGGAATAGTCCCAAGAGATAACTGAGAGGGGGCGGGGGTGAATCATTTATCTAAAAGTATCATTTCTTTATCTAATTAAGTATACTTATACATTAAGCATAAACATAATGAAAGAACACTTGAACGCAACACCAATATTTTGGTTACAGGGAAACCAAAATAGGTAAAAACCCCTATGGGAATTGAAACCCACAAATAATCTACACTACTGTATAATGATGTTTGTTAGAAGATCTTACAACCCTATTAGGAGTTGATCTTCACAATGCAATAAGTATAGTGACCTGGTCAAAAGTTAGACCCTATTAGGAGTCTTTTACGGTTGACCCTATTAGGGGTGAGGACACACTATTTGAGAGATCATTGCTCAAAGGGGTAAAGGATGCAACCTTTTGAATAATAGATACACACTATATCTTGATCTTGGTGAAAAATGAGGTAGACCTATTGTCTTGATTAGTTCCAATGAATAGCACAATCAATCTTCTCTATCACATAGACCTCTTCTTGATGACACAACTAGTGCAGGAGCACACCATGGCTAACCTCCATGCTTATAATTTTTGGCTTGTAATTTACTCTAGCCAAATCAAGAAGAGTAGCTTAGTTTTTTTGAAGACCTTAGAAGGTCATTTGCAATGTAGGCTAAGTGGGTTAGTCACTAGGACTAAGGTCACACAAATAGCCAATGTTAGTAGTTTTTAATTCTTAGTGGTAATAGTTAGAGATTGAGTCTTTAATGTGTCTTAGGCACATAATGAGGTTGTAAAGATGCCATAAGGTAATTAATGGCCTTGGATCCTTGAAAAATTGGAGGTTAAGAGTCCTAATAAATAGAATTGAGGTATATGTGAAAGTTGCCAAATGTTAAAAAGAAGTTGTCATGACAACATTTGCAATTATTGCAAATGTTGCATGCAACTCGGTTATCTTGGATCCCCTAAACTTTAGGAGGTGGGAGATCAGACAATAGGCCCTAGAATGGTGGAAATGACATCTTACATAATTTAAGACTTGAATCTCGAGGATAGTTGATGCATTGTAATAGTTTGAAGTTTGTAAATTGAGCTCTGCAACAAGATTACTAGGAGATTCCCAAGACTTTGTGTTGAAAGTCATATATTATGGATTCAAATACTAAATATAATAGTTTATTAGTGTTCTATAGATAGTTTTAAGACTTTTTCATTTGATAAGTAGGGAGTTTTGAGTAGGTTTAGGGGGTCAGTTAAAGTAGATTTTGTTTTAGAGTTCCATTGGTTCTGTTTTGACCAGTCCAAGCTTTCATGGCTCCCCATGAAATCTAGCCATGGGAAACAACTCATGATGGATGGATATGTTAGGGGAGTCACCATTGTATATAATTTTAGGTTTAGGAGTCTATGAAAAGCAGGGATCTATTTTTAATCCTAGGACCTAGGCGAGCACACAGATCCCGGTTAGAGGTCTAGATTGTGAAGAAATAGAGATTTCATTGCAGGGTTGAAGGTACAATATGGCTCCAGGACTTTTTCTAGTAGGTGTTCATCATATATAAATTTCCTATGAAGATTAGGTTCATGCCAATCATTTACATTGGGTTTTGAGAAAGATTACTAATGGGACATAGTTAGTCCTAGAAAGTAGGTCAATTAGCCATGTTTACCCTAGTTTATAGGAAGGAGGTGTACGGAGGCTTCCAGGACCTAAAAGTTTCAAAATATTTAGTAAGAGCCAAAAGGGTATCTAAATCCCCAATTGGGTTTTCAAGTTGTTTGGAAAATTTTGAAGAGAAAGTCCAAAAGCCTCTGCAAAAGGCTACAAGGAATAGGCCTAATTTGAGGTCACTAAATGATGAACCATTGAAGCTGGTAAGAACATGATTCAAGATCCCTAAAAAATGGATCAAATGGGAAAGATTATGAATGTTTTCAAGATGGAGAACATTCCTACAATGAAAGATCAAGTTTATGAGGATTTGGCAGTTAGAGCTTTCTAAGTGAGTGAGAAGAAGAGTACTAAAACTAGGGTGTTAGTCTTGCAAGGTTAAGCACAAGAGATAGAAATCATAGGAAAGAGTTGAGATTGGACTTAGTTAATGATCTAAGACAATTAGGACCTAGAGGAGACTAGGTACCTAGAAGAGACAAGCTAGATCTCTTGGATGCAGTGCAAGCAAGCCTTGGAACACTCACATCATATTGGTATCAAAGCTTGAGTTGATCAGTCTTGTCATGGATGTTGCAGCCTATTGAATCAGTGGGAGAAAATACACCAATTGGACCAAGAGAAGACAAAACCATGGTGAATAATGTTGAGTTATCCAAGAAGGTTGAGGAACAAGAAGAAGATAACAAGTTGCTAAGGGAAAGACTAGCTCAAATGGAGCAGCTCTTGGGTGAAGTCCAAGACAAAGAATATAAGGTCAAAGAGAAAATTAACCAAAAGGAAGAAAAAGAAGCAAGGGAGAAGGAATTATATTTGGAGGAGGAAGCTCCAACACCTGACCCTATTCTTCCTGAAGAGCCATTCTTAAAAGCATTGAAGGCATTGAGTGGAAAAGATTTGGAAGGTGCACCACTATTCAGTGGACAAATGGATCCAAATTCAGTCATAGATTGGGTAGACAGCATTGAGTACCATTTTGAATGTGATGGTATCTTAGAGGCACAAAAATTTATGGTGGCCAAGTCTAGACTAAGAGGTTTAGCTCTTACTTGGTGGAAGTTTGTGCAAACCGAGAGGGAAAATGATGAAAAAGGTCCTATTGTGACATGCAAGGGAATGGTATCCAAAGTGAAACAGACTTACCTTCCTGATGATTATGAATTCCAACTTCATAGGAGGAGACACAATCTTAGGCAAAAATATTTAGATGTCAAAGCATATACCGAGGAGTTTCAAAAATTATGTTTGAGATCCAAGGTAGTTGAAGATGAAAGTATCAAACTCACAAGGTACTTGAATGGCCTCAAATGGTCTATAAAAGAGGAAATGAGTCTATTGAAATTCAAATCCATTCACCAATACTATCAAATGGCCTTGAAGATAGAAGATAAAATTAGAAGAAAACAAGAAAACTCTAAAGGAAAAGCTAAAAGAAAAGATAGTAGAGGACAAAGAGGTGGCTATGGTGGAAGAAGTTTTGAATCAAGAAGTCAAGGAGATGTAAAATTCAATGAGAAACAAGAAGGAAGCTCAAGTAGAGGTGGTAGAGGAAGGAGTTCTAACTCTAGCTTTAGAGGAAGAAGTGGTGGACAAGGAGGAAGAGGCAATTACTTTGTCAATATGAAGTGCTACCATTGCAATCAAATGGTGCACCCTGCCTATAGATGTCTAGAGAAAGGTGGTTCATCAAAAGGAGGTGACAAGAGAGCTTACCTTGTGCAAGATGAGTCTAATGTAGTAGAGAAGCATGTTGAAGTACCCTTTAATTCAGAGGAAGGAGAAAATCTTATGATGAGGAGAAGTCTAATCAAGGAGCCGGTGAAGGAGGAGCCAAGCCAAAGGAGATCTTTGTTTAGGATTAAGTGCAAGATGATGGGGAAATTATGTAGGGGAATTATTGATTCAAGTTCTATTAACAATATTGTGTTAGAGGAAGCAGCCAGCAAGTTGAAGTTGACAAGGATACCCCCCACCAATCCTTACAAGGTGACTTGGCTCAATAAAGGCCAACATGTGTTAGTGAATGAGAAAGAATGGATGGAGTTATCCATAGGTAGGTAAAAAGAAAAAGTTTTATGTGATGTGTTGCCTATGGATGCATGCCATTTTATCCTAGGTAGACCATGGCAATTTGACTTCTAAGCCATACATGATGGAGGAAATAATTCTTATTCTTTCAAGAAGGACAATGTAACCTTCAAAATAAAGTCATTGTTGGAAGATACCAAGGTAAAGATAGAAGGTCCAAATGTACTTATGGTGGGTGAAAAGGAGTTCTTACAAGCTATGGAAGAGAGTGAAGGAGTTGGTTTTTCATTGGTTCTAAGACCAAATGAGTTAGATGAAGACAAGGTGGCTAAGAAGGCAAAATTACCAAAGGAGATTCAAGGTATGCTATAGACTTACCAAGGTATTGTAAGTGATGGACAACCATCAAATTTACCCCCTAAGAGAGCCATAAGCCATAGGATAGACCTTATCCCAGGAGCTACCCTACCTAACAAAGAAGCCTATAAGATGACCCCTCAACAAAATGAGGAAATAGCAAGACAAGTACAAGAACTCCTAGACCAAGGCCTAATTAGAAAGAGTATTAGTCCATGTGCCATACCCACTGTACTTGCACCTAAGAAAGGAGGAACTTGGATGATTTGCATAGATTCAAAGGCTATCAATAGGATAACTATAAGGTATAGGTTTCCTATCCCTAGGATTGAAGACCTAATGGATTGTTTAGGTGAAGCCAAGTACTATAGTAAGATAGACTTGAAGAGTGGCTATCACCAAATAAGAATGCATGAAGGAGATGAGTGGAAGACATATTTCAAGACCAATTAAGGTCTATATGGATGTCTTCTCATTCCATTTGGATTGTCAAATGTCCCCTCCACATTCATGAGGCTCATGAATGAATTCCTCAAAGACTACATAGGCAAGTTTGTAGTTGTATATCTAGATGATATACTAATTTTTAGCAAGACAAGGAGTGAGCATCTAGAGCATCTTGACATTTTTTTTAGGAAGGTACATGAGGAGAAATTGATGATCAACTTGGAGAAGTGTGAGTTCATCAAAACAAATCTAGTGTACCTTGGGTTTATCTTATCACATGGAAATATGAAAAATGGACAAAATCAAAGTGGAGGCTATCATGAATTGGCCTACTCCAAGGACAACAATAGAGGTAAGGAGTTTTTGTGGCCTTGCACAATATTATAGGAAATTCATAAGGTAGTTTAGTGCAATTTGTGCTCCCATGTTGGATACTATCAAGGGAGGAATGAAAACCAAGTTTGTTTGGAATGAGAATGCTAATAAAAGCTTTGAGCTATTGAAGGAGAAGATAGCTACCCAACCTATTTTAGTGCTGCCAAGCTTTGAGAAGATTTTCACCATTGAGTGTGATGCTAGTAATGTAGCAATTGGGGTTGTTCTAAGCCAAGAAGGCAAACCGGTGGCTTTCCATTCTGAAAAGTTGAGTGAGGCTAAGAGGAAGTACTCTTCTTATGACCTAGAGATGTATGCATTGATTTAGGCTTTGAGAAAGTGGAGGCACTATTTGCTTCCCAAGGAGTTCATTGTGTATTCAGACAATCAAGCACTTAGTTTCTTCAATTCACAAGAAAAGTTGAGTCACAAGCACATGATGTGGGTTGAGTACCTACAAGCGTATGCCTTCAATATCAAACACAAGAAAGGTGTCCTAAATAAAGTGGTAGATGCATTGTCAAGAAGAGCTCTCACAATTTAGGAGATTCAGTTGAAGAGCATGGGAATAGATCATTTCAAGGATCTATATGGTGATGATGAGGATTTTGCTGACATTTATAAGGTATGTGCTGAATACAAGAATCATTTTCATAGTAGATATGTTGAGTATACTTTGCAAAGTGATCTCTTGTTTAAAGGGAATCAATTATGTGTTCCTATAGGCTCTATTAGAGAGAATTTAATACAAGAAAAGCATAATGGTGCTTTGAGTGGTCAGTTTGGGATCACTAAGACTCAAGAACTTGTTTCAAGGTTCTATTATTGGCCAAGGATGAATCTAGGTGTTAGATGGTATGTGTAAAGTTGTGTGGTATGTCAAAAGGCCAAAGGCACTTCTAAAAATGTTGGTCTTTATCAACCAATACCTATTCCTACTAGGCCATGGGAATGCTTGAGTATGGATTTTTTAGTTGGATTACCCAAGACAAGACAAGGTATGGATAGTGTCTATGTGGTTGTGGATAGATTCAACAAGATGGCTCACTTTGTGCCATGTAAGACCACTAATGATGCTAGTTAAATAGCCTCTCTTTTCTTCAAAGAAATAGTAAGAATCCATGGGTTACCTATCAGCATTGTGATAGATAGAGACACTAAATTTATGAGTCATTTTTGGAAGACTCTTTCGCAAAGGTTAGGCACTAACTTGTCCTTTGGATCAGCCTACCATCCCAAAAATGATGGTCAAATTGAGGTTGTTAATAGAAGCCTTGGAAATCTTCTAAGATGCTTGACTAAGGAGTATGGTCAACAATGGGATTAGTTGATTGGGCAAGTTGAATATGCCTATAATGACACTATCAATAGATCAATAGGGAAGATTCCATTTGAAATAGTATATGGACTACATCCTAGAGGTGTTTATGAGTTGAGAGATTTGAACGATGGAGGGAAGGGAAGTGGCTATGCTGATGACTTTGCATATGCTATGCAAGAGATACATGAAACAGTGAGGAAGACCTTGATAGAGAACACCATGAAACACAAAGACAAGGTGGATGAAAATAGAAGGACTATTGAGTTTAATGTTGGTGACTTGGTTATGGTGCATCTTATCAAGTCAATATTGCAAAAGGGAGTACCTCACAAGTTGCAGCTGAGGAGAATAGGACCCTATCCTATATTGGCCAAGTATGGTGATAATGCATTCAAGATTGACCAGTTGGAAGATAGTGGAATGTCTCCAATTTTCAATGTTGTAGACTTAGTCTGTTATAGAGAACCACAACAAGATATGGATCAAACTCTACATGAAGTGATCAGAGATGTGGAAGACCTATAGTTACCTACTGCTACAGACACAAGTGTTAATAGAGTATTGGATACAAGGGTCTATAAAAGGACTAGAACAAAAGAGTATAAGGAACATTTGATAAAGAAGCATGGGAAGATGGATGCTGATGTAGTGTGGATAAAAGAGTCAGAGTTCAAGAAGATGGGGATTGATCCAAACATCCTCAATCCAAGGGTGGATTGATCTTTTTATTTTGGGGAGGATAGTGCAGGAGCACACCATGGCTAACCTCCATGCTTATAATTTTTGGCTTGTAATTGACTCTAGCCAAGTCAAGAAGAGTAGCTTAGTTTGTTTGAAGACATTAGAAGGTCATTTTTAATGTAGGCTAAGTGGGTTAGTCACTAGGACTAAGGTCACACAAATAGCCAATGTTAGTAGTTTTTAATTATTAGTGGTAATAGTTAGAGATTGAGTCTTTAATGTGTCTTAGGTACATAATGAGGTTGTAAAAATGCCATAAGGCAATTAATGGCCTTGGATCCTTGAAAAATTGGAGGTTAAGAGTCCTAAGAAATAGGATTGAGGCATATGTGAAAGTTTCCAAATGTTGCAAAGAAGTCATGACAACATTTGCAATTGTTAGGTCACACAAATAGCCAATGTTAGTAGTTTTTAATTCTTAGTGGTAATAGTTAGAGATTGAGTCTTTAATGTGTCTTAGGTACATAATGAGGTTGTAAAAATGCCATAAGGCAATTAATGGCCTTGGATCCTTGAAAAATTAGAGGTTAAGAGTCCTAAGAAATAGGATTGAGGCATATGTGAAAGTTGCCAAATGTTGCAAAGAAGTCATGACAACATTTGCAATTATTGTAAATGTTGCATGCAACTCGGTTATCTTGGATCCCCTAAACTTTAGGAGGTGGGAGATTGGAAAACAGGCTCTAGAATGGTGGAAATTACATCTTATGTGATGTAATACTTGAATCTTGAGAATAGTTGATGCATTTTAATAGTTTGAAGTTTGTAAATAGAGCTCTCCAATAGGATTACAAGGAGATTCCCAAGACTTTGTGTTGATACTCATATCTTATGGATTGAAAGAAAAAATATAATTGTTGATTAGTGTTCTATAGATAGTTTGAAGACTTTTTCATTTGATAAGCATGGAGTTTTGAGTAGTTTTAATGCGTCGGTTAAAGTAGATTTTGGTTTAGAGTTCCATTGGTTCTGTTCTGACCAATCTGAGCTTTCATGGCTGCCCCATGAAATATAGCCATGGGAAACAACTCATGATGGATGGATATGTTAGGGGATTTACCATTGTATATAAGTTTAGGTCTAGGATTCTAGAAAAAGAGGAGAGCTATTTTTAATGCTAGGCCCTAGGCGAACACACAGAGCCCAGTTAGAGGTCTAGACTATGAAGAAATAGAGATTTCATTGCAGGGTTGAAGGTACAGTATGGCTCCAAGACTTTTTCTGGTAGTTGTTCATCATAGCTAAATTTCCTATGAAGATTAGGTTCATGCCAATCATTTACATTGTGTTTCAAGAAAGATTACTAACGGGACACAATCAATCCTAGAAAGTAGGTCAATTAGCCATGTTTACCCTAGTTTATAGGAAGGAGGTGTAAAGAGGCTTCCAAGACCTAAAAGTTTCAAAATATTTAGTAAGAGCCAAAAGGGTATTTGAATCCCTAATTGTTTTTACAAGTTTTTTGGAAAATTTTGTAGAGAAAGTCAAAAAGCCTTTGCAAAAGGCTACAAGGAACAGGCCTAATTTGAGGTCACTAAATGATGAACCATTGAATCCGGTAAGATTATGATTCAAGATCCCTCAAAAATGGATCAAATGAGAAAGATATGAATGTTTTCAAGATGGAGAACATTCCTGCAATGAAAGATCAAGTTTATGAGGATTTGGCACTTAGAGCTTTCTAAGTGAGTGAGAAGAAGAGTACTAAAACTAGGGTGTTAGTCTTTCAAGGTTAAACACAAGAGATAGAACTCCTAGGAAAGAGTTGAGATTGGACTTAGTTAATGATCTAAGTGAATTAGGACCTAGAGGAGACTAGGTACCTAGAAGAGACAAGCTAGGTCTCTTGGATGTAGTGCAAGAAAGCCTTGGAACACTCACATCAACAACACTTCACACTCTCTACTCTACTCTAATCTCTCATCTTCATGCCATCCTTCTAGCAATCATAAATGACTGGCTATAAGTATCTTCTCTCTAAATGATATAATCAAGTTGGCCTATTAGAACCACCTTGAAATCATATTAGGGAAACAATAGAACTCTCCAATAACACTTTTGTCGACTCTACTAAGCACGCAACACAAACTGGGACCTGTCCAAATCATTAAGTGTAGATGCACGCTTCACACTATCGGCTCTACCAAATTAACTGATACTTTCTCCTCAATTTGAATTACATCATTCAATCTTAACCAAAAATTCATAACTCTTCTTCAATCACCAATCCAATCATGCATACCATAATGATAGGCACAACTCCTATACTAATATAATCTCTGTCGGTTTTTCTGAATAAACACACGAAACTACAACTGGTGAATAGCGACTGCATAACTTCACTTCTACTACACACCAGACTTTGTGTCTATGAATGTAACATCACTAACATGTGTCCATCATATAGCCAAGCATGCAAGGATCCATGATAACTGTACAAACAATCACTCACATAACACTGCTTGTAATTTTGTCAAGAACAGTGCTGACACAAGCTACTACATAACTATCTATACTAACAAATAACCTCTGTGTTCATGATATCATGCTAATAACATGGCCATGCTAAATATACTCAAAGCTTACTATATAAGTCTTCCACGCATGCTACTTACCATATGTTGTCATCAATGACAAACATACAGTCAGCATTGGCTTGCTTGAAAATCTGCAATAGTTAGGATTCAAATGAAGTTCATTTAGTACAAAAGTCCCTGTTAAAGGAAATATCCCTATTAGGAGACCTTGAACCCTTGTAAGAAGGTTATAACCCTGTTAAAGGTTGAAATGAAACAAGTAGACCCACTATCCAAATGATCCATCAAAGATGATAAATTGATCTTTTAGGATAACATATACAAAAGGGTTAATTAACTAAACTTGCAACTCAATTTTCCATAAGAGTTACTTTGAAGTCTGCAAATCAATTTAGAAATACCTCTACTCTTCTCTACACTATCTTTCACATTCATGTATCATATTATATATCCATACATAACGTACAACTTTCCTTTATACCTGATAGAAAAATACTAATTAGGTCGGCTTGTTAAAGCTTCCCCAATGAATATTTATTTACATAGGGCCATGCTAAGGAATACTCACCTTCTTAATAATTATTAAAAATTCTACATTATGGTTCCCACACGTTACAATACATATATTATATTTTACAAGGAAAAAAAATAGACTTCTTTAACATAGTAAGATGTCGATAAAATATATTGTATGTTACACAATAGTGACTACTATAGAATAATCCAAATGCCTTTCTATCATGAACATATATTCAATTAAAAATATTCTACCATGATACAAGCTCATAGATGTTGATTCCACTTTTCCAATAAGATATAGAAAATATGCCATAGATTATCACTTTTAGCAATTCCCGCACACTGGTCTACTACTAGTCTTCACCAAATGAATCATAACTCATTCAAAATGAAATATAAGATCTAGAAAACATAGATATGATATCTATACTCATCCATGCATTAAAAACTAATCTTGCATACCAAAATACATCAACCTAACTTCACTATCTTGATAAATGCATACGATGTACATAATCTTTGTTTGTCATGAACACATAATCATATATTATCATCAATGACAAAACTTTCCACTAATGCAACATAAAATTAGTACATCCAAGTTCCAACAAAACTCTATTTCCAACAAATCTAGTTTTGGCACATTTGAAGAAAGAAAGGCTACCAAGGGGAAAGTACATAAAGTTGTAGATGAGGAAGATTAGGCTATGTAGGGGGGTCCACAATGATAGGGAGGTTGGTTGATCCAATCACAAGCTCATGCCTAGGTCTCACAAGTGACCTTAAGGTGCTCTCTCTTGACACCTAATAACCTATAGGATCTCCTTTCTTGGCTTGATCATCTGGTCTATTGACCAACCTAACTATCATGCAACAACTAGTAAGAATAGCTAAGTTCTTGGTGGTCTTCTACTTTCACACACACCGACCCTTAATGCCATCTAAAGGCTTTCACCTCCAATATTAGCATGAACTATTATAGAGGTGAGAAGGTGCTCAAACCTATCTTAATTTTTCTATTTATAGGTCTTGGAAGTCCTACTTCATGCATCCCCTGTACTGATCTCATAGATCCTTCACAAAATAGACCTACAAGGAAGAGCCCCTATTAGGTATCCTATTCTAGGAAAATATGACTTTTCAACCAAATCATACCAAGGGACCTTGCAACTTAATTATGGTTTCTTGTTTCAATAGCCAACCTCTCAAGTATTTTTTAGGTTTTAGGGTTTCACCCTTTTGTACAATGCCCTAACAAAAAATGAGTGTTTTGGGAGGGTTTTAGGACTTCTTTGAGTACATGGTTTGTCTACAAGTGTTGGGAAACAAAATGGATTGCTTAGACCCTCTCCTCTTCACTAGATCTTGGAAATATCCTTTTCTTTGACTTCCAAGCATCTATTTGGAGCTTCATGCATGCTCCTACAAGTTATCACCATTGTGGCTTAGTCTTTCATACCTGTGCTCACCATAGGCTCACCTAAGGTAAGACACTGTAAATGATTCCCAAGATTTTCAGGGCCCATGCTTCTATAAAGAATATTTACATGGAGTCTACTCACTATCCCCAAGAGGCTCTAGAGATTGAACAATGAGATAGTGAGCTAGGTCTCCATTTCACACAACCTCTTGGTTTGAACCGGTGATCAAGCAATGCACTAAGAATTAATATAGAACAAAGAAAGAAAGAAAAAATCCTAAAATAATGACAAAAAATGAAAGGAAAGACACTAATCTAATATCTTCATTGATTACAGGTCACATTACAATCCAAAACATTCTTCTATAATTAACTGATGAGGAAAAAAATACACAAAAGATTATACACTATTCAACTCTCCAGAATCAAAGATCCATACATCTAACAATCCAACCTCCGGATTTGGTCCAAATTTGACTCAAATAGGCTGAGTTTTGTCTTAGGTTTCCATTAGGGCACTCCTAGTTTATTTTAGGGTGTTTGGACAAATTTGTCTGAGCAACTTTGAAAAGTTGCAAAAGTTGCTAAGCAACTTTTTGCAACATTTTTTACATCTTTTACATTTTTCAAACCAAATATCTTTGGTTAAGTCCTAGATTGACCTAGATTCCATTCTATGTCCTAACATGACCTTTAACACACCCTAGACCCAATGAAATCATGATGAAATCATCTAAAATCAAATAACCAAGCAAGATACTTTGAATACTTAAGCCTCAAAGATTACAATAGTCTAAGACTTAAGAGCCAAATAGACCTTCAATCCCTATTAGATAACACTTTTTGGTAAACATGACCTTATGAATAACACAAACATGCCATTGAGGGCTTACAGAACAAAAAAAAAATGGATTCAATTAACCAACCCTTGGGTTCTCCTGCACCATTCTCCCCCTCTACACGAAGATAAGCTAAGGTACAATAGGGGATATTAGAGAGGGATCAATAACTAACTTGTTGAAATTTCTTTCCTCCATCCAAGTAGCTTCAGATTTAGGGTGGTCCATCCACTATATCGAGTGTTCCATATAAACCATGTGTCTAGTTTTCTTCTTTACCCTAGACTCCAAGATCTTCTCTACTTGAGGCTTGGTATTAGGAGGTATGGCTACTGTGCTAACATCTGAAAGAACCTCCTGACTATTATGATTGAGATTTGACAATGGTCCCTTTTAATTTACTAGATCTACAATGTTGAAGACCATTGAGATGGCCAGTTCTAAAGGAAGGTCCAGTTTGTATGCATTAGCCTCATACTTGGCTAGAATCTTGCATGGTCCTACTCTTTTCATCTACAACTTGGTAGGTACTCCCTTGTTTAATATAGACTTGTTCAAATAAACCATCACATAGTCACCTACTTCAAATTGCACATATCTCCTCCTTTCATCCACCTTGGCTTTTAGTTTTTGAGTTTCTTCTGCTAGGGTCTTCTTGACTTTCTCTTGAATTTCCTTCATGGTTTGGGAGAAGTCTTCTGCATGGCCACTCCTATATTCCATACTTCCAAGATCTTTAAGTTCAATCACTCCCCTTGGTTGCATCCCATACACTATTTAAAAAGGATTTTTTCCAATGGTTTGGTTCATATTATCAGTGTAGGCATACTCTTCTTGAGGGAGGACTAAGTCCCATGTTTTCCCATACTCCTTGGTTAGGAATAATAGTCCACAATACAACTGAGAAGGGGGGGGTGAATTAGTTGTATGGAAGATTATTAAACTTTAAAATTTAAGTAGTAACAATATCAAATCCAATGAACACAATGAATGCCAACACAATAACACAATATTTTGGTCTAGGGGAAACCTTGTTAAAGGTAGAAACCCCGATGGGAATTAGCACACACAAATGATGTACTAAGAGTATAGTATCCTTGTAAAAACATTTAGCCCTATTAGGAGCTTATTGAAACATTACAGTACATAGTCCTTGTTATAGGCTAGACCTTGTTAGGATTTAATAAGAAAGGGTGGGATCACTACCCAAAGAAGGCTAAATCCACCTTAAGAACTCACTGTTCACAATACAAGTGTAAATGAAGAAATACACAATCTTTTGAACTGTTTGGTAGAAACTATATTTTCTTGATCAGTTCTAATGAAGTCCACAAGTAAACCTCTGCTATACATAATATAGACACAAGCTCATAGCATTCACAACCTCTTTATGTCACCTTTTCCCATCCATATCTTTTCCAAAGAAAAGACCTTTCATTTATACCTTATTACAGTTCTCATGATCAGGTCGGCTCATAAGCCTTTCCTAATTAAAAATAATTACATAAACCCTTCCTAAGATACACATGGTATCTAAAACAAGTATATAATGATTCCATTACAACAATTAAGGACTGACATCCTTAATTTACATGTGCAAAATAAAATGCACTCTACATCTCTTGAGTCGACTTCTAAATAAGTCTTTTCTAGAGCACATGCCATAGGTGATGTCACTAATGAATCCATACCTTGCATTGACTAATGAAAATACTTTAGTATCTTGTTTGTCATCTCTCAAGCTTGCATACCTTGAATCCATATCATCTGGGAGATATACCAGAAACACAGAGAATAACTCTGGCATTTCTCACTGTCACAGTCCAGTGACCAATCTTCACCAAAACATCTGTAACTCATCCAATATGAAACATTACATGATGCAATCTTGGATAGAGTATCACAACACCTTCCCAAACTCTCATATGTCTTCGCAACATCTAAAACATTTGTACAGTATCCATACACTATGATAACCAACCTGTTCTCCTCACAAAAACATATGTTGACATCAGTGACAAAACATAGATGACAAAAGTATGAGTGCCCATTCAGTAACATAGTGATTAAATATATTAAATGTCTCAAGCATGTCCCCATGCATCAAAAATATCCAACAATCTCCCCCTTTGGCATTGATGTCAACATATGGGAAAATCCATCATCCCAAAGTTATGTCAATCCAAAGTTCTGCAACTAAATAATCTCCCCATACAATAGAGATTTTCTGATAGCAACACTCCCCCTTTGACAACAATGGAAAAGGGTGCCATGAGTCATCAACTACTTTCCAACTTCTTTCTTCCATGATCACTCCCCCTGAGGAGTAGATCCCTACATCCAATGCAGATTATGATAAGGCTCTGAAAACCTCTGGACTGATGCATCTCTACATCATTTAATTCTAAATAGGAGGGGCCTGAACCCCCAACATACCTTTGAGATATTCAAAGGTGTCTTTTGGTGGTGGCTTTGTGAAGATGTCTGAAAATTTCTCTTTTGTACTAATATATTCTAATTTTATTTCCTTCTTTTCCACCTTGTCTCTCAAGAAGTGATATTTGATAGAAATGTGTTTAGTTGTAGAGTGCATCACCAAATTATTTGACATATTCACTGTACTCGTGTTATCATAATGGATAACCACAGGTTCATAAAAAGTTAGTCCTATGTCCTTCAACATTTGTTTCATCCAAGAAATTTGAGTGTAGTTAACAACAACAAAAACATACTCTTATTTAGCAGTAGATTGTGCTATAAAATCTTGTTTCTTACTTAGCCAAGAACCAACTTTTTCCAAAGGAAAAATGCACCACCACTAGTACTCTTTCTATCATCAATGCTTCATGCCCAATTAGCATTAGTATAAGCATGAAGTACAAAACTATCATTCATATCATACCAAAGGCCATAGTCAATTGTCCCTTTCAGATATCTAAATATCCTTTTCACAGTAGCTAGGTGTGTCTCCTTTGGCTCTCCCTAATATCTAGCCACAATTCCAACAACATTAGCAATATCCAATCTGGTATGAGTCAAATATTGTAATCCTCCAACCATTGATCTATACTTGGTCTAAAATACACGCTGAGTTTCATCATTACATGATAACTTATTACCAGTTACCATTGGTGTTCCTACTGGTTTACAATCTTCCATTCCAAACTTCTTTAGCATTTCTTTGAGATACTTAGTCTAAGAAATAAAGATACCATCTTTTCTCTGATTTATTTGCAGTCCTAGAAAGAATTTCATTTCACCTATCATGGACATCTCAAATTCACTTTCTATTTGTGGTGCATAAGCACCCTCAACAAACTAAGACAATTGACACTCATTTGAAATAAAAGGTTTTATATTCGACCCTATTTGTAAGACCTAGTCCCAAGATTGGCGATCATAAGCCCTTAGTCAACTATGGTCAACAGGTGTCCTAAACCTTAGTATAGGTTATTTTCATTTGGATTTGATGTTTAAAGTGTTTGGATCCATGTTGGATCATCAGATTTAGGTTTGGACCGAGTTTGGTCACCTAGGATAAAAAGTTGCAAAATGTTGCAACAAAAGTTGTAAAGTTGTTGAGCAACTTTGACAACTTTTGCCAAAATTTGTAATTAACTTCCCAATGACCAGATAGTTTAAAAATTGGTTTGTAACCATTGGGAAAGACCTTCATAAGCCCTGATAGGTGGGTGGAAGGTAACATGATGTAATCTGGCATTCAAAATAAAAAAATATAACTATTTTCTTGCAATCTCAAGTATCAGAAAATTCATATAGATGTGTATGGAGGCCTGAGCATGAAAGACTGACTTTTTTTTGATTTCACCTATGATTTGGTTTCTTTTTTTTTTTGTATGTCCTAATTCCCTTAGAGTTGAAAGTTATTCAAGTTTGATTCCTAGTTTTTCAGATTAAGAGCCCTTGACCAGGGTTCCACAAAAATTATGTGTAATTCCCAATTCCACATCCATGGGAATTTGATGGCCCTTGGTGGAATTCATGTTTTTAATATGTTCTTTAATAATTTGTAGGCATAGGTCCTTAACTTGAAAGAAATTGGATTTCTATTGATGCCCTAGGTGTACATACCCATTTGTGCACCTTCTAAATTTTGACACCAGTCCACACAATTCGCCATTGAAGAATCACCAAACCCTGTGACTTAGTATTTTATAATCTCATATGTGTCCTCACATGATCCAAGTATTGGATTCGGATTTGGATATACAGACAAGGTACTTTTAGTGTTATTTGGAGCCTAATTAGACTTGGTGCCTTGAGTGAACCAGAGTGATATTGTGACTTCCCTTCATAATCAAGTCTTGTGCCCTTAGCATGTTTTGTTAGACCCAAAAGGGTATCCAAATCTATGATTAGTTGGTAAGGTTGTGTGGAATAGTGTGTTTTCAGTGAGCATTTATGCTTCTAAAAGTCTACAAGCCTAGAACTAGAACAGTAAGACTAATATGCCCAAACTGATGTCTTTGTAGAATATGATCAGTTGTGCTCTTATGTTAGGAACCTAAATAGGTTGAGGAAAAGTGTATGGTCACTCTTGGTTTTTATGGTAACAATTGGGGAAAATTTGTTCAAAAGAATCTAAGTGTCTGGTTGTCAGCTAGTGATTAGTTGGACTTGGAAGACTTGATAAGACTTAGTGAGTACCCTTATAGAGTAGGTTGTGATAACCTAGGATCAAGTCATTTCCTACACTTTTGATAAGTGTGAGAGGCACTTACTATTGGGGAAATTTCTTTTAGCCCCTACCCAAAATGTTTTAAGGGTTTTGAGGACTAGTTTTGGTCCTTGTTGGTGCTTTTGGCTACCCACTCTGCATCAAGTGGTATCAGAGCTATGTCTGCTCCTAACGATGAAGATATTTTTGCAAGAGTTACTAACATGGAACTTGCAAGGATAGTAAGAGAACAGAAGGTGCTGAATGCAGCCTTAACAAAAATACTTAAAGAACTTGAGAAGAAGGTAGATAAGGATAAAGAGAATGAGTCTAGTGATGAAGAAGGGAGTGAAGAGAAGGAAGAAACCCCTGAACAAAACATCCCTAAAGACCAAAGACCCTTTATAGATTCCTTAAAGTCTATGGGAAGAAGGACTATGGAAGAGAAGATAGACTTACCATTTTTCAGTGGTAAGATGAATGTAGATTTGGCCTTGGATTGGATAGAGGCCTTGAAAACATTCTTTGAATGTGAGGACATCCTTGAAAGGCAGAGGGTGAAGATGGAAAGGTCCAAGTTGAAGGGAGAAGCCCTAACTTGGTGGAACTTCATCCAAATAGAGAGGGTGAAGAATGAGAAGAGCATGATAAATTCATGGAACAGGATGATAGCCCTGGTCAAAGAGACATATGTACCTAAAGACTATGGGGTACAACTCCATAGGAGGAAGAAAAATTGAAAACAAAAAGACATGGATGTAGGCTCATACACCAAGGAGTTCCTAAAGCTATGTTTGAAGACAAATGTGGTAGAAGATGAAGAAGAGAAGCTAGCAAGATATATGAATGGCCTCAAGGTATCCATTCAAGAGGAACTTAGCCTACACTTCCCTACCACAATCAAAAAGTGCTATCAAATGGCACTCAAGGTAGAAGAGAAATGGAAGAGAAAGAAGGATTTCGGCAAAGGAATGAGCAATGACAGTGGGAATAACTTTAGAGGGAGATGAACCTCTTGAAATAAAGGATAGTATAGTGGCAACAATAGTAGGACCCCTGACCAAGGAGACAAAGAAAATAGTGATTCAAACTCAAGAGGGAACTGTTAGAGTAAAGTATTAATTATATTAATTAACTTTACTCCCTTCTTAAGATGTCAACTCATTTTGCTTTAGTTAAACACACATGCATTAGTTATTTTAAATATAAACTTGCATGCATTAGTCATGTAATAGTTAAACTAATTATTACATGCATTAGGGTTTGCCTTTCAAGGATTTGGTTTTGACTCAATTTTAAGCCTGTGAAGTGCTAACATCAGGACATCTAGACACCATTTTGGGCCCTCAAGAGCACTCCATGGTTTTTTTTCTCATAACTTGAGCATACGGTGTCAAAATCAGGAAAATAAGATATCATCAAAAAACTTGTTTCGAGCTCTAGCCGGATCTAGAGGTTTGAATTTTTTATTTTGCATTTTTGATGGTTTTTTTTACTGTCAAAACCAAATGTTCATTTCTACACTCTGGGAGCTCTATCTTGCACATCCGGACTCCATTTTTGGAAAGTGAGATATCATTGGAAAACTTGTTCTGAGAGATTTCTAGTGCTGTGAGTCATTTTCCAAAATTCTACTCCAGGTATATTTTATTCAATTTTTTGCATTTTTGTACTCTAGTGGATATCTTGGATGTTACAGGTCCTAGGATCTCTTCCCTTTAGGGGATGACTCTTCTTAGGCTATTCTTTTGTTTTAACAACCTTTTGCTCTTCTTTGAGCAGTGCATACCTCACTTTTGTAGCATTCTTTTATGTACATGCACTGAGATAAAGTGTCATTCAATTGCATGTATGGGATCTTGCACATGTTTGTGCTTTATGTACTCACACTCCATTATAAAGTTCCATGGGGGGGTTTTATGTTTGCCTTTGTTTGCCATCTACCTTTGTCAAGTGAGTGTTCCTTCCACGACATTAGCCTCAGGTATCTCTATATGTGTTTGTACTCTCTCTACACATTCGATGGTTCAAATTCTTCTTCATCATGTAGTTCATATTGGATGATATTTTTAGTGTACCTGTCATTACTCCCTTGTCAGTAGTATGGGGGGGTTTCTACTGTTGGTTCTACTGCTTCCTTGGTTCAATTGTGTGAGCCATGTATTTAGTATTGGATCCTATATACTGGGTGGTTGTAGTGGCTGGGTACCTATGCATTCCAGTGAGATGGATCTGTTAGGAATGCATGCAAAGTATTTTGGCAGTCATTCTATAGCAGTTGTTGTTGCATTCATGACTTGGATTGTCATTGATGTCAACACAGTAGTATTCTGGATATTAGCAGGAAAGTAGGTACAATTTTGTTTTATGCACATGTTGTATTGTAGATTGGATTTTGTGTAGTTGATGGTATTTTCTTTGGTGTGTTATTAACCTATGGTTAACAGTGCAAAAAGAAATTCATTCATTTATGAGAGTTATGAGCATTTTGGTGAAAGCAGTGTTTAGGCAGTGTTTCTGTGAAACGATTTTTAGAAATCGGAGGATATCTCTTAGCTGGGATGGAATATAATTTTTCATATTTAAAGGGATGTTGGAGACTCATTAATGATGATGTGGTTCATAGCACAAACTTTGAAGATATGTTTGGAGAAAGTTACAGTATCTGGAAGCCGACAATTTTATGTAAATTTTGTGTAGCATGTAGAATTTATTATTTTGTAATTAAGGACCAACTCATTTGTAATTATTTGAGTTTGGTATATAAGAAGGAATTTTTTCCTTGTTTCAATATGTACTATGAAGGTTGAGATGTGAATATATGCATGAAGTGAAGAAAAGAGCTAATTTAGTGATGAAGGAAGACTTGTGAGTATAGAGATCAGGAATTATGATCTTGTATAGCAGAGAGTGTGGTTTTGGCATAGTGTGAAGGAGGTAATATATTTCATATTATTCTATTGAATAATTCTAAGATCTTTTGGATAGTGGGTTTAGAGATCTTGCCTTGAAGCTGTTTCGGCAGTGGGTCCTTCTGTCTTCCATAAACTCTTAACCGGGTTAGAATCTTTTAACAAGGATTCAAAATCTCCTAAAAGAGATTTATATGTACTGAATATATTGCATAAGACTCCTAACAGGGTCCATCCTCTAACAAGGAACTTTCATATTAGTGCATCATTTTGTGGGCATCATTCCCACTGGGGTTTACTCTTTTCAAGAGGTTCCTTAGTCAACATATCTTGTGTTATTGTGCAATTGTGTATGGTTATCTTTCTATCATTGATTAGTACATTGATTATATTGTTTAAAGCAGTTGAATGGTTAAATTATCTGATAACTGATTCACCCCCCCCCCTCTCAGTTATCTTGGGGATCTTTACTTTCTAACAATTGGTATCAGAGCAGTAGGTCCTTGAAAGAAAAGTTTAACAACTTAAGGATATCCAAGGCGAATTTCAGAAAAGAAAGCCCTAAGTTTGATGGAGTAAATTTTGATAGCTAGAAAGAAAAGATGAAGAAACATCTATTGTGTTTAGGACCAAGTTATAGGTTGATTGCAAAGAATGAGAAGACTATCATTGAGGAAGACAATCTAGAGGCAGGAACTAAAGATGAACTAGATCTATTCATGTATAACATACTTGCAAGAGAAGCACTTTTGTCAGCACTACCAATGAATGAATATAGTTAGGTAAGATGTTTGAAAACATCTCATGCAATTTGGAAAGCTTTACATTCTACTTTTGAAGGTGATGAACATGCAAAGAAGGCTAGATTACATAATTGGATTTGTGCATTTGAAGATATCAGAATGATGGAAGATGAATCTATTAGAAGCTATTGGTAGGATGTCTAAGATTGTAACAGGAATAAAGTCTTGTGGAGGTGATAAGATAGAGAATGAAGTGATATGGAAAATTTTGAGAACTTTGACACCAGTATTCAAGTAGACAACACAGATGATTGAACAAGTGATACCTTGTACATCAAAATTTTCAAGAGAGACTCTTCTTGGAAGATTAGAAACAATAAAGATGAACTTGAGATTATCAGGAGAGCTACCTAGAATGGAAACAGCATTCAGTGCTCTTAACATTAGACCTACAAGAAGTACTAGTGTGAATGGAGATTATGCCAGCAGTAGTAGATCTAAATCTGAGGAAGATAAGAAGATTGAAGAAGGTATTGCATTACTTGTAAAAAGAGAACCAGATGGTAAGAAAATCTTTAAATGTTGGACTTGTCAAGAATATGGTCATTTTGCATCTAAATGTCCTAAAAGAGTTAAGAAGTATAGAAGCAAATTTAAACCTAGGAGATCTAATGAATGTTATTATGCAAATGATGAAGATCTTGATGCAGGAATTGAAAGACATTTAAGTGACAGTGATAATGATAACTTTGAGGAAATAGGATTTGTAGCAATTAAAGAAGAAAGTTATGAATCTGATAAAAGGGAAGAAAAGGAATTAGTTTCACAAGTTGAAAAGAAATCTGATTGGATTATAGACAGTGCTTGTTCACATCATATGACTGGAGATAAAAGAAAGTTTGATAATTATGATGGAGGAATTGTTAGGGTTGGTAACAATGCACCTTATTTGATTAAGGGTATAGGATCTATTACTCTTGATGGAAAGACTAACACTGATGATGTTTACTTTGTAGATGGATTGAGACATAATCTACTAAGCATTGGACAATTGGCTGATAAGGGTTATCAAGTTTGGTTTACTGAGAAAAATTGTGTGATAAAAGATAAAGATGGAAATCTGATTGGAAAAGGATCCAGAACTAGAGGTAATGTATTTCAGTTGAATCCTACTGAGATGACATGTTTGATAACTAGGATTGATGACAGTTGGTTATGGCATAAAAGGTTTTGTCATATAAACTTTGATAATATTGTCAAGGTGAGCACTACACTTGCGGTAAGAGATTTACGTAGAATTATGAAACCTACTAACATGATTTGCAAAGAATGTATGATGGAAAAGCAGAAAAGGAGTTCATTTCCCAACAAGAAGTTCACATCGACAGAGAAGCTGGAGATTGTTCATACAGACTTGAGTGGTTCTACTAGGACTAGAGGATTCTATGGAGAAAGGTATTTTATGATACTTGTTGATGATTTTACAAGGATGATGTGGATTGCATTTTTGAAAGAAAAAATCTGAAGCATTTGATAAATTTAAGATCATGAAAAGAAAAATTGAGAATGAATCTGGAATGAAGATTAAGTGTCTAAGATCTGATAGAGGTGGTGAATTTACATCTAGAGAGTTTAACACCTTTTGTGAAATGAATGGTATTAAGAGACAACTTTTAGCCCCTAGAACACCAGAACAAAATGGTATTGTAGAAAGAAGGAATAGGTCAATAACTTAAGCAACAAGAGCTATGTTGTTTGAAAATGATTTGCCTAAGAATTTTTGGAGAGAAGCAGTGAACACAATAGTATACACTATGAATAGAGTACAAATCAGAGCAGATACAAACAAGACACCTTATGAATTATGGTTTGGACATACACCCTCAGTTAAGTATTTTAGAATTTTTGGAAGTAAATGTTATATAAAGAGAGATGATGATATAGGAAAGTTTGATCCTAGAAGTGATGAAGGAATATTTCTTGGATATTCTTTAAAAAACAAAGCATATAGATGTTATAACAAAAGAACTAAGACTATTGTTGAAAGTGCAAATGTAAAAGTTGATGAGAAGTTTAAAATTCAGGAAAGAATGCTTGATTATGAATCTGATGGAGAAGCACAACCTCAGCCTAACATTGAAAATGTAGAATTATTTTTTGAAACTAATAGTGATTTGATGAATGAAAGTCATACTAAAGAAAATAGAGAAGAAAATAGAGAAGAAAACAAAGAAGAAAGTAGATAAGAATCTACAGTTGGAATAAGATTAGTAACTATGACACCTAACAGGTATACTTCAAGACATCACCCTGTTGAGCAAGTTATTAGAAGTTTAGATAGAGGAGTTTTGACTCGAAATAAGGTACATATATGTTTGATTTCTCAAATTGAACCTAAGACTACTAATGAATCTTGTGAAGATGAACATTGGATTATTGCTATGAAAGAAGAACTAGAGCAGATTGAAAAAAACAAGACATGGGAATTGGTCCCTAGACCTAAGACAAGAATGTGATTGGAACAAAGTGGGTATTCAGAAACAAGATGAATAAACAAGGAGAAGTGATAAGAAACAAAGCAAGATTGGTATGTAAAAGATATTCACAACAAGAAGGAATTGACTATGAAGAAACTTTTGCACCTGTGGCCAGACTTGAAGCAGTGAGAATGTTTCTAGCATATGCAGCTTACAAGAAATTCAAAGTGTATCAAATGGATGTGAAGTCAGCATTTTTGAATGGTGAATTGGAAGAAGAAGTCTGCATTGAGCAGCCTGAAGGTTTTCCTTTGACACAAGAAGGAGATATGGTATGTAAGTTAAAGAAAGCTTTATATGGATTAAAACAAGCACCTAGAACCTAGTATGCAAGATTGGATAAGTATTTATTGAAATTGGGATTTATAAAAGGAACAACAAATAGTAACTTATACACAAAAGAAATTGAGAATGGTTTGTTGGTTATAGTTATATTTGTTGATGATATTATCTTTGGAGGAGAAGATGAAGCTAGTGACAAATTTGTAGATGAAATGAAGACTGAATTTGAGATGAGCATGATTGGAGAAATGAAATATTTTTTGAGATTACAAATAACACAGAGCAAGGAAGTTATATTTTTAAGTTAGACTAAGTATTTGAATGACTTATTGAAAATATTTGGAATGGAAGATTCTAAACCTGTTGGAACACCTATGGTAACCGGACATAAGTTATCTAGCAAAGATGAGACACCAATAGTTGAGTAGAAAAAATATAGATCTATGATTGGAGGATTGTAGTACTTGACACATACAAGACCTGATATAGCACATTCAGTTGGGATTGTAGCAAGATTTCAAGCAGAACCTAGAGAATCACATTATGCAGCAGTAAAGAGGATACTGAGATATCTGAAAGGAACAATGGATTATGGATTATGGTATGAGAATTCTGATGATTTTACTTTATGTGCCTATACTGATGCAGATTGGGGAGGTAGCGTTGATGACAAGAAAAGCACCAGTGGTGGAGCCTTTTTTCTTGGAAGAAAATTGGTCTCTTGGTTAAGTAAGAAGCAGAACTGTACTTCACAAAGTACAGTAGAAGCGGAATATGTTGCAGCAGCAAACAATTGTAATCAGATTATTTGGATGAAGCAGATGTTGAAGGATATTGGAATAAAGTTTGATGAGCTTGTTGTTATACATTGTGATAACACTAGTATAGTTAGTATGTCAAAAAATCCTATTTTACATTCTAATACTAAACATATTGAGATCAAGTATCATGTTGTAAGAGAGAAAGTTGCAGAAAAAGAAGTAAGATTGGAGTACATAAGTACAAAGGAGCAGATAGCTGATATATTTACAAAGCCTGTACCTAAGGATACATTTGTGTATCTAAGAGGTATGCTTGGGGTTATTCCCCAACCTATTTTTGAGAATTGATGCAGATGATTGCATCCATCCAGTGGTATATGAGCCCTATCTTTCTTTTGGATTGGATGTTGGAACTTCCTCTATGGGGGAGTTTATGAGCTGAGTCATGAGGACTCTTGTTATTGTATTTTTCTGAAAAGTGTCTTTTGACATTAAGTTGTTGTTGACTTAGTGATGGAATTTTAATCATTGATGTCAATGGGGGAGAGATATACATGAAAAACATTGTGGATTGTATGAGAGAGCTGAATAGGAAAATGAAGCAAGATTTAATTTGATATTTTGCAGTGATGTTGTAGTATTGGATTTTTGGAACATTGGATGTTTTTCATCTATGTTGCCATCAATGCCAATGGGGGAGATTGTTAGGAATGAATGAAAAGTATTTTGGTAGTCATTTTGTAGCAGTTGTTGTTGCATTCATGACTTGGATTGTCATTGATGTCAACATAGTGATATTCTGGATATTAGCAGGAAAGCAGGTATAGTTTTGTTTTGTGCACATGTTGTATTGTAGATTTTCTTTTGCATAGTTGATGGTATGTTCTTTGGTGTTTTATTAACCTATGGTTAACAACACAAAAATAAATTCATTCATTTATGAGAGTTATGAGCATTTTGGTGAAAGCAGTGTTTAGACAGTGTTTCTGTGAAGTGATTTTCAGAAATCAGAGGATATCTCTTAGCTGGGATGGAATCTAATTTTGTGCAATTAAAGGGATGTTAGAGACTAATTAATGATGATGTGGTTCATAGCAAAAACTTTGAAGATGTGTTTGGAGAAAGTTACAGTATCTGGAAGCTGACAGTTTTATGTAAATTTTGTGTGTAGCGTGTAGAATTTATTATTTTGTAATTGAGGACCGACTCATTTGTAATTATTTGAGTTTGGTATATAAGAAGGAATTTTTTCCTTGTTTCATTATGTACTATGAAGGTTGAGATGTGAATATATGCATGAAGTGAAGAAAAGAGCTAATTCAGTGATGAAGGAAGACTTGTCAGTACAGAGATCAGGAATTGTGATCTTGTGTAGCAGAGAGTGCGGTTTTGGCATAGTGTGAAGGAGGTAATATATTTCATATTATTCTATTGAATAATTCTAAGATCTTTTGGACAGTGGGTTTAGAGATCTTGCCTTGAAGCTGTTTGGGCAGTGGGTCCTTCTGTCTTCCATAAACTCTTAACTAGGTTAGAATCTTTTAACAGGGATTCAAAATCTCCTAACAGGGATTTATATGTACTGAATGTATTTCATAAGACTCCTAATAGGGTCCATCCTCTAACAAGGAACTTTCATATTAGTGCATCATTTTGTGGGCATCATTCCCACCGGGGTTTACTCTTTTGAAGAGGTTCCCTAGTCAACATATCTTGTGTTATTGTTCAATTGTGTATGGTTATCTTTCTATGGTTGATTAGTACATTGATTATATTGTTTAAAGCAATTGAATGGTTAAATTATCTGATAACTGATTCACCCCCCCCCCTCTCATTTATCTTGGGGATCTTTACTTTCTAACATGATCATTTACCATATGGACACTCTTTTCTTTCCTATTTTTTGGATGCACTCTTCCATCTTTGATTGATCATCTCTTCATACTTTTGGTGTTTATGCCATCTATATCTTTGAGTTCAGGTGTTTGCCTCCTGATTCGAGTAGTGTTATTTGAGGGCACTCATGCAGATTATAGTCTTCTCTACCTGGTCATATTTTTGTGGAGGATCTTTAGATCAGTAGTTACTTTTTGACAGAGTTTGCATCATTTTTCTTCAATGATGTTCTACATGTTCATTCTTGATCCTATTTTCTGGAACATTCCTAGTTTTGGAGGCTTCTTCAGTCCTTCAGATTAGTCTTTGTCTCTTTTTGGAGTAGATTTTTTCCTATGTGGTTTTCTCTATTTCTCCACTTTATAGAGACTCTCTTTTGTACATGGGTACCTCATCAGGCCATGTTTCTGGGACCCATTTTTATGCTTTCAGCACTGTAGTTTCCTTTGCTTTCTTCTTGCATTGTTTGTAGCTGCATTGTTGCTCATCTTAAGGGGGGGTGTTAGAGTAATGTATTAATTATATTAATTAAATTTACTCCCTTCTTAAGATGTCAAATCATTTTGTTTTAGTTAAATGCACATGCATTAGTTATTTTAAATATAAACTTGCATGCATTATTCATGTAATAGTTAAACTAATTATTACATGCACTAGGGTTTTCCTTTTCAAAACTTTAAATCTCCTTTATAAGGATGATCCATTGTACATTTTATTCATTCATTATTTGAGGATATTTTCTTCTTCATATTTTTGAGTCAAATCCTTGCCCTCTTCTTGTCTCTACTTCCTTTTAATAGGTTTTTGTATGCAGGTGATCTTTGGGTTTTGTGGATTTGTATTGCTCAAATCCTACAAGAACTATAGAGGAAGGAGACCCTTCAATAGAGGAAGAACAAACACAAGAAGAGGAAATGGACCCCTAAAGTGTTACTACTACAATCAGTTGGGATACCATGTAGAAAGATGCCCTGAGAAGAGGAACAATAAAAATCAAGGTTAGAGGAGAGCACAACTCATTCAAGAGGATAAATAAGAAGACAATATAGATGCAAGGGACTTGGAACTAGAAGGAGTATGTTTGATGATGAGACAAGTATTTCTTCAAGTACCACAAAACCAAGAACCTCCACAAAGAAAGAACCTCTTCAAGACAAAGATCAAATGTCACGGAAAGGTATGTAACTTGCTCATAAATTATGGTTCAACTAAAAACTTCGTATCTAGTGAAATGGTTCAAAAATTAAATCTTCCTAGCAAGCCACATCCTTTTCCCTACCATGTCTCTTGGATAACTAAGGGCCAACAAACATTAGTGACTGAGCAAGCATGGATAGAATTTTCAATTGAAGATTTAAAAGATAAAGTCCTTTGCGATATTGTTGAAATGGATGCCTCCCAAATCCTTCTAGGAAAGCCTTGGAAATATGATGTGGATGCCACACATCATTGTAGGAATAATACCTATTCCATCAATAAAGATGGGAAACCTTCACCATGAAGCCCTTGCCTGATAAAAAATCTGAGAAAGAAACCATTATCATCATCATGGGTGAAAAATAAATGTTGAAAACATTGAAGGAGTCTGAAATTGAAGCCATTAAGCCTAAGGATAATATAAGGTCTAATAAGGAGGATCGTATACCAAATGAAGTCAACAAACTACTTGGGAAATACAGTGATGTCATTGCCAGTGACCTACCCACAAGCCTCCCTCCTTGAAGAGATATTAGTCACCAAATTGACTTGATACCTAGTTCATCCTTACCTAACAAGGCCCCATACAAAATGGAACCTTCTCAGCATGCAAAGATTGCAAGACAAGTCAGTGAACTGTTAGAGAAGGGACTAATTTAGAAAAGCCTTAGTCCTTGTGCAATCCCATCAGTCCTAGCCTCTAAAAAGGATGGAAAATGGAGGTTGTCTACTAATAGCAGAGCCTTAAATAAAATTACTATAAGTTATAGGTTTCCAATCCCAAGAATGGAAGATTTGCTGGATCAACTTGGCACTGCTGGTTATTTCACAAAAATTGATTTAAAATCAGGCTATCACCAAATTAGGATAAAGCCAGGAGATGAATGGAAGACAACATTTAAAACAACTAAAGGTTTGTTTGAATGGCTTGTTATACCATTTGGGTTGAGCAATGCTCCTAGTACATTCATGAGGCTCATGAATGATATTTTCATTGATTTGATTGGTAAGTTTGTGGTCATATATTTGAATGACATTCTAATTTATAGTCATAGAAAAGAGAAACATCTTGATCATGTTGAGCAGGTTTTGAGGAGACTCCATCAACACAAGTTAGTGATTAACTTGGAAAAGTGTATGTTCATGAAGAAGGAACTTGTTTTCTTAGGATTTGTCATCTCCCAAGGCACCCTCAAAATGGATCCAGAAAAGGTTTCAACAATCATCAACTAGCCTACACCAAAGAACCAAGGTGATGTTAGAAGCTTTCATGGTCTAGTAACTTTTTATAAAAAATTCATTAAGAATTTTAGCCACATGTGTGCTCCTATGTTGGATACTATAGAAGGTGGTAAAAAGACTAAGTTTGTATGGACTAAAGAAGCTGCAGATGAATTCTAATATCTCAAGAATAGAGTGGCCCAATACCCAATCCTAGTGCTCCCTGAATTCAACAAGGTATTCACTATTGAAACAGATGCCAACAACTTGGCCATAGGTGCAGTCTTGAGCCAATAAGGTAAGGCTATAGCATTTTTCTTAGAAAAATTGAATGATGCAAAGAAGAGGTATTCTACATATGATTTACAACTTTATGCAATGGTACAAGCCTGAAAAAGTGGAGAGACTACTTACTCCCTAAAGAATTCATTGTCTATACTGATAACCATGTACTAAGTTTTCTTAATAGTTAGGAGAAGCTTGGAGTAAAACACATCAAATGGATGGAGCAGTTGTAGGCCTACACCTTCAATATATAACACAAAAAAGGAGTGGAAAACAAACTGGCTAATACCCTAAGCAAAAGGGTTGGATTGGTTGAAGAAGTACAACTTCAGAGTGTAGGGATTGACTCCCTAAAACACCTATATGAAGATGATCCAAAATTTGGAGAAATTTTTGAGGTATGCACTAAAATGGTAGGCAAATACCAAACTAATTTTTCTGATTTTCTGATTCAGAATGGACTCTTATTCGAAGGAGCCCAATTTTGAATTCCTAAATGTTCCATGAGAAAAATTATTATTAAGGAGAAACACTGTGGTGGCTTAGGAGGACATTTTGGGATAGATAAAACCATTGATTTAGTGAAAAGAAGTTATTTTTGGCCAAAAATGGGGAATGAAGTCAAGAAGTTTGTAGAATCTTATACTATTTACCAACAATAAAAAGGGGTATCCACTAACCAAGGACTTTACCAACCCCTACCAATCCCCTCTAGACTATGGGAATCAATTTCAATGGACTTTGTAATGGGTTTGCCAAGGACAAAATAGGGTTATGATAGTGTCTTTTTCATTGTGGATAGATTTAGTAAAATGGTGCATTTTGTTCCCTACAAAATCATAAATGATGCTTCCCATATAGCACATATATTCTTTAAAGAAGTAGTTAGAATCCATGGTCTACCACAAATGATAGTCTCTGACAGAGATGTGAAGTTTCAAGGTTACTTTTGGAGGACACTCTTCAAGAAATTGGGCACAAATCTAACTTATAGTTTAGCATACCACCCACAAACAGATGGGCAAAAAGAGGTCTTAAAAAGATCTCTTGGAAATCTCCTAAGATGCCTTACAAAATAATACACCCAAAGTTGGGATATGATCTTACCTCAGGCAGAGTTTTCATTTAATGATTCAATGAATAGGTCTATTGGAAAGACACCATTCCAAACAATGTATGGACTTCATCCCAAAGGTCCATTAGACTTGGTGGAGTTACCTTCTGATTTTAGAGTTAGTGCACAAGGAGAGGAATTGGCCAAACTAATCTCCAAAGTACAGATAGAAGTGAAAGAGTCACTACAACAGTCCACCATGAAATATAAAGCACGGGTAGACAAGAGAAGGAGAGAGATTCATTTCAAGGTGGGAGATAAGGTAAGGGCATACCTAAGGAAGGAAAGACTACGTAAGGCAGATATTCAAAGTTGCACATGAAGAAAGTTGGACCATGCACCATTCTTAACAAGATGGGTGAAAATGCATATGAAATTTCCTTGCCTCCTACTTTACTGATTTCTCCTATATTTAATGTTGCAGACCTCACCCCTTACAAGTGTGTTGTAGATGTTACTAATGTGTAGGGTTCACAGGATGAGGATGATGGATATTATGTGACAGATCTCCCACAAAGAAAATTGATCAAGTTAGACACAATTTTAGAATCCAAAGTGCTGAAGTAAACAAGGAAGAATAAGTACATGTAGTACTTAGTGAAATGGAAAGGAATCCTTCCAATTGATGCTACTTGGATGACAGAAGAACAAATTAAGCAACATGGAACCACCATTGATAAGTTAACCTCAAGTAGGAACTTGAGATGTAAACGTCAAGGGGAGTATGGTGCAGGAGCACCCTCAACAAACTAAGACAATTAACACTCATTTGAAATAAAAGGTTTTATATTGGACCCTATTTGTAAGACCTAGTCTGTAACACCCCATAATACTAAACTAATAAAAAGACAACCACAAGAGAACCAAATGAAATTAACTTGGATAGCACACAATTTTTTTTTATTAACAAGGTACAACATAGCACTGAATTACAATTCAACTGACATAATCAGTTATTTAAATATCCAAGATAATCAATTACATGAGATTAAATCAATATACTCAACATTTAATACAAATGTACTAAGAGTTCCAGAATACATCTAACTGTCCCTAGATATCCTAAGCACTATTCTGATAACAAGTAACCAGGTAATAATCTATTTTCCATAAATCTTTACAGCAGTCAACCATTCCCCCAAAAACATAGTTTTCCTCATCTAGAATCCTGAAAACACCAAAATAGAAAACAACCACAAACAAATAGGGCTTAGTCAAAAGACTAAGATGATGGAATACCTCCAAAGCATATGCATCATATAGGTTAGAACCTTAACAAATAATCTGAACCATACAAATAAAAATAGACATATTTCATCATTAATAGGAAACATTTCATTTCTATTCAACAAAAAATATACAAGTACTTCATTTCATTTTCAACAGAAATAAACTCGCAAAGAAAATGACAAGGTGATGATCCACTAGCTTTGGGTATCTACATAAGAATCAACGATCAGTAACCAATAGGAAACTCGAAGAATTCATTATGCCAGCCTTAGTCTTTCCAAACAATAAGGTAAAACCATTCCCTTACTTCACCAACATGTGCAAGTAATCATGGCAACATATTTTATCTTTTTAAATGAAACCCATAGCCCATGAATTATTAAATTATCACTTAGTAATTAACTGACAGATATTCTTTCACCTTCAGGCTCTAGACAAAAGTCAGCTTCCCATACTAAGGATCACACTTGCATTATCTCAAAACACTTCTTACTACCAAAAATAGCTAAACCATAGTAAAATCTGAATTACCAATACAACTATTAATGTTTACTTAACAACTGAAATCCTTAATACTGAAACGACCATTTAAAATTTCCACATACATCCATGAAACCTCTTTCCAAAATAACCACAGCAAAGCATCTTCTTTTCATCACTGAAAGAATAACTTAAGCAAAATTTCCAATGCTATCCTTAGAAACTCAAACAATAATAATATCCAATTCTATTGTCAACTGTTCGATACAATAATACCTAAAAATCAATTCCATTTTTCTGTCACATTCTAACTAACAGAGTTATTTGTGAATCCATAGAAAAGTTAACAATCAACTCTTATACCAAAGAATAATGCAGAATTACACATTAACCACATAATTACCACCTGTATAAAAATACACTTGTTTCAATTCTGTTATCTTTCATTACCAAGTCACTTATGTACATACTTATAGGTGTAAACACATATATGTACATATGTATATACACTCACGATACATGTAGTATACATATATACATATACATTCCTACAAAAATATATATATATGTACATACTTATAGGCTCACACACATATATATACATATGTATATACACTCACGGTACATGTATATACATATATACATATATGTTCCTATAAGTATATATATATATATCTATATATATATACATAAATATATATATATATATATAATACATATATATATATATATATATATATATACATATATATATATATATATATATACATATATATATATATATATATACATATACATATATATATATATAAAGATATATATATATGTACATATATATATATAGATATATATATATATATATATACATATATATATATATATATACATATATATATATATATACATATATATTATATACATATATATATATATATATACATATATATATATATATACATATATATATATATATATATATATGTAGATATATAGATATATATATGTATATATATGTATATATATATATATATGTATATATATGTATATATATATATATGTATATATATGTATATATATATATATGTTATATATATATATATATATGTATATATATATATATATATATATATATACATATATATATACATATATATACATATATATACATATATACATATATATATATATCTATATATCTACATATATATATATATATATATATCTACATATAATATATATATATATGATATATATATCTACATATATATATATATATATCTACATATATATATATATATATATTATATATACTATATATATATACTATATATAAATACTATATATATATATATAATATATATATATATATATAATACCCTTGTATTATACAGAGTTCAGAGCACTACTTAGAATTGTAATTCAATCAAAAAACATAAAATCAGATATCCCAATCTAAATATGAATATCAACTACTGATACAACTCCAAAATCCCATAGACAGAAAATATATTCGCAACAATAGCTATCAAATAGCCTTCAGACCAAAGTCATAACCAAATCTACGAAAGAAATAATGTGACAACAGAGACTTTCATTATAGACCCCCACATCAACCGAGAAATACCATAGTACCAAGAACAAAACCATGTTCTATTTCCTGCTACATCATGATCATCTAAAAGAACTTGATTCCTAATAAAAACTTACCAATAGACCCAGCAATCCTCATTAACAACAGCTGCAGTAATAGTAACCGGAACTTAATTCCCTCTATCTAGAGCACAGAACTGTGGACGGTCATATCAATTACTAACACCAGAGACCCAATACATATATAATACGATGACTATTCTCAACATAACCTTGTGGTAACCGAATCTCCCTTCTCTCGAGCTCAAAAAATATAAACTACCAGACAGAGAAAAGCACACTACAAAACCTCCAAACACAACATAACAGAGCTTCCCTATACCAATGCTCGATAAGACAAGAAAGTCGACTACAACATTCTAACAGTGGAATCAAAATGAACATTAGCTATGTTTACTAAACAAAATGATCTACCAACTAAATAATATGAAGTCAGGTACAAGATATGAATTCCCCTTAATGTTCCATGATTGGCAAAAATCTTTTCACTATGGTTACACACCCATTCTAACCTAGGAACCACAGAACTTGATATCCATACCAAATAGAGAACGCATTATAACCAAAATTCTCAAAACCCAAAAATGTGGCGACAAGACCAATATTAATACCAGAACAAACTAATCCCAATCACAAAATAACATTCCAAAGCTTGGTAAAACTGGGTAGCAGAGAGGCGATAGCTTCACAGTCGTAACTCCCAAATGCTACCTCCTTACACACTACATTTAGTTTCTATGACTGGGTTCATGAAAACTAACATGAAATAGAGAAATACAACAAACCCCCCAAACTCAGGAAACCCTACACTTCCACATTCCTATAAAATAGTATCACCATTTCGACAAACTCAAAAACCATATTCTAATCAACTGAACTGAAAACACACAACCAAAATACCAATTTTCAAACAGTGAACATAAACACTGCAATGTGCAAAACCATACATTTCGAAACCATTTCTATAGAATATAATAAACATTTTATCATAGTGCATAACCTGAATAGAAACCATTTTAATGAAATTTTATAACAGATTCATATAGAAAGCAAGAGTTGAGTTAGAGAATGCCCCTGCCTTTATAA
This sequence comes from Chamaecyparis obtusa, assembly GCA_027943335.1. Classification (NCBI taxonomy): domain Eukaryota; kingdom Viridiplantae; phylum Streptophyta; class Pinopsida; order Cupressales; family Cupressaceae; genus Chamaecyparis; species Chamaecyparis obtusa. Next base: position 744,525 of record BSBK01002696.1, read on the forward strand.
TAGAGTGGGGGTGTTCTGAACTCGAAGTTGAAGCCAAAGACCTTGCTCCCAACTGAAAAGCTACACCAAATCCAACCCTTGCTCAGAAAAGATAAACCCACTGAACAAGTCCAAGAACCAAGCAATGAAACCGAGCACCCCATGATAGAGCTTGTTTCATAAGCACCAAAAACTGAATAGTGCTTCCAAATGATAGCTCAAAAACCAGAAATAGAACCGTGAAATGCAAAATGGAGAATCCCATTAATAATGCACAAGTATACAACCATATTCCTCTCCAATCTTAATAGAATGACTCCATTTCCACAACCTTTCCAGGCATCAAACCCATTACCTCAACAGAGAAAAACCTTGCCAATGCAAATGACCGACAGTGAACTGAAGTCATTCAATTCCCATAAGCATGCCGTAGCTGCATTAAACTCCAAACCTATCTTTCACTACCACCTTCACTAAACACAGTGATAGTTGTCACTGCAGTACACATACTTATCGAGAACTCCCACTTACCCATGCTCAGAGTTAAATCACATGTGCATATAACAACCAATTTCCCACTACACATTCAAACATAGCAAAAAAAAATATCTTGGCACAGTGAACTTACTATGACATAGCCACATTAATCCTAGTTCATGACACCATAGGGAGTATCTCAAAGCCCTAGCCATTGTTTAACAATTTACTAACCTAAGCTTGTTAACCATAATACAAAGAATGTTAGGATATTACTAACCCCCTTCTAGATTAACTCATAACTTCCTACTAACTCATTCTAACATTAAAACTTATTTATATTCTTTTAGATATCAATTTCCACTTAAAAATCAACACTAACATAATAAAATCATTTATACACTAACACTAATCATAAAATTAACCTTATATTTTCCTTTCACAATAATAGACCAATATAACATCGAAATTCTCATTAATGAAAACTTAGTTGCAGAATAGGAATTCCTCATCCTTCTTCCTAAGTAACACAAATTCCCAAGTACCAAAGTCAACAAAGAAACTGATAATTCAGAAAAGACAGTATCTATAGTTATTTAATTAAATCCAATAGATCCAATGTCATAGTCTAACCAAAGATTAACAATTAATAGCCAAACTAAATATCCATAATCTATCTAAGATATAAATCAAAGTTAAAAAAAAGCTATAATCCACTTCCAACCAAAAGAGTCTGAACATATCAAATCTGAACCAAGACATAAATCCACCCTAGAAGAACTAAATAAAGATGTAGAATAAAAAACCAAGCCAAAAGCAGATAGGGGCATGACATAGTCCCAAGATTGGCATTCATAAGCCCTTGGTCAACTATGGTCAACAGTGTCCTAAACCTTAGTATAGGTTATTTTCATTTGGATTTGATGTTTAAAGTGTTTGGATCCATGTTGGATCGTTAGATTTAGGTTTGGCCCGAGTTGGTCACCTAGGATAAAAAGTTACAAAATGTTGCAACAAAAGGTGTAAAGTTGTCGAGCAACTTTGACAACTTTTGCCAAAATTTGTAATTAACTTCCCAATGAATAGATAGTTTAAAATCATTTTGTAACCATTGAAAAAGACCTTCATAAGCCCTAAAAGGTGGGTGGAAGGTAACATGATATAATTTGGCATTCAAAATCAATAAAAATATAATTGTTTTCCTCCAATCCCGAGTATCAAAAAAATTGTATGGATGTGTATGGAGGCCTGAGCATGAAAGACTAACTTTTTTTTGGTTGCACCTATGATTTGGTTTCATTTGTCTTGTTTTCATGTCTTGATTCCCTCAGAGTTGAAAGTTATTCAAGTTTTATTCCCGGTTTTCCGAATTAAGAGCCCTGAACTAGAGTTCTGCAAAATTGTGTAATTCCCAATTCCACCATGGGAATTTGATGGCCCTTGGTGGAATTCATATTTTTAATATGTTCTTTAATAATTTGTAGGTGCAGGTCCTCAACTTGTAGGAAAGTGGATTTCTATTGATGCCCTAGGTGTACATACCCATGTGTGCACCTTCTGAATTTTGACACCAGTCCACATAATTAGCCATTGAAGAATCACCAAGCCCTGTGACTTGGTATTTTTTAATCTCATATGTGTCCTCACATGATCCAAGTATTGGATTTTGATTTGGATGTATGGATGAGGTACTTGTAGTGTTATTCGGAGCCTAATTAGACCTGGTCCCTTGAGTGAACCAGAGTGATATTGTGACTTCCCTTCAAAATCAAGTCTTACACCCTTAACATGTTTTGTTAGACATAAAAGGGTACCCAAATATATGATTAGTTAGCAAGGTTGTGTGGAATAGTGTGTTCACAGTCAACATTTATGCTTTTGAAAGACTACAAGCCTAGAACTGGAACAGTAAGACTAATATGTCCAAATTGATGTCTTTATGGCATATGATTAGTTGTGCTCTTGTGTTAGGAACCTAAATAGATTGAGGAAAAGTGTATGGTCACCCCTGGTTATTATGGTAATAATTGGGGAAAATTTGTGCAAAAGAATCTAAGTGTCTAGTTGTCAGCTAGTGATTAGTTGGACTTGAAATACTTGATAGGACTTGGTGATTGAGTACCCTTATAGAGTAGGTTGTGATAACCTGGGATCAAGTAATTTCCTACACTTGTGATAAGTGTGGGAGGCACTTACTATTGGGGAACTTTCTTTTAGCCCCTACCCAGAACCTTTTAAGGGTTTTGAGGACTAGTTTTGGTCCTTTTTGGCACTTTTGGCTACCCATTCTACATCAATTTCCTTAGAAAATTTCTTACATAGATCATCATTACCTCCAAAGATAATATCATCAACAAAGACTTATATTATCAAGATTCCATCTTCACTAGTTCTTAAATACAAATTACTGTCAGCATTACCTTTTCTAAATCCAAGATGAAGTAAATACTTGTCTAGCCTTGCATACCAAGCTCTTGGAGCTTGCTTTAGCCCATACAGAGCTTTATTAAACTTGCATACCATGTCTCCATCTTTGCATAGAGGAAATCCATCCGGTTGTTCTATGTATACTTCTTCTTCAAGATCCCCATTCAAGAATGTAGATTTCACATCCATCTGATACACCTTGAAATATTTATGTGCAGCATAAGCCAAGAATAATCTCACTACCTCTATTCTAGCAACATGAGAAAATGTTTCTTCAAATTCTATGCCTTCTTGCTATGAATATCCCTTACATACTAGTCTTTCTTTGTTTCTTACAACATTTCCTTCTTCATTCATTTTGTTTTTGAAAACCCATTTTGTTCCTATTACATTTTTTTTTAGGTCTAGGAACTAATTCCCAAGTGTTATTCTTCTTTATCTAATCTAGCTCTTCCTTCATAGAATTTATACAAGATTCATCTCTACATACTTCATCTATAGTCTTTGGTTCAACTTGAGAAATCAAACAAATTTCTTCTCTAGCTTTTGATCTAGTCATTACTCCTTGATTAGAATCACCATTAATTTTATTTTCAGGATGGTTATTCTTTACATACCTTGGAGTCTTAGGAACCTCAGTAGCCTCACTTGTGTCAACATCTCAAGTTCTTCTTCTTCTATAGTAATAGTAGCATCTTTGATCTTTGCAATCTGATTACTGTCATACATTCTTTCTTGTATCTAAAAATTTTCATCTATCCTTACATTGTTACTTTCAATCATCTTTCTCAATCTCAGATTGAAACATTTGTAAGCCTTGCTCTTGGTAGAGTAACCAAGAAAAATTCTTTCATTGCTTCTAGCATCAAGCTTTCCTATCTCATCATCTCTCTTGATATAACACTTACTACCAAATATTCTAAAGTATTTTACAGTAGGAGTATGATCAAACCATAGTTCATAAGGAGTATTACTTGTACCTTCTTTGATTTGAATTATATTCAGTGTATACACGATTGTCCCAATAGCCTCTCTCCAATGTACATTATATACATTTCCTTCAAGCAACATTGTCCTAGCAACATCAAGTATAGTCTCATTCCTTCGCTCTACTATCCCATTCTGTTATGGAGTCCTAGGAGAAGATGTTTGTCTCTTTATTCCATGCTCTTCACAATATGAATTGGATAAGTCTGAAGTAAACTCTCCACCTTTGTCTGACCTTAGACACTTAATCTTTAAACCTGATTCATTCTCTACTTTTTCTTTGAACAACTTGAATTTATCAAATGCTTATGATTTTTCTTTCAAATAAGTAACCCACATCATTCTAGAAAGGGTATCAAAAAAAAGTATGAAATACCTTTCACCATAGTATGATCTTATCCTTGTAGTTCTGCAAAGATCTGTATGAACCAAATCCAACTTTCCTTTTGATGTATATGCTTTTCTTTTGTAACTACTTCTAGTTTGTTTTCCCATTACACATTCTCTGCATACAATGTTAGATGGTTTCACAATCTTTGATAGATCTTGTTGGGAGTATTCTTAATTTTCTGAGGTTTTTGTCCAAACATTGGTTTAGTCCTCTGGTCTGTGAAGTTTTCCTAGGTATAGGTGTCGGAAGTTCTTCAAAAATTTGTCATAGCCCACTTCAAAAATGTTTACCCTAGGTCTTGTCTTTGAAAATGTTGAATTCATGCAAAAGTCCTCATGATTAGCCCTTATTCTTCTATTCTATTGTTACCTTTTTAAGTCACTTAAGCTGATTAAATCATGCATGTGTTAAATGTTTTGTGTTCACTGAATTGGAAAAGGTCATAGCATGTCTCATATAGTATTCAGCAATTCAGCGAATAAGTCAATCTTATGCTAAGCGTCAATTTAGTCATGTGGTCTCTAAGTATCCCAGTTAACACCTCAACCATTCAGTGAACTGGAGAATATGTTAAAATGTTAAGTGTTGTCTTTGTTCACATAGTCTCCAAATATTCGGTGATTATCAAAAAACATCTGGTGATTCGACGAATGCATTATCTCCAATTCGTGTATTCCTTGGTGGCTCTTTGCAAATATTTCAGCGACTTGGCGACAACGGTTACCGCTCATTCTCTGAATCTAGCAGTTAAGGGTAAAATAACCTAGCGACTTGGTGAATACCATAGATCATTGTCAGGATCGATGGTTGTGGTTTAATCTCATATATTATTGGGTCCTACATGTTTCATTTGGCGATTGAGAAAATGTGTAAAGACTTCTAAGTTTTGCGGCCCCGACAGTTTGGTAGGAAGAATTTGGTGGAACGGGTGTTTCAAGTGTTCGCTTGTTCTCAGAATAAATTAATAAGAAGTTAAATGATTTAGTGATTCAGCGAGTCATGTGGTCGCGGGTTCTCTAAAAGGAAAAGGTAAGGGGCATAATCATTTGGTGAATGCGTGAATAAAAGGATTGGCTAAGTTTTGAGTCTTCAGTCACTTAATCGTGGATTGAAATACTTAGTGCTTAATATGATCTGGCGATTCAGCAAACCCTTTGTTCACTAAATCTCGTAATCAAATGACCAAGGATCAAATATTTTAGCGAACTGGCAACAGCCGTAGATCATCAACAAGATCAACGGTTCATTCAGAATCTCAGAGTAAAGATAATGGTTAAGAAAGATTCAGCGATTTAGAGAGTGAAGGCTTCGCTAGTTCTCCAAGTAATTTAGTGGTTAAGTGATACATTAAGAAAATGTGCGAACCCTTTGTTCACTAAATCTCCAAATAATTTAACAGTTAGCCGCGACATTAAGAGAATGCGAGATGGCTTTGTTCACTGGTTCACCAAATAATAACTGTAGTCAAGTTCTCAAAGGGTGTCACTGTGTTCGCTAATTTGTGAAAAGTATCATGAGTTAAGGATTGCATTTCAAGAACCTGCGAAGGCTTTGGTCGCTAGTTCTCTGAATATATGCTAGAGTTAACATTGCATTCAACGATCATGAGAAGCTTTTAGTCACAGATTTGCTAAATAGGCCTAGTTGGAAAAGGTAATAAAAGAAAAGAAAAGTGACCATTGCCTGCGTGGATAAAGTACAGTATCAAGCTGGAAAGTAAACTAATGAGCCATCCAATCAGTTTCAAAGGAAGATTGCATGACGTAAATAGGTTTAAAGTGCAGGATCTTAATCATTTGCCTCTTTGCCTTGTTTTCAAGTTTTTTTAAAATCTATCTGTCAACATCTATACATCGGCTAGCTCCATTTTGAAAACTGGTGACATGTGAAATTGAATGCGGGAGCAATTAAGGAGATTTGTAATGATTGTGGTAGTTGTACATACTTGATCTACGTTGATAAATAAGTTAAGCTCATTATTTCCTATGTCCAAAATCATTCGAAGAGAATTGTGTCATTCTGAAGTGATTTTTGAGCACCAAGTGAATCCAATTTGCAAAGATTGAAGATAATTCTATAGCAAAGATGAGTCAACCTAAGAGAAGTGTAGCATCTTCCAACAGTGAAGCAAAGGCTAAAAGTGGTGAAGATAAGGGAAAGCCTAATTATTCAGATGAGTTTTTGAAATTGCTACCTGGTTCCAGTCAAAACAAAAGAGCCCCTGATGATGTTTTTGAAGATGTTCTAGGGTTTTGCAGAGATCCTATCACACCAAATACCACAGGTTATACTATCTTCAACTTCTTTTATAAAAATAAAGATAGTCATATCCCTATATGTAATGGTTGGGCTATGAGGTTAGGGAAATTAGTAGCACTTGATGTATTCCTGGATGTGGATTTAATTGTTGCTCGAGCTAGGTGTTACAACCCTATTTCTAAGACTATTAGGAAAGAGGACCAGTTAGCTTTGGTTACTCTTGATAGGGGTTCATTCATGAAGGCTTTTAATGTTTATACATCCACTTCTACTGAAATTGACTTGAGCAAAGAAAAGGAGAGGTACAAGAAGAACATAGGGATAGTGAAGGACCAAATAACGAAGCATATCCCAAAATAGGATAAGTATATAGCTCCCCTCCTTGCTCACATGAATGCCTCTTACCAATTTAAGTCCCTTCAGCATTACATGAAGCAAACTTGTTATGGGTTGTGTAGGGTTTTGGGAATTGATGGGGATGCAGAGTTTTTACCAGCTGATCTTTTGATGATTATCCTGGACATCCAAAATTCTTTGGTTAACACTAACTATGATTACATATAGTATATCATTGATAGAATGCATGAGGGTTTGATTTCTATCAAGGATAGTAAGAGCCCAATTAAGTTCATGCATTATTCTTTGCTAATGCACTTAATTTTGTTCTTCAATATTAATAGTTTTGATTCGAACATGCTGAAGCCAAGGTTCAACTTTGAAGGCCAGTATAATCCGGTGCAATTATGGGTGAGGATGTGGAATTCTACTTCCAATGAGGGGAATTTTTGTCTCTTTTATAATTTCATTGTGTATCCTCTCGTAAGGATGTTAGGTATCAACACTACAAGGATATCCCCAAGGGTCCTCAGGCTCCTACGACCAGTGCAGTTTGTGAACAAATGGGAGGGAGATCACAATTGGGGTGATTTTTACTTGGGGGAGAATGCTACAATTTTGAGATTATATGGTTGCCCCCAACCCCCACATCTATTACCAAAATTTGTGCCTCCAAGGGTTGCTTGTTTGGAATTTGTGTGGCAGTTGATGTGGACAGATAGGGAAATTCTAGCCCCTCATAAGAAGGGTACATTCACACCTAGGAAATTCAAGATAGGTGACTTCTTGGTAGGAAAGAGGGCATTTCCTCAAATTAATGCATGGTTAAATCAGTTCAAAATGGCTACTGGTGCTTGTAGACATGTAGATCCTGAGGGCTTTATCAAAACTACCAAGATGCTATACATCCCAAACATTGGTGTGAACAAAGAACATGAAGGCTTGGATGAGGAAGATGTAGTCAGAAACATCATTGATGATGATGAGGTCAAGAGGAGATGAAACAGGTACTTTGATCTGATAGACTTGTCAAAACAAGTGATGGTAGCCCAGCTTCCTTTTGAGGGTTTCTTCCTTGACCTTCCCTATTTAAAAAGAATTGACAAGATGATAGAGATGCATGACACTCTATCAAATCAGTTGGAGAAGTTGATTGACTAGAGTCAACCAAAGAAAATGAAAGACTATTCATCTTCTGATCAAGAGGAGTTTTCTGATGAGTCACAGGAAGGGAACAACCCACCACAAATGGAAGATGTACAAAGTGTTAGGCCTGTTGAAGACCAACCAAAAGTAGGGGATACTCTAGAGCCACCCTTGAAGAAACAGAGGCTTGAGGTAGGAGAGCCTTCAAGGCAGGAAAAACAAAAGAGAATAATTGATAGAGCATCTACTCTAGTGCCAGGTGATAGGGTTTACCATCACCAATTGAGAAAGGCAATAAGAGAAGGAAAGAAGGTGGCCACTGATGAAGTAGATAAGGAATAGTCCCTGTGGTCAGAAAGGGATATCAAAGAGGTCTATCAGGAGGAATTTTTGAGTGATGACCAGTTTATTAAAAATGATGAATTCAAGAGTTTCCTTGTTTGGAATAAGCAGCAAGAAGTGAGGAAACTTCTGCTTGAAGGTATGGAACCAAGTGAAGAGACATTGAGAGCCTTAAATTCTTATGATCCTAGCCTTGATCCCATAACTGCAGATGAAGCTAGACAACTGGTCAAGTCAAGTGGAATGCTATTGACTCTAGGATGGGATCTGACTTCTGCTTTCATCATAGATCAAATAAGAAGGCAACCGCCAGGCAGCCTGTCATATGAGGTTCACATTGGTGATATGATAAGAGGAAGTGGCTATGACCCTAAGTCTCAAGCTATTGCAATGTGGTCCATGGCCCCTTGGACTCAAAAGCCATCCCTATTGAGTATAGAGGATAAAATGGAAGGGAATCAGATTATTTGGACTGTGCAGAATACAACTGACCTTGAAGTTTCTAAGGTAGTGACTCATTGGGCTAACTTGAATGAGGCAAAAATAGTTCAATTATCTGAAAGGTACTCAAAGTTGTTTGAAAGTGAAAACATGGTGGCCAAGGATAGAGATTTAAAATTGATGAAGATCAAGCAGCTAGAAGATGAATTGGTGGAGATAAAAGTTACGCTGGAAGAAGCTTCGAAGGTGGTTGTTGTCCCCCCTATGCAGTTTGAGGTCCCAATTCAAATTGATGAAGAAGTACCTGAGGGACCTAATGAAGATTTAGATAAGATAAGGATAGAGGCATCTTTAGACACCATGTCAAAGATTGTGCAATACAGGTGAGATAAGATAATAGAGAAAATGGATACAGTTTATCAATCAGTTAGCCAATTACACCAGACAAATAGAAAGATAAATGAATCATTGGCTGCTTTGGAGCCATTTCATAGTGTTTGGTCTGGAAGAAGTTTTTTGTTTGATAAACTTGATAGCCTACAAGAGCATAAGCCTGAGATCCCTGGAGTAGTCACAAAAGTTTTTGAGAAGATTGGCTTAATCAATGTTGTTTCAAAGTTTTTTAAAGGTAAGTCCAACCAGGTGAGGGTTAAGTTGTTTATGTTTGATAAACATTATAGCAAGTATCTGCCTGCGGTATGTGATGATAGTGGAAACCTGATCAAGTTGGAGGAATGGAAGCTGTCAATGGATCAGTTGGTGATTACACAAGATGCTTTCCTTAATAATGACAATACTTTGGATTTTGAGAGATGTAATAGCATCATTGACAGTCTATTTAAAATTGAAAATGATTGCATACGATTTGTGGCAGAAGCCAAAAATATAACTGACTCCATGTGGGACAAGCAAGTTAGCTTGTTACAAGAATTGCAGACTTACAACTAGCCATCAGATGATGAAGTAGCAGCTTGGGAGAAGCTAACAATAAAGAAGAAAAAGAGGCTAGTTGTCCAACTTATAGAGGAAGAGGAAGAATAAAGTTACAGATGGCACCTGATCCAGAAATTGAGGGAGAGAAAGTTTCAAACAAAGGATGATGTAAGTTAGCCGGAATGGAAGTCATCATTCATGCAGCAAATTCAGCAACTGCTCCTAAATATCTTTAGACAAGGATGCCACCTGCGGAATTGTTGAGAAAAGATCTTTGTAATGTGTTGTTACAATCTGTTTGTTAGTTTGTAATCTTGTCTCTAGTATAGGATCTTTTCTAGCCATCCCAAGATTGTTGCATCCTTTCAAGGATTCCAAGATGGCTATGTTATATATAGTAAGTTTTACTCTTTTGAGGAGAGGTTGAAAAAATATACTGTAGAGGGAGGTTTGACTCCATTGTTGAAATCTTAGAATATTTTATCAGATTTTGAAATGTATTGATACAGTGAAATTTTATTGGAATACAATAGAATTCCCTTGCATGATTTCAATTTTCTTCTTGTTTGAATTCTGTGGCTTTTGTGTATTGAATCTATAAGGTAGTTTTGATATACCATTTACAAGGTATTTGTGATTTTAATCTCTAGCTCCTTTCAAGGAAAGGGTAATGTCTTTAGGTTAATTTATGAGAGCTTAGGAATTTGGCAAGAATTTGATGATCAAATGTGTTTAAGAGAGGATGAATTGTAAGGCATTTCATCTGGGATTTGTTTGTGTTTCATTTAGAAGATTTTTGTAAATATATGTTTCACTATTTGACTCTATACCCGAAGATAAGGCATTGGTCTATCCTTGATTTGCAGAGATCTCACCCTCAACAAAACTTAAATAATAATTTACTTTCATGTATGTTTGAATGACTGAGAAGATAATGTTTGTATCCAGGATATAAACTAATGTTGTGATCCTTTCAAGAAGTAGATTTGACATGGGTTAACCTACCCGAGTTCAAAGCTCAAAAAGAAGGAGTTTATCCTTGTCACACTTGCTATTTTTATGCAATGAGTGTTTACTTCTGTTAATATCACGGATTGGATTTCCAAGCTCTGCATCAGTTGTAGCAAGAGGTATTAGTAAATCATTGCTATAACCTTTGATCCACTATAGGATTTCATTGTGAAGCATTGAGTCTAAAGATAGGTACACCCACTTGGGTCTGTGGAGCCCGAAGTAGAAGGACTTGGTCCTTATCAATTAGCCTTTTCCCTATAAGAATCTGGAGTTGAGAACCCGAGAGTCAAGTTTGAAAATTATATTGGTGATTCTACATGAAAAAGAGCTAACAAATCTCTTACTGCATTAGCCATACTTTCCTTCACAATGTTATCAAAATTAACATGAAAAAATCTTCTATGCCATAACCAACTGTCATCTATCTTCGCAATAAAACAACAAGCTCTAGATGTATTTAATTCAAATACATTACCTCTAGATTTAGTACTAGTTGCAATTAGTTTACCCACCTTACTGATGAACTACAATTGATTGAACACCTGAATGACTTGAAGGTCAGTGATTAGAGATCACCAAGTACTGAAATGATATGTAAGATAACTGAATCAGTCATTATGTTGTCAGTGATGTCAACTAGTTTTGACAGTACTTATCATTTTGGTTGCAAACATCTAAACATCTGTAAAGAGGAGAGAAAGATGAAGAACTGAGATATCTACATGGAGAAAGATGAATATGATAGATGAGGATAGGAATACTTTTGGTAACTTATTGATGATTCTATGACTTCATATTGTTGACTTGATTATGTTGCATTAATCTATTATGAAGGAGGAAGCAAAATGTACAAGGCAATGTGGTCGGTAAACGAAGCACTTTAGTATACACCGAGCCAGTGTAGTGTATAACGAGCAACAATATTAACCGAGCTTGTGTACGCTAATGCATTTCATTATTAACTGAGTATAGATGAAAGTATTAAATGCTTAAGTTTAGCTGACAGAAATTGATGAGCTGGAAATTGTTATGATTTCAAGATTGAGGATAAAGTTTGTTATGATATCCATGATTGACAAAATTCAGAGAAGATCTAAAAGATGGAATTGAAACATTTTACTCACACAACCACTGAGGAAGGTTTAAGAGGCAAAATCAATGAAGGAGAATAAGCGGCAAAATCTTATGGTTGATATGAAAATGATTTATCTATCTATATAAGAGATATGAGTTTCTTTATTGAAACATGCTGGAAGAAAGAAGACTGCAGAGATCTCATGTGAATACAGTTTCATGCATGCTTGACCAGACTGGTTGAAGGATAACCGAACTGCATAATAGTAACGAGTGTTAGAGAGCTATTACCGAGTGAAAGTAAGTTGAGGAAGTGAATTGATATATTGAACAGACGATTTGTATGGGCTTAGAATAGATCTAAACATTTGCAAATTGAGTTGTATTGTAATCAGATCAACTACTATTTCAGTTTAACCATTGATACAAAAAAATTTCTTAACCGAGAGGACTTAACCGTCTTATGTTATGCCCCTATGTCATTCAATGAATGTACATTGTTATCCTATCAACCCCATAGTGAATGCTAGTTGAATGATAAATATTAGTCTTAAATCCTCTAACAAGGTCACACCTAACAGTGTGTTTGTAACCTTTAATAGGGTTGGCTCTTCATCGAGCTCACTTCAGAAGAGTGAAAATTATTTTGGCTTATCCGTCCCAGGTGGTTTTTCCCTTGACAAGGTTTCCATGTTAAATCATTGTGTTATGTGTTTCTATGATGATTTCTTTATTTTCATACTTTACATATTGCATATTTGATTTGGTCAGTAATCACTATGAATCAATTGATTGGTAATCAGTAAAGGCACATACAGTTTAGTAGTTTATGTTACTGCACTGAAGAATTTGTTAAAATTGTTTAAAGAGTTGCATCTTTGTATTTGGGACTATAGGATAACTAATCTAACTAATTCACCCCCCCCTCTTAGTTATTCTAATAATTGGTATCAGAGCATCAGTTGCTTGGAACATATTTTTAAGGACTTTAGCAGAAAGATCACAAGATGTATAAGAGGGAGGTGCCGAAGCTAAACAAAGACAACTTTACTATATGGAAAAGTCGAATGAAACTTCACATATATGGAATCAGAGATTCTTCCCTACATCTACTAGAGAATGGATATTTACAACCATCAATTGGACCTTTGACTCCCGATCAACTAAAAGATTGACATGAACACAACATGAATATGATAGAGATTTTTGCTTCTCTATCTGATGTTGAATTTGAGGATGTCAAATATTGCATTACTTCAAAGGAAATGTGGGAAAAACTTTCTCAAGTCTATGGTGGTGATGTTAATCTTAAAAGAGCCAGAGCTGAAAGCCTAAGAGGTAGGTTTGATGATATGAAAATGAAGGAAGGAGAAAACATAGTACAATTTATAAACTAAATAAAGGAGGTATTCAATGCTATAAGAGGATCTAGTGGTGTCATTGATGAAGATACAATGGTAAGTAAAATTCTAAGAACCTTGTTGCCTACTTATGCAATCAAAATATTTTCTATACATGAAATGAGGTCTACACCTAGAAATAATCTTACTCTTGATAGTCTGATTGGTAAGCTAACAAATTTTGAGTTGAACAATTTTGATAATAGTGTTGTACCATCTATTGAGTCTACTTTCATGTCTTCTCTGAAGATCGCTAAGTCTAGCAGTAGACATAATGATAGTGATGGTAATATTGATGATGAGCTTGATGAACTTGAAGCTCTGATGGCCCAGAGATTACCTAAAGGTAAAGGTAGATATAGGGGTAAATTTCCTTTAGCATGTTTTAACTGTAAAGACGTTGGCCATATTGCTGCTAGATGCCCGAACAGGAAAGATGAAGATAGAAACAAAGATTGATCTGGTGAAGGAATATATGGAAGGAGAAACAATAGAAGTTACCAACACTACAACAGCGACAACCAAGATCACAGAGATAAGGGCAAAAAGGTATGTTACTTTCCTGAAGAGAATGATACTGATACCGACATAGATAATGATGTTGAAGTAGTATTTGTTGCGATGAAGGATGATTCAAAGGAAGAAGAAAGGTATGTAGAGACAACACTCATTTCTAAAGTTAGTAAAAATGATACATAGATCATTGATAGTAGTTTTACACATCACATGACTAGAGATGAAGAAAATTTTGATCATCTTGAGCATTATAATGGAGGATCAATAAGAATGGGTAATGATACATGATGTATGGTTAAAGGAAGAGGATCATTATTGATAAATGATAAAATCAAATGTGATAATGCTTATTAGGTAAAAGGACTGAATTACAATTTGTTATGTGTGGCATAGCTTAACAACTCAGGTCACTGAATAGCTTTTGAAAGAAAGAAGGTAAAGATATTTGATGAAAGTGGAAAGCTTGTCAGAATAGGAGTACAATCAAAAGGTAACTTATTTTATCTTGACAATGCTAAGACTTCTTGTTTAATAGTGAAAAATGAGGATGCATGGTTATGGCACAAAAGGTTATGTCATGTAAATTTTGATAACATGATTAAGATCATTAGAAAGAAAAAGGTTAGAGGTCTGCCTAGCCTAACAAAGCCTGATCATGTTATGTGTCATGAATGTCAAAAGGGGAAAATGACAAAATCTAGTTTTAAGAGTAAAGACTATTCAACAAAAAGAATCTTGGAGTTAGTTCACACCAACCTATGTGGTCCCATGAGAACTCAGAGCTACTATGGAGATATATATTTTATTTTGTTTGTTGATGATTGTCATGTTTTTAAAAGAGAAATCTAAGGCATTTAAAATGTTTAAATGGTACAAAGAAAAAGTAGAAAAATAAACTGGGAAAGAACTAAAATGCTTGAGGTATGATAGAGGTGGTGAGTTTATTTCTAATGAATTAACTAACTATTGTAATGAGCATGGCATAAAAAGATAGGTTTTTGCTCCTAGAACATCGTAACAAAATGGGATTACTGAAAGGAGAAATAGATCAATTGTTGATTGTGCGAGGACACTAATGATAGAAAAGAATGTTGCACAAGTATACTAGAGAGAGGTAGTTAGCACAACTGTATATGTTTCGAACTGAGTACAATTGAAGAAAGACAAAAACAAAACACCCTATGAGTTATGGTTTGGTTACACATCGAGTGTAAGTTACTTCAAAAATTTTGGTAGAAAATGTTTTATTCTGAAAGATGATAGGAACGGGAAATTTGACTCTAAAGGGGATGAGGGAATCTTGGATATTCTACTAAAATAAAAGCTTACAAGTGTCTGAATAAGGTTACTAATAAGATGATTGAAAGTACTAATGTCAGAGTTGATGAATTTGATGATAAAAATGATGGAGAAAGAACTAAGGAGCTGGAAGAATATGGTAGATTCACTTATATTGAGCATCTAGAGTACCTACCGAAGCCACAGGCTGAGTTGATCGAGCATCAGGAAAATAACACCAAGGAACAACAAAGAGAAACCAAGGATTAGGAAGAAGATACCAAGCAAGGAAATGAACTTGAATAGAATGAAGAACAAAGGAGAGATCAAGTGGTGGCAAGATTTGTCATAAGACATCATCCTAAGAACCAAATCATTGGAGACAAGCAAGCTAGCATGCTGACAAGAAGTTAAGACTGAACACATGCTTAGTTCGTGAGTTTGAACCAAAGAATGTTAAGGTTGCACTTGATAATGATGAATGGATAAATGCTATGAATGAAGAGATATAACAAATTAAGAAAAACAAGACATGGACTTTAGCACCTAGACCAAAAGATAAGAATGTTATCGGTACTAGATGGATTTTTAGAAATAAGCTGAATAAAATGGAGAGGTTACAAGGAACAAAGATAGACTTGTTTGCAAGGGATATGCATAGGAAGAAGGTATTGATTATGGTGAGACTTTTGCACCTATTGCTAGACTAGGAGTCTACATGTTACTTGCATATGCTATACATAAGAAATTTAAAGTCTATCAAATGGATGTTAAGTCTTCTTTTTTGAATGGAATACTAGAAGAGGAGGTCTACATAGAACAACCATAAGGGTTTGTTGATCTGAATTAGAAAGAAATGGTATGTAGACTACATAGAGCTTTATATGGTTTAAAGAAAGCACCAAGAGCCTGGTATGAAAGGCTACATACTTATCTTTTAAGTATTGGTTTTGTAAGAACTAGTGAAAACAACAATTTGTACATGAAAGGAGGATCTGATGACACTATTTTGATTGCTAAAATATTTGTGGATGATATAATTTTTGGAGGACAAGATCATATCTATAAATCATTTGCTGATGAGATGAGAAAAGAATTTTAAATTTCTATGTTTGGAGAAATTAAATTCTTTCTAGGCTTGTAGGTTATTCAGCAGAATGATGGAATTTTCATCACACAATCAAAGTACATAAAGGAAGTATTGAGAACATTTGGCATGGAAGATGCTAAACTAGTTGGAACACTGATGGTCACAGGCTGCAAACTGACTAAAGATGATGAATCTATAGAGGTAAACCAGACATTGTACCATATATGATTGGTAAAATGATGTATGTAGTACACAGTAGGCCATATATTGCACATGCAGTGGGGATTGTTGCTAGATTTTATGCCAATCCAAAGGATTCATATATGGTTGCAATAAAAAGAATCTTGAGATACCTGAAGAAAATAGAGGATTATGGCTTATGGTATCCTAAGGAAGGAAAATTTAAACTAAGAGTCTACACCGATGCAGATTGGGCTGGAAATATAGATGACAGAAAGAGCATAATTGGAGGAGCATTTTTCTTTTGTGAAAGACTTGTTACGTGGACAAGTAAGAAACAACCTTGTATTTCTTAGTCTACTACCAAAGCAGAGTATGTTGCTATTGCTACAAACTGTTCAAACATTTCTTATATCAAACAAGTGTTGGAAGGGATGAATGAGGTAATCCCTGAGCCAGTGATTATATATTGTGACAACACTAGTGCAATAAATATTTCTAAGAATCCTATACTACATTCGAAGACAAAGCATATTTCTATTAAGTATCACTACTTAAGAGAACAAGTACATGAGAATCAAGTCAAACTAGAATATGTTACATCAAAGGAGCAACTTGCTGATATTTTTATCAAGCCTCTACTGAAGGACACTTTTGAATACTTGAGGACTAGACTTGGGGTCTGTCCCCTGTCTACCGGTCACTAATGTGATCTGGAGGTTGCATCAGCCTATTCTTATCAGAAGATCACTCATGTTGATGCAACATAGCTCACACTTTGGATTATGTCTAAGGTTGTGAAAGATTTGAGGAACTAGAATAGAGAATTGGCATATCAGTATGCCGAGATACATTATCTACACCAAACATCAGAGAGCTACTTAGATATTGCAGAGCTGTATGTTTTATGTTTTTCTTTGGCATTTTTGTCAAAGGGAGAGATAAACAATATGATAAACAAATAGATCATATCTATCTAAGGGAGAGATAATCTAAGAAAGTTAGGGAGAGTTTTGAAGATTTGTTGCTGAGAACAAATGGAATCTGAGAGCTGAAAAGATCAAATCCATAGAGGAAAGTATGCACTTGTAATGTTGTTATGTAATGTAGTGATTAAACATATTAAATATCAAGATAGGGAGAGCTTACTGAGCTACAACATTTACTTACATATTTGTAGAATACATGTTTGGTATGTGTTAGTGCATTTTCTTACATGAGTCTTAATGCACAACCCTGAGTGCTTAGATAGAACTCTCTCATTCCTAGACTCTTGACTCACACAAAAAAAAGACTAATTAACAAGGACAAAGTCCTTCTTCACTTTGAGCTCTAGGCTACAGGTAGGTGTACCTATTTCATTCCTTTCTTCAAAGGATCATAACATTAGTTTATACCTTGATACAAACATTATCTTCTCAGTCCTTTCGAACATGCATGAAAAGTAAATTGTTATTTAAGTTTGATTGATGATGAAATCCTTGCAAGTCAAGGATAGACCAATGCCTTATCCTAGGGCAGAGAGTCAGATAGAAAAACATACATCTACAGAGATCTTCTAAATGAAATAGAAACAGAACCCAGGTGAAATGCCTTACAGATCACCCTTTCTTAAACATATTTAATCATCAGATTCTTGTAGCAATCCTAAACTTTCAGAAGTTAATCTAAAGATTTAACCCTTTCCTTGAAAGGAACTAAAGACTAAACTCACAAATACCTTATAAATGGTGTCCCTAAAATTGCCTTACAGATTCAAGACTCGAAAGCCTCAGAATTAAAACAAGAAGACAACCAAAATCATGCAAGGGAATTCCATCGTATTTAAGTAGAATTTCACTGTATCAGTACATTTCAAAATTGACAATCATTCCCAATAAATTCAACAATGGAGTTCAAGCCTCTCTGTACAGTACCATTTTCAACATCTCCCTTACAATGAGAAGAAATCCCAGATATAGTAAATGGAAGAAAATCCATCTTAGTCACCGACACCTATCAATCCTCAAAAATATCTGCAACTGCTCCTTCAAACTCATCCACATCTGCAATCATATTCAATTCCGATTTGATTCTGACCCCCGTATTTCAAACCTGAACTGCTCTCATCAACTACCCTGAAACTGAAAATACCTATCACCATCAGAATCCTTGTTCCAAGACCTTTCCAGAAACATATAACACTTATACCTTATGGAAAAAAATGAACTTTCAGGATAGTTTTCCATGCACAGGTTTGATCATTTAAATTTTTACAATTTGAACCTATAGTTCAAACTATATCACCTTTTGAATTCTTTTAAACTCTGCAATATTAAATATCATTTTTACATTCTTTGCCATAGAAGCCACCAGATTCTGCCAAGTGTCCTCATGCTACTGGTTACTCGGATCTAACCATAGGCTTGACCACTCTCATTTGGAGAATCTGCGAAAACACACATTCTCCCAATCTCCAAATACAATCCTTAACTATAGTTTAATCTAGAGAACTGGCAAAATAGTCTATTCTCAAGTTCTTGGAATTGGACCTTGACCAGGGTTAACATTCAGAGAATGGGCAACTAAGCCCATTCTCCAATTCTCCAAATAATTTCAAACTAACTGTCAGTATTAGGAGAACTCACGACTGGCTACTCTCCAATTCTCTAAGTGTTTTCCACTAACCACCACGGACTTGGAGAATTGGCGACTACACATTCTCCCATTCTCTGAATTTTTGCCTCTGACCGCCAGACATTAGGAGAACTCACGACTAAGCACTCTCCAATTTGCCAGATGTTTTCTCACTAACCACCACCATTACATGAATCCACGACTAAGTCTACAAAATTATGTCCTGGGCACAAAAATTGAGGTGAGTAGATAGGCTTGCACGGGCATAACCTTCTCCATTTGATCTATTTAACATTGAGTGTGTTCTTGGTTATATTCACTTCAAACTTGTGTTTCCGCATGAATGTGGGACAATTATTTTTCATGTTTTAAAGGCTTTTCCTATGCTTCCCTCCAAAATATTGGGGCCCACCATGCACTGAGACTCCCAGTTTGGGAGGACACAGCAATAGCCTATGATCTTCTACTTACAACACACTGGAAGTGTTGTTGTATAAAAATGCAATAAAAGCCCAAATCCCATCGCATGTGGGATAACTATCTTGGGCTTTGTTTTTTAAAACTGTGCATGCTTCCCACGCCTATATCTATATTTGTCCTACACCTGGACTCTCATCCTCAAACAAACAAAACATGGGCCTTCAATTTAGCTGGTGCAGGTAGCTCCTTTATTAAAACAAAACATAGTACCTTCCCTTTGCATGAAACCTGCCCTTTCCGACGCATTCATGCTGGGCTGTTGTCTTGAGTGGGTACTAGCGATTTACACACATTTCTTCATATTTATAAACAGTGGTGCCTTATGGATTCACCACAATGGCTCTACTTGTCTCTTGTATGAGTTGGCTCCCCATCTCTTGGCATGGGCTTCTCCACATAGCAATCTCCACTTCTATTCATGCACTGGGCTTCCCTTCAAATTGCGCAAACCCACATTTCAAATGTGCTTTCATGCGATTTCAACGCTGGTCCTTTCAGAAACTAATAGCACCCATGACTTGCTCAGGTCCTCCTTATTGGATTTTACAATCAGCTCAGAGAGCCTCCATTTGAGACTGGCAAGTGCGATTATGGTGTGGGCATTGTGCTCTTTCATTTAATTTATGTGTTTGCGTGAGCTCCCCTTGCAATTGCACTGGCACTCCATGTTGCACATCGCGTGAGTCTCCACCTTACAACATCCTCTACACAATGAAATTAGATTTTTTAGTTGATCCCATATGTTCCTCTGGAAGTTCTGTTCCTTGTCGCACTTGGATCTTCTCAGCTTCAAAATCTAGAAGACACCTCCACCACCAAGTAGCACAGCTATTAGTATCCCACATGCCCCTATAATCACTGATACAATTTGAAAGCAACAAGCACCTGAGCACTTCTTGATTTCTATACATCCTATGTCGTTGGCATATCCATCTCCCACATAGCTATCATTGCACTTGCATAAATAACCCCAGCCTTTGTCTTCAGAGATAGCGTGTTGAGCGCACTGGTAAGAATAATTGACTATAGCTGAGGAGTATGTGTTATTTGGAATAGCCCAATCTAATTGCATAGAGTCACTAGCACCTTGGAGTTGGAACATTGGCTTGGGGTTCGAACAAAAACTATGTTGGTCAACTATAGTAGAGGCCGAATAGCTACAATTTCTAAAAGAGCAGAAAGCATCCAACTCTCTAATACATAGCACAACAAATTCTTACAATGTATGAGTCCCTATTTATTTTCATTTAGTAGCAAACTAGACACAAGTTCACATTCATTATTTTATTTGCTAGTGAACAAAAACACTGGCTTCCCATTTGTTGTCATTGTTTTCTTTTAAAAATCTAAGTGTGCTTCCTTGCTATTGCGTGAGGCAATAACTTTCAAACTGCAAGTAGTATCTCCTTGTTTCCTTGCGTGAGCACAAAGGCTGCACATTCACGCAAGTCTCCCTGAAATCATGATGTGTGGTAGAGAGGTTTAATTGGTAGCCACACCTAGCAAATGGATTTGCTTTTGGAAATGGGTCAAATGGATTCATTAGGGGTTGAAAATAGATAGGCCAAAAGAGAAACATGTTTAAAATGAAGATCCATCATTAATTCTTCTTGACCAATCACTAGGTATCAGATATAGCTTCACAAACAGGGCTCCCGACAAAACTATGAAAAGTGCAAGATGCAGATCCAAGAAAACACCTCCAGAAGGGGATGAATAAACAGGGTCAAAACTTATCACAGGGGCCTAAAACTTGACACATAGAGAGTATGCAATGTATACAACAAGACTCTAGGCTCAAATTTTCATGACGCTCTCCAAGGTGCATTTTATTCAACCTCAAAGTGATCCTTCCTAGTGATTCTCAACACTTAGCAATTTTCTGATTTTGAGACCCCCTAGGAATGAAATGACGCAAACCCACTTGAAAATGCCATCTAAGGACTCAAAATGACTCAACGGGATATATGAAATGTATCAAATCATTCACCACTCATTATAGGACCTGGAAAAACCCTTCTCACATGTGCATTTTGGACCAAAAGGAGCACTTTAGCAAGCATTTTACATGGTACCTCAAAACTGCATTTCGAGTACCAACAATGTGTACATGGCATATTTCATATTGCTTGTGTTGGCATCAATGACAAAGGGAGTGATTGATGAACTACAACTGATTGAACACCTTAATGACTTGAAGATCAATGATTAGAGATCACCAAGTACTGAAATGATATGTAAGATAATTGAATCAGTCATTATATTGTCATTGATGTCAACTAGTTTTGATAGTACTTATCATGTTGGTTGCAAACATCTAAACATTTGTAAAGAGGAGAGAAAAGATGAAGAACTGAGATATCTACATGGAGAAAGATTAATATGACAGATGAAGATAAGGAATACTTTGGGTAACTTATTGATGAGTCTATGACTTCATATTGTTGAGTTGACTATGTTGCATTAATCTATTATGAAGGAGGAAGAAAAATGTACAAGGCAATGTGGTCGGTAAATGAAGCACTTAAGTATACACTAAGCCAGTGTAGTGTATACCAAGAAATAGTATTAACCGAGCTTGTGTTCGTCGATGCATTTCTTTGTTAACCAAGTATGGATTAAAGTATTAAATGCTTAAGTTTAGCCGACAAAAAATTATGAGATGGAAATTGTTATGATTTTGAGATTGATGATAAAGTTTGTTATGAGATCCAAAGCTGAAAAAATTTAGAGAAGATCTAAAGGATGGAATTGAAACGTGTTACTGACACAACCACCGAGGAAGGTTTAAGAGGCAAAATCTATTAGGAATAGTCCCAAGAGATAACTGAGAGGGGGGGGTGAATCAGTTATCTACAAGATTCAATTCTTTATCCAATTAAGTATACTTAAACATAAAGCATAAACACAATGAAAGAACACATGAACACAACACCAATATTTTGGTTACAAGGAAACCCAAATAGGTAGAAAACCTGGTGGGACTTGATACCCACTAAT
Source organism: Chamaecyparis obtusa (assembly GCA_027943335.1). NCBI lineage: Eukaryota > Viridiplantae > Streptophyta > Pinopsida > Cupressales > Cupressaceae > Chamaecyparis > Chamaecyparis obtusa. Next base: position 766,891 of record BSBK01002696.1, read on the forward strand.
ATTTTATACTAGTGTATAATGATCCTTGCTAGAAGATCCTTTACCCTGTTAGGAGTAGCTTTACGATATATTAAGTACAGTAGACCTAGTGAAGGGTCGGACCCTATTAGGAGTCTTTTATAATTGTCCATGTTAGGGGAGAGGACGCACTGTCCGAGAGCTCACTGCTCAAATGGGTGAAGGCTACAACCTTTTGAATAACATATATACACTATATCTAGATCTTGGTGAGCTAGGCTTTGACCTACTATCTGGATCAGTTCCAATGAATAGCACAAGTAATTTACATGGTCACATAGACCTTCTTCTGATGGCTCAACACTTCGCACACTCTGCTCTACTCTGCTTAATCAACCATGAACCACACTTCAACAATCACAAATGACTACTTATAAATATCTTTCCTCCAAGTGATATAGTCAAATCAGCATGTTAGAACCACCTTGAAATCATAATAAACTCCAAAAAACATTCTATCAGCTCTATTATGCATGCAACTCAATTTGGGACCTATCTAACAAAATAATTGTAGACGCACGCTACATACTGTTGGCTCTACCAAAACAACTGGAACTTTCTCTGTAAGCTAAATTAAATCATGCACTCTTAACTAAACATCAATAACACTTCTCCAAGCTTAACTCCAAGGGTGCATATCCTCAAGATAGGTGCAACTCAAGAACCAATAAAATCTCTGTTGGTTCTTCTGAACACTGCTAACACCAACTGCAATATAATTGTCTATACTAACAATTAACCTTTGTGCCCATGATATAATGTTGATATCATGTCCATGCTACATATACTAAAAGCTTCTTGCATAAGACTTCCACACATGCTACTTTCCATAAGTTGTCATCAATGACAAACATACACTCAGTACTGGCCTGCTGGCAAATCTCTAACAATCACCCCCTTCGGCATTGATGGAAACATCTGAAATGAAAAACCACCACCAACCCAAATGAACATTTCTTCTATAACATTCTCCATTTCCTCTTCAAAACTCCCCCAAAGATGAATCCTCCATCTGCTACAATATTTTCTAATGTTCTCCATTTCCTCAACTGTACTACTGTCATAACTGAATGTTGCTCCCCCTTAGTATATTACACCTCTTTTACTTCTATTTTTCATGACTCTATATATACTCCCCCTTTGACATCAGTGGCAAAGGGTGCCATTCATTTTAAGCATTGATACTACTCCTGAGGTAGAGTAGTCAACCTTCCACCAGTCCCAGAGGATTGATGCCTTTCCTTCTTTCTTCTAAGTAGAAGCAGGGAAGGGAATGACTCCCAACTTCTCCCTGAGATACTCAAAAGTATCCTTAGGTAAGAGCTTTGTGAATATATCTTCCAACTATTCTTTAGTACTTACATAGTCCAACTTGACTTCTTTCTCTTCCACTCTCTCTTAGGAAGTGATACTTGATCTCAATGTGCTTTGTCTTTGCATGCATCATAGGGTTCTTTGACATATTGATAGTGCTAGTGTTATCATAGTGAATAACAATAGGATAATCAATCTGAATTCCAAAATCCTTTATCATCTGTTTGATCCAAACAATTGTAGAACAATTCAAGGCTGTTGCCACATACTCCGCTTCTACTGTTGACTAAGAAATATAATTTTGTTTCTTTCTTGTCTAGGTGACAAGTCTATCACCAAGAAACATTGCTCCACCTGAAGTACTCTTTCTATCATCAACACATCTTGCCCAATCTGCATCAGTGTACACATGAAGCTCAACATTTTCTGAATTAGGGTACCATAGACCATAGTCTATAGTGCTTTGCAAGTACCTAAATATTCTCTTTACTGCCATGAGGTGACTTTGTTTAGGCTCTTCTTCAAATCTTCCAACTATGCCAACTGCATTGGAAATATCAGGTCTAGTATGAGTAAGTTATATGAGTTTACCAATCATAGACATATATAATGTTATATCTACTACTGGTGAGTCATATTCTTTTTTAAGCTCGCATCTAGTGATCATAGGAGTTCCTACTGGCTTGCAATCATCCATCTTGAATTTCTTTAGTATCTCTTTCACATACTTTGATTGATTAATGAAAATTCCTTTTTCTGTCTATTGCACATTTAGTCCCAAAAAGTACTTGATAGGACCAATCATACTCATCTCAAACTCATTCTACTTTTCTTTGGAAAATTCAACACTAAGTTTGTCATTACCTCCAAACATAATGTCATCAAAAAATATAGATACAAGAAGCAAACCTTCAGATGTCTCTCTAATGAATAGATTACAATCTGCTGCTCCTTTCTTGGATCCAATCTTTGTTAAGTATCCATCTAGTCTTTCATACCATGCTCTAGGGGCTTGCTTAAGTCTATAGAGGGATTTCTTTAATCTGTATACCATATCAGGTCTATTTGATAAGGTGAATCCTTCAGGCTGCGCAATGTATACTTCTTTTAAGTCTCCATTCAAGAATGCTGACTTGACATCCATCTGATAAAATTTGAAGTTTTTAACTGTAGCATAAGCTAGAAACAACTTAATAGCTTCTAATCTACTCACAGGTGCAAATGTATTTGAATAATCATTGCCTTCTCTTTGTGCATATCCTTTACATACTAATCTTGCTTTGTTTCTTACTACTGTACCATCTTCATTCATCTTGTTTCTGAATATCCACTTTGTTCCAATCACATTTTTATCACTAGGTCTAGGGACCAGTTCCCAAGTGTCATTCTTAATAATCTGATCAAGTTCTTCTTTCAAAGCATCATGCCAATCTAAATTATTACTTGCATCTTCAACACTTAAAGGTTCAATCTGAGATAGTAAACATACCACTTCATTGCTAGCTGAGTTCTTTGTTTGTGATCTTGTTAAGACTTTGCCACTCTGATCTCCAATGATGTCTTCCTTGGAATGATTTCTTGATGTAAATTTTGGAACTTTAGGTAATGCTGACTCATCAACCTTAGGAGTATTTTCTTCACTTATCTCAGGGTCATTGAATAACACATCAATACTGTCAAACATTTCTTCAATAATTGTCTCACTAGTAGAGGGCCTAGGTTCTTCTCCAATCATGGGTGAGTAATCATAATATCTTTCTTGAATCATAAACTCTTCATCAATCTTTACATGAGCACTTTCAATAATCTTTTTCAATCTTAAATTGAAACATCTATAAGCTTTACTTTTAGTAGAGTAACCAAGGAATATACCTTCATCACTTCTTGCATCAAACTTGCCTATTGGTTCATCCCTCTTGATGTAGCACTTTCTTCCAAAGATTTTGAAGTATTTTACTATGGGAACATTACCAAACCATAGCTCATAAGGTGTTTTGTCTGCGCCTGGCCTCAATTGAATTATATTGATGGTATAGACTACTGTATTGACCGCATCTCTCCAATAGGTGTGTGCAAATTTTCCTTCTATCATAATGGTGTGCGCTATATCAAGGATGATCCTATTCATTCTCTCTACAATTCCATTCTACTGAGGGGTTCTAGGTGCACTTAACTATCTTTTTATGCCATGTTCTTTGAAGTACTCATAAAATCTGTCAGAGGTGAATTTTCCTCCTCTATCTGATCTCAAACATTTTATCTTTAGTCCAGATTCATTCTCAACCTTAGCTTTGAATATTTTAAACTTCTTAATGTGTGCTAGAAAGTAGTCACACTTCTATGAATCATTACATTCAAGAACACTCAAGAATGAGGTCTCAAACAGTGATTCATAGCTCTCTATTCATGGAGTGTAGGGGTTTGTATATGAGGCCCTCAGATTGACCTAGTTATGCCCATGCAAGTACACCAAGAAATGAGAGATTCAAAGATGAATAGAAAGCATGCTAATCTCCATGATCATCAAGTTATTGCATGCAAATGAAACTAGTCTAGATGATAACAATGCAAGAAATAAACTATTCTATTGAAATGAATGCTTATACAATGTTAATCTATGAAAGGAAACATGAATTTAAACTATTATGTGAATGCAATATTAATCTAAACTATGGATTGCCATAAGGCATGAGAGAAAAATACAAGAAGAAAGAAGTCTCAAATATCCAAAGCTCCAAATGTGCTCAACAAGCTTCTTCCAAGATTGTTCTCCAAACCTGCAGTATAACAATAACATGAAAATTCTTGGATCCTCAAAATGAGAAGGAGAGGGCTCCTTATATAGGAAAATGTGGAAGAGAATGCATCCTCAAGAGCAATGTGGGATAAATCCAAAAAGAGGAAATAAATCTCATTTTTTAGAGAGTGTGGAGAGAAAAGGGATTTTATTTATTTTTAATTATTTGTTTCCCTTTTTTTATCACAAAGAGCTTTAAGAGGACTTTTTATTTATTTAAAAGAATGATTCTCTATTAATTAAATAAGATAATATTATTTAATTAAAAGAGAGATATTATTCTAAATAAGATAAAATCATTTAATTAAAAAAAAGATTTTATTTCATTTAAAAGATATTTCTTTCAATTAAATAAGGTTATTTTATTTATTTAAGAGAGAATATTTCTTTTAATTAAATAAAATTATTGATGACATGATTAAACCTTAGGAGATTATTGAAATGATTGAAATAGTTATGATTTGATCAAGGAAATTGATTTGAATATATTGTAAAGCATTGATTCAGAAAATTGATATTTGACAAATTGAATAAATGGGGCCCAAAGTCTAGGCGACCATTTTAAGGTGCATACACTTAAAAGCTTCTGACTTATCTTTTAAGACCGCAACCCACATCATCCTAGTATAATCATCAACAAACAAAATGAAATACCTTTCACCATAGTATGATCTTGTTTGAGTGGACCACACAGGTTTGTATGAATCAAATCCAACTTGTTCTCTACTAAATTCTGCTTACTCCTAAATGAATTTCTCACATGCTTCCCCATCACCCATTCCCTACATATAGTATCAATTGGCTTTGCTATGCTAGGTAGATCTCTTACTACCTTTACATTGCTTATCTTTACTATGTTATAAAAATTGATATGACATAGTCTTCTATGCCACAACCAACTGTCATCAACTTTAGCAACAAAACAACTTGCTTCTAAATTGAGTTGAAAAAAATTACCTCTTGTCTTTGTGCCTAATGCAATCATAACACTATCTTTGTTGTTAATGATGCATTTGTCATCTTTGAACTCCAACTGATAGCCTTTTCCAAGTAACTGTCCAACACTGAGAAGGTTATGTTTCAAACCATCAACATAAAGAACATCATCAGTACTATTCTTTCCATCCAAAGTGATGGCTCCTCTACCAACTATAGGTTTAGGAGTGTTGTATCCAAATTTGACCATACCTCCATTGTATTTGTCCAAATGAACAAACCCACCTTTATCACCTGTCATGTGATGTGAACAACCAGTGTCTATAATCCAGTCTATCCTTATGTCAGCTTGTGAAATTAATGCTACCTCTTGATTTACTTTCTCATCTTTAGGAACTAACTTATTATTCATATTTTCTATAATAGCAATGAATCCAATTTCTTCTTCACCTGAATCTTCATCTGAAACTCCATATCTAGCATAGTAGCATTCCTTAGAATACTTAGGCTTGTAATCCTTTTTGAACTTTTTAGCTCTAGTGGGACACTTAGATGCAAAGTGACCAATCTTATTACATGAAAAGCACTTAAATGGTAATTGACTTTCATATTTTCCTTTTCCTTTCTTTTCTCTTTTGGCAACCATAGAAATAAAATCATCTAGTGTTTTATCTTCATCATCATCATCAAAATTACTAGAAGTGTTTGCAGATTTCTTACCACGAACTGTTGCTTTGAAAGCTATTTCATTTTTTGGTTCTATCTTCAGTCTTGAAATCTCAAAAGCCAAGATCTTGTTGATCAAGGTCTCTCTCTTTAAATTTGATGTAGGATACATGGTCTCATCAAGGATGTTGATCTTTCTTTCATATTCTGGAGTAAGAGTAGTCATCACTTTATCCATAATGTCCTCTTCTGAAATCTCTCCACCATTGTTCCTAATTCTAGCAACTGCTTCATTTATCCTCTAATTGTAAGCTCTGATGTTTTCTTTAGGCAACATCTCTAATGCATTGTATCTTTTGTTCCATGTCTTTTTGCGTGCATCCTTTGCTTGTTTGTCTCCTTCAAATGTGTCTTTTAGGTGCTTCCATATTTTGTGGGTTGTATCTACCTTTTTTACGTCTGAAAATTCACCATCAGATAGGGTGCTGATAAGGGCTTCTTTAGCAATAGCATTATAATGAAAAAATTCCTTTTTTTGTGTCAGTAGCATCATCTTTTCCAAGGTCTTCTAAGGTAGGAATCTTGGCTGCTTTGATGGTTACATTAAAAAATTCAAAAGAAATGCACTGTGAATGGGTTACCATCTTGTTCTTCCAATCAAGATAAATTCTCTCCATCAAACTTAGGACTTTCCTTCCTAAAGTACACCATTTGATCAACCTCAAGCTATTAAACTTTCTCTCTGAGGCACTTGGCTCTGATACCAATTGTTAGGAATAATCCTAAGAGATAACTGAGAGGGGGGGTGAATTAGTTATCTACAAGATTCAATTCTTTATCTAATTAAGTATACTTAAACATAAAGCATAAACACAATGAAAGAACACATGAACACAACACCAATATTTTGGTTATGGGGAAACCCAAATAGGTAAAAACCCCAGTGGGACTTGATACCCACTAATATTTTGTACTAGTGTATGTTAGAAATAGAAAATACTAAGAGGGGGGGGTGAATCAGTATTTCACAAACTTTTACTTTTTCCCACTTATAGATATAACAGATTACTTTAAGGCATAAGAAATTAAATAGCATACATAATAGTAAATGTAAAGAACTCATAACACATGATATGTTCTCAAGGAAACCTTGGCCAAGGGAAAACCACGGTGGGGATGGTACCCACAAAGATCCACTAATCAAAAGACATATTGTTAAGGATGTTGACCCTATTAGGAGCCTATTACAATCATATAGTGTATCAGTCCTGGTTAAGGGACTATAGGCCTTGTTAGAAGCCTCAACCCTATTAGGAGTTGTAGATACAAAAATTGATTACCAGATGAGCTCACTACCTGAAAAAGTAATACAAATGTTTACTGATTACAATATGGTACTGCTTATAACTTCGCATCAACAACTTTCATTGCTATCACAATATACAACTATCACAAGTTACATGTTACATTTCAAGTATGTTTGGTACATCTCTATTTATACAAGATACAAACATAATATCTTTCTCCTATTGGCTTGCATATCTTTATCCAAGAGTAAACATCTAGGATGTCATCTCTTTGTAATATTAAGTCATTATTTTGACAAGTAAAATAATCCCTTAATTCATTTACTAGTTCTACCTTCAAAACTACTTTGTCGGTTGTACTCTATCATCGGTAAAATAGTCATAACTTTGTCCGTACTGTCCATACTCTTTTGCACACTCAGATGGGGTATCCTTAGACACCATAGAGTCTATGTTCAACTGTGCAAACTCTGATCATGCTCTAGTGAATGTCACCAAAACAAATTGTATCGAGTGCTCTATCAAAAACACTATTTCATACTTAGACAATTTTAGTCTCCGATCTTCCATACTTACTTTCCAGCTTATGCGATCTTCATAGGGAACATATTTTTCCATAATGACAACATTCACGTACATACCTTAGCCAAATTGCCAATAGTGTATAATGATCCTTGCTAGAAGATCCTTTACCCTATTAGGAGTAGCTTTACAATATATTAAGTATAGTAGACCTAGTCAAGGGTCAAACCTTGTTAGGAGTCTTTTATAATTTTCCCTGTTAGGGGAGAGGACGCACTCTCTAAGAGCTCACTGCTCAAATGGGTGAAGGCTAAAACCTTTTGAATAACATATATACACTATATCTAGATCTTGGTGAACTATGCTTTGACCTACTATTTGGATTAGTTCCAATGAATAGTACAAGTACTTTATGTGGTCACATAGACCTTCTTTTGATGGCTCAACACTTTGCACACTCAGCTCTACTCTACTTAATCAACCATGAACCACACTTCAGCAATCACAAATGACTACTTATAAATATCTTTCCTCCAAGTGATATAGTCAAGTTGGCCTGTTAGAACTACCTTGAAATCATAATAAACTCCAAAAAACATTCTGTCAGCTCTATTATGCACGCAACTCAATCTGGGACTTGTCTAATAAAATAATTGTAGATGCATGCTACATACTGTCGGCTCTACCAAAAAAATTGGAACTTTCTCTGTAAGCTGAATTAACTAATTCACTCTTAACTAAACATAAATAATACTTCTCCAAGCTTAACTCCAAGGGCTCATATCCTCAAGATAGGCACAGCTCAAGAACCAATAAAATCTCTATCGACTATTCTGAACAAACATAGGAAACTGCTACTGGCAAATAGCGACTGCATAACTTCACTTGCATTCATCATCAGACTATGCATCCATAAGTGAAACATCAATAACATGTCTTAAACATATATCCAAGTGCGCACATATCCATGATAACTATACGGACAACCATACACAGAACACTGTACTTTGTCAAGAATACTATTGACACCAACTACAATATAACTATCTGTACTAACAATTAACCTCTGCACCCATGATATCATGTTGATATCATGTCCATGCTACATATATTAAAAGCTTTCTACATAAGACTTCCATGCATGCTACTTTCCATAAGTTGTCATCAATGACAAACATACAGTCAGTACTGACCTGCTCGCAAATCTCCAACAAAATTAATGGAGAATAAGTGGCAAAATCTGATGGTTGATATGAAAATGGTTTATCTGTCTATATAAGAGATATGAGTTTCTTTATTGAAACATGCTGGAAGAAATAAGACTGTAGAGATTTTGTGTGAATACAGTTTCATGCATGCCTGATTAGACTGGTTGAAGGAGAACCAAACTACAGAACAATACCGAGCATCAGAGAGCTATTACCGAGTGAAAGTAAGTTGAGGAAGTGAATTGATATATTGATCAGAGGATTTTTATAGGCTTAGAATAGATCTAAACATCTGCAAATTGATTTGTATTGTAATCAGATCAACTACTATTTCAGTTTAACCATTGATACAGAAAAATCTCTTAACTGAGTGGACTTAACCATCTTATGTTATGGCCCTATGTCATTCAATGAATGTACATTGTTATCCTATCGACCCCATAGTGAATATTGGTTGAACGATAATTTTTAGTCTTAAATCCTCTAACAAGGTCACACTTAATAGTGTGTTTGTAACCTTTAATAGGGTTGGCTCTTCACCGAGCTAACTTCAGAAGAGTGAAAATTATTTTTGGTTATCGGTCCTAGGTGGTTTTTCCCTTAATAGGGTTTCCACGTTAAATCATTGGGTTATGTGTTGTTGTGATGATTTATTTATTTTTCATACTTTACATACTGCATATTTGATTTGGTCGGTAATCACTATGAATCAATTGACTGGTAATCGGTAAAGGCACAGACAATTTAGTAGTTTATGTTACCGAGCTGCAGAATTTGTTGAAATTGTTTAAAGTGTTGCATCTTTGTATTTGGGACTATAGGATAATTGATCTAACTGATTCACCCCCCCTCTCAGTTATTCTAGCACTTACTCCTGATAAAATATTTACCATTAACAAAACTTAATTGAAACTCTTTATCTATTAGCTCTCCAACAGTCAACAAGTTATGTTTCAGTCCAGCAACAAGTAGCACATTATCTATATTAGTCTTTCCATCCAAAGTAATAGATCTTATGCCTATGATACCACTAGTAGAATTTGGGTAAATAAATGACCAGGTGACTAAAAATTTTAGTCACGTGACTAAAACTGATCATGTTCTACAAATATAAATGACTAAATAAATGACCAATTTGGTCATCGTGTAAAACCACAACTAAAATGACTAAATAATTAGTTACCTTAATAAAAATGACTAAATGACTTATTGTGTGAACATTATTCCAGCCACTATTTGTCAATATCTCTAAATGGTAACTATATTTAAAATTCATCTAAGAATTTTGTAATTAGAATTTATATAGATCAAGTGCATATAATTCATAAACATTATCAAGGTTTTTTAAAGTGTTATTTGTGGTAGTAGATTTATTACTATATTGTGGTAGCTATCAAGAGGGGAAGAATTTAAAGCTCTGCAAGGTACTTCAATCACTAGTAGAATTTGGCAAATAAATGACTACGTGACTAAAATTTTTAGTCAAATGACTAAAACTAATCAAATTCCACTAATCTTTTGCAATCACAAGTATAAATAACTAATTTGGTCATTGGGTAAAATTACAAGGCCAAACAAATAAAAATGACTAAATAAATGACCAAATAAATGACTAATTAAATGACTAAATAATTAGTCACTAATATTTAGTCACCAAAAACAAAAATGACTAAATAAATGACCAAATAAATGACTAAATAATTAGTCACTAAAAAAAATCAATAAATCAATGATTAAATTAATTATTAGCGCATTTTCCACTAAAATTAATCAATGATGATTTAGGGGTAGCACCCCGATAATAGGGTCAATGGGCATCTACCTGGAGCGTAAACTCCCAATGCCACATGATGATCTAAACAACCTTAGAGAGTAATCACCTAAACAATTTTCATACAAACTGAATGCAAATAGAAATATGGAGAGTTCAAGCCAAAATAATTTCCTTACTAGATTTTTTTTCTAAGAATGATGAAGAATCATTTGATTCTATCCCTTCAATTTCACCTAATTATGCTATGTAAATAAGATAATAATTTTCATTTAATCTATGTTAATATTTTAATTTATTTATATAATTTTTAAAAAATAATTTAATTAGTTCTTTATATTCTTTTTTCGTGTGTCAAGCATTGTGGGATCTTCACAAATGGATGCATAACTAATTTGAAGAAATCACTTCTCCATTGAGATATTTATCACATAAGCAAATTTATATAAAGAAAAATAAAGCTTGTTTTATAAAATAGAAGATTCATTTTATTATAATTTTAAATATTATTATTATGTGGCATGTCATTATTGAAATCTATGCAATGGAGTATAGAGGGGAGAGATAATAAAGATAACATAAATAGAAGGAATAATATATTTAATAATTAGATTTAAAATATTGTGTGCATATTTTTTAATAATTTCTCAGCTATAAATCATTAATTTAATTCAAAATGTGAATTTCAAAATCAGAAGTACAAGCTTATACAAGGAAACATGTTCTATATTTTCTATAATATAAATTATTATATAAAAACATATTTTTCTATATCATATACTCAATTCTCTTATTATAAATGAACATATTTTATGATATTCTATAATTAATTGTATATAAAATAAATAATAAATAAAAATATTATACATATTTTATTATATTAAAAATAAATATAATTAAATATATATTATAAAATATTATTTTATATTATATATTTTATGAAGATTTATATTAAAAGAATTATATCTAATTATAGATGTAGATGTACAATCAAATGTATTAAGCATCTATTGATCAAGTTTTTGTTTTAATCTTGTTTGAATCTATATACATGAATGGCTAAGTTGATTTGATTTGAAGCTATAATTACTACTTAAAGAAACAAAATACTTCTCCCTAAAATTGCACCTTCCTTCAATTCATTTGTAATTTACCATTGCAAACTAAGGTACAATTTCTAATTTGATTTTAAGTTTTTGCTAAAATAAAGTTCGAACGTAGAAGTAATTTCATCCCGCTAAAAAATGTGGATTGAAAGTGGGAGAATATGGCCATTGAGGGTTTCATGTGGGTGGGTTTCCTATCATTTGGAGTCTCTACTATTGAAAGGAACCATGGATACTGAACAAAACCACTCCACATGAAGGAGTCACCTCTATGCAACTAAATAGATACCAGAGACATTATCATTATGAATTGGTTTAGGGGAAGATTTCTCACACGGATCATAGATCGCTACAGTGGATAATCCTGATCCAAGATTAAGGAGGTATGCCATGTGAAATGGGCCCCTTACCCTACTAGAATAGTTCCATTTGGTTTGAAATGACTTGGAAAAATAGGTTCAAGTCAAGCGACATTAGGAATTGTAGTGCACCAAGAACAATGTCATTGTCTCAATCCCTCACACCTATGATCGATGATGGTTTAGGGATTCCTTAGTCATTCAGTAAAAACTTATCAAGAAAAGAAGAGAAGAGCCATTTCTGATGGAATCTGAAAGAGCCCGTGAAAAATGATAAAGAATCTAAAAATATTATATATTCTGCAAACATGTACAAAATGATCCTAACAATAATGGGAATTTTGTTTCTTTAGAATGCTTCGATCCATTTTAGTTTATATAAATTCATCTGGTCTTTATTAGATCTATTTTTTTTAACCCTTGTTTTGGTGGAAGCCATTTTCTATAAATAAATTTATTTGGGTGTTCAAATTTTTCTTTATAAAAAACCATCTTGTTAGATGTAATTCAGTTTCTAAAAATCTATTTGGGTGTTGCTTATATTTCAAGTTTTAATCATCCACTCTCTACTCTACTCTTCCATATAGAAGTATTTATAAGTAATATGAAGATTTTTGCATTCCTCATATGAATATTTTTTACATAAATCAAAAGCCAGAGCATTTCAAGCTAACAATTTAAATCAAACTGGCAAACAGTCTTTAAATGGAAGCATTTCTGATGATAAACTGGTAGACAACCTTCATTCATAGGAACAATAAAAATTTGAGGACATGCAAAGGGAAGAGAAACATGGGAAAGTTAGAGGAGTGGAAACACATGATTCCCTAAATGAATGGAATGATAACAAGCAAGATGGTATTCCTGGTGTTGGAAATTTGGCTGAGTTGATTGCATAGATGTTGTCATTATAGAAACATATGATCCTCATGAAGATCACACAAGTCAGAGAGCAAGTATGATAGAGCCCATTGCAAATTTGTCTAAGTGTGAGACAGTGTTTTACCAATGAACTTGGATACAGTTTTTGTTTGCAATGTTGACTACAGTAAGTTCAATGCTTGCACACTTGAACATAGACTCTATGATGTCTATTTATCACCCATCTCATAGCACAAGTCAGTATGGTATGTACGGAAGAAGTTATGACAGTTTTACCAAAGACAGTGTGAAGCCAATAGGATAGAATATGAAGACAGAACTAGTAAAGAGTTAAGGGATTATTTTGTTTATCAAAATAATGACTTATAAATATAAAGGGATGATATCATAGATGTTAACTCTTTGATAAAGCTATTGGTATAAATTTAAATGTAATTGTAATTGAAAAGAGAAGGAATTGTAACAAGCAGCAAGTAATTATAGAAGTATGATGTGAAGTATATGAAGCATATGTAATAGCGATAGTGAAAGAGTAGTGAAGTGATATTGATGCAAGCAGTATAAGGTTATGTACATTAACCTATTTTGTAATCAATGTATATTGTACATTACTTGTTTGGACAGTGGGCTCATCTGGTAATCACATTTTGTACTACGACTCCTAACAGGGTTGAGGCTTCTAACGAGGCCTATAGTCCCTTAATCAGGATTGATACACTATATGCTTGTAATAGACTCCTAACAGGGTCAACATCCTTAACAGGATACTTTTTATTAGTGGATCTTTGTGGGTACCATCCCCACCGGGGTTTTCCCTTGGCCAGGGTTTCCTCGATAAAAAGTAATGTGTTATGAGTTCTTTATTGTTATGCATGTTGTTTAGCTTCTTATGTTATGCATGTATAAAGATAATCTGTTATATCCATAATTGGGCAAAAGATAAATTTTGTAGAATACTGATTCACGCCCCCCTCTTAGTATTCCCTATTTCTAACAATTGGTATCAGAGCTTAGTTACTCAGAAAAGAATCATTCAAGGAAACACTAGCAGCTTGAGTAAGATCTCTATGGATATGGATCAACTACAGAAGAATCTTGAAGAAGCTCTTGAATAGATTGACTGCTTACTATTGAAAAATATACTTTGAAAAGAAAGTATGATGATGCAAAGAACCTTATTGAGAAACTGAAAAACAAATTGGAAGATCTGAGATCTGAAAAAGAATCCAAAGTTTTTATTCAAGATTGTGATGACAATATGGAAAAATAATATGAGATCCTTAAGCATGAATTGAAGATAGAAAATTTGAAGCTTAGTTTGAAAGATGGAAATGGAAAGAATGAAACAAATCTAAAATCTGAGAATGAAAGTCTAAAGACTAAAATCTAAACTTTCTAAAGTAACATCTGAACTTGAGAAAGTCAATTTGTAGTATGATGAACTTGAAAAATACAATAAGATTGTGAAAGGTGAACTGACTCAATCCAAACAACAACTTGAAAGGCTATATTCAAATAGTGAGAAGATTGATGAACAAATATCCTATCAGAAACCATTGTATGATAAGACTAGTCTTGGATTCAACACTTTCAAAGCAAATGATGAAGGCAAGGAACTAGATCTGAAGATATCTGAAAGCATGGATGAGAAGAAGCCTGATGAGATCAACAAATTTGAAGATACACCTAAAGAAGAAGAATTACCAAAGCAAGAGGAATCACCCAAAGGTATGCAAAGAGAATTCAAAGGTAGATGTTTTGCTTGTAATACTATTGGTCATATGAAGAGAGATTGCATAGGTAAACAATTTAAAACTCTTAATGGTTATTGTTACAATTGTCATGGTTTTGGACATAGAGCTATTGATTGAAGGAAACCTAAATTTATTGAGAATAATGATGATAGTAGAATGTTTAGGAATACTAACAATGAAAATAAGAAACCTACTGAAGATATGAACAGAAGAAGTGGAGTAGTATGTTATAGATGCAACAAGGTTGGACACATTGCTAGAAACTGCAGATCACAAATCAATCAACCTGGACCAAGATATGGAAACAATGGAATTGTTTGTCAGCTATGTAACAAGATTGGACATACAAAAAGGTTTTGCAGAATGAACAATAGAGTTTTTCATCCTAATCCTAACCCTAGGAATCATGCAAGAAGAAATGAAGATGCTAGTAATAGTCAGAAAGGGTGCTATAGTAATTCAGATGAAGTGAAGTTTATCAAAAGCACAAATCAAGGAGACATATTCAACATTGAAGGTAATCAGAAAGGTGAAATATTGAAAAGTAAGAATGAATCTTTACCTGACCTATCTCAAAGTACTTAATTCATGTAAATTACACTAGAATAGGAACTTAGATTTAGTATAGAAGTAGATATATGATGAATTGAGTCTTGCGTAGTTAATGCAAGGTAGTTTATGATATTCTAATGCTATGGTTAAGAGTGCAAAGAAAAATATTATGTTTTGCAAGATTGCAAGAAGTTTTAAGTTTTACAGGATAACAGAGACAACTTTTTGGAAAGAAGCGGCAAAAGAATTGAATGCGATGTCAGATCTAAGTGAGATTGAATTAATAAAAAGTTATGATCAGTATTATTTGATTAGCAAAGTGAATTCAAGTGTCAAGGAGATCAAAGAGTAGTGATAGAAAGCATTTTTCAAGGATTTGGAAAAGAATTGTGTGCTGAATCTACGCAAGACCTAAAATCATGAAATTGAGGTATTTTACTTGACAAATATTTGAATCAATAAAGGCATTTGAAAAAATCATGGATGTTTCATTAATACACAATGTCAGAGATAAGAATAGACCTAAATTGAAAAGGGAACCGGTAGAACCATTGGAAGAAGACCCTAGGTTTTCATTATCATCCGTACCAGATGAAGTTTTACATTTAGAGAATGTCAGGAATTATCTTGGATGAAAACTAGAGATAGTAAATGATAGTGATTTTATAGATGAATATTAGAAGATTTACAATCAGGATATGACACTGAAACAAGGTTTTGAATACTTGGAACATAATGAAATTGTCAAATATGGATTACAATGTGAATTTGATAATGAAGAATGCACTAAGATCATTTTGAGTAGAATTCATAATGGAAATTTTTGGCTAAAGGATATAGTGATAGATATAACAAGTGATTTGATTCATGAAGTCACTGGATTATCTAAGACTAGAGCTATTCCTTTTAATGAGAAAAACATGAGAAAAATAGTCATTGACAACACTAATTCATCCTATAATGGTAGAGGAATTGTGATTAGCAAGATCAAACAAGTTGATGTGAGATACATATGCAAGATCCTAACTACTAAGTTTTGTGCTAATTCAAGAGAAGATGACATGGAAGCTGGAATGGTACATGCAAATTATCTTATGTGTGTTGATAGGGTACCAGTTGATATGTGTGAAATTCTTAGAATTCAATTGTTTGAGATCTTGGAGAAGATCAAGAAAACTAAGTATACTCAGTTTAGGTTCTCATCCCTAATCACATACATGTTCTTTCATCTTTTGAGGATATTTCCTTACACCATAGGAAATTATTGGAATGGTGGACAAACCACAATGGAAAGGATTAATGTAGTATACAGAAAGCATTTTATTGACAATGTTAATGAAAGTGCAATACTTGTTATTAAAAAATTTCAAAATATTGTGTCTAGAAGATCAAGGATCCCTAAGTCTCTTGTTGAGAAATAAAAAGATGATATATATTTTATGGTGGATATCAAACTTACCTATATTGAAGTAGTAGAGCCTAGAATATATTTCATAGACCCTCTTGGCTATGAAATATCTGAGGTAGAAACTAAAGAGTATGTTAGCATACTACTGAAGTGTAAGTTGGACACTCAGTGTAATAGGTTTGGAACCTTTGAGGAGAACTTCAACTCTGCAAAGATTCTAATTGAAGAGAAACAATCTAAGAAGATAGTTGAGAGAACTATTAAGAAAATCTTAAAGGATATAGGAATGATAGAGAGAGAGTTTTTGGTAGCAAAGCAAATAGTAGCAGAAATCTTATAGAGTGGACAAAAGGAATTTTTGTCCATCCCTCCTTTATCATCAATTGCAGTGCCACAAGAAGAACCACAAGTAAAGGTGAAAGTGGAAGTACCTGAGAAGGACATAGAAACAAAGATGTCTACTAGATCCACTTCCTCCACACCTAGCAAAAGAGTTAACGAGAGTGCCACTGGACTAGGAAAGAGGCATAAAACTCTAGTGCAACCTATTCCAAGAAAGATTGAAAAGGTTAAAGATGATGTCACTACAAAGAAGAAAGCTTGGAAACCAAAAGTTGAAGATTAATGAGAAGATTATTGAGAATGGTGACTTTGCAAGAATGAAGAAATATTATGATCTTTATGATTATACTGATAGACTTAATCTAGAGAATGCAGTTGTGAAGCATATGATCTTGATTGGCAAGAAGTTTGATACTATTCAAGGACAAATACCTGATGATATTTATAACAAACTTCTGAACATAAAGAAGAGATCATCAGACGAAGAGGCAGCTATCAGAGAAAATCTTGTGAGGAAGCTTTGTGAGATAAGAGATGAAGCTCATTTCAACCAGATTATGAAGGCCCTAAGAACCCATCTGAGAACCAAAAGGAGAACAATTCAGATTATGGGAGGTAGGTATGAAGAAGTAAACTCTAAGACTAGACATGCAATTATCAAGGTTATGGCAGAGTATGTTGGAGAATCATCAGTTGCAGCAGAGCAAGTAGGTGAGAAAGTACAAGAGGACATTCCCTCTTCTCCAGCTATTAATATTAAAGAAGAAACAATGAATGTAGAAGGTACAAAAATCACCTTGGGTATTGATGAAAATGTATTCAAGAATTTAGAGAACATTATTGACAATTTGGCCTTTTAGGAACATGAAGCTAAAAAAGAAGAAGAGATGATAGAGACCATTGTTGTGGAACCACCAGTTGTAGAAGAACAAGTTCCCCTTCCCACCAAAGAAGATATCAGTCTTACTCCTGAGGCTAGAAAGAAGACTCAAATTGGCTCTATGATTGAGCATTTGGGAAAAGAAGTGGATGGTGATGATCAGTTGGAATTGATTTCATCCTTAAACAAAATAATTGGTAAGAATAAGAAGGTGAAGAGTCTTGAAGGATGTCTGAAGGAACTAACTAAGAAGTTACAAAGTATTGTGACCACACAAATTTCAGAAGCAGACCCTATGGAGAAGGCAAAGAAGGTAATGAGTACCTTTGATAATGAATTCACACACCTAGCTGATATTGCAAAAGTGAAAGCACAAGAAGACTATGAGGATAGAATGCTTTTGAACATCAGTCAGTACATCAGCAATGATATCAATACTCTTAATATCTGTATCAAAGATTTGAGGAAACATTTGTAAATAGGAAAATCTTTGTACATAAAATGTACAAAATCAGAGACTTTGACAGCTGAGGAAGATCAAAACATAAAGTTGAAGGAAGTAGAGATTCTACATGAAACAAACCTTCTATCTAACCCCAACGTGAAGGTTTGTAATGTTGAGAAGAGAGTTAGAAAACTATATGATGAAATCAGAATTGTACAAGATGAGAAAGATAGGAAACTGAGAAGATATACTCTTTTGAGAGAGCATGTTTCTATGAAGTTGAGCATAATTGAAGAACAATTGGAAGATTGTCTTTCAACAAAGACATCTTTTCATAAATTTAACTTTGAAAACCTCAAAGCATGTGAAATTGCTTCTTATGGACTGAGCGCACTACTCAATGTAGTAGATTCCATTAAGAAATCATGGTAGAAGGAGATATAATCCACGAAGATAGATTTTGTAGATTGTGTTGCAAGCCTACTAGCTTTGCAATAAATAAATTGAGGTATAACTTTTTTTGATACAATTTTGTGACCCTCCCTACCTTATTTTGTCATTGTTGTCAAAGGAGGAGAGATATATAGAAGAAAATTGATAGTATATGATAAGGGTTGGTACTCTTAGGGGGAGTACTATATTAGAGGCAATAATTTTTGAGGAGTTATAAGGATAGTATGTATTTTATACTATGGCCATAGTTTTGAACATTTTTGAGATTTTGAGTTGTACACTTAGCCAATTTTCTCATATGTTGCCACCAATGACAAAGGGGGAGATTGTTGGCAATTTCGCTGAGTTGATTGCATAGATGTTGTCATTATGGAAACATATGATCCTCATGAAGATCACACAATTTAGATAGCAAGTATGACAGAGCGCATTGCAAATTTGTCTAAGTGCGAGATAGTGTTTTACCAGTGAACCTGGATACAGTTTTTGTTTGCGACATTGACTGCAATAAGTTTAGTGCTTGCGCACTTGAACATTGACTCTATGATGTCTATTGATCACCCATCTTAGAGTGCAAGTCAGTATGGCATGTACAGAAGAAGTTATGATAGTTTTACCAAAGATAGTGTGAAGTCGACATGACAGAATATGAAGATAGAACTAGTAAAGAGATAAGGGATTATTTTGTTTATCAAAATAATGACTTAAAAATATAAAGGGATGGCATCATAGATGTTAACTCTTTGATAAAGATATTGGTATAAATGTAAATGTAATTGTAATTGAAAAGAGAAGGAATTGTAACAAGCATCAAGTAATTGTAGAAGTATGATGCGAAGTATATGAAGCATATGTAATAGCGATAGTGAAAGAGTAGTGAAGTGATATTGATTCAAGCAGTATAAGGTTATGTACCTTAACCTATTTTTTAATCAGTGTATATTGTACATTACTTGTTTGGGTAGTGGGCTCATTTGGTAATCACATTTTGTACTACAACTCCTAACAGGGTTGAGGCTTCTAACAAGGCCTATTTTCCCTTAATTAGGACTGATACACTATATGATTGTAATAGACTCCTAACAGGGTCAACATCCTTAACAAGATACTTTTGATTAGTGGATCTTTATGGGTACCATCCCCACCGGGGTTTTTCCTTGGCTAGGGTTTCCTCGAGAACAAATAATGTGTTATGAGTTCTTTATTGTTATGCATGTTGTTTAGCTTCTTATGTTATACATGTATAAAGATAATCTGTTATATCCATAATTGGGAAAAAGATAAAGTTTGTAGAATACTGATTCACCCCCCCCCCCCCTCTTAGTATTCCCTATTTCTAACACTTGGTTTAATTAAAGACCCAAAGGGAGAAGATGAACATTCCAAGAAGGGGAAGAGAAAAGAGGAAAAATCCAGATTATTGGATACTTTGAATGTTGAAATTAAGAAAGCCTTAAAATTGAAAGCCAGTGCATTGAGAACATCAGCTTTGCAAATCATCAATAGAAAATAAGCATCCAATTTTTATGAAATTCCCTATTAAGTATGGTCATGCTGTTAGAAATCAAATGCAAATGCCACATTCATTCATCTTAGTCCTTAAATGTTTCTAATTAACTACAACATGGAGATGGTTATTAGTTTTGCATTAAAAAATGGTTGTGCTAACAGAATTAGTAAAATTTAAAGTTTCTAATGTTGGTTTTCACTTAGGAGATTGTATCTCTAGACTTTCTGATAGTTCATTAGGTAGTTCTTATAGCCTCGCAACAATATCCATGTCTCAAGTCAAAAATTGATGATTGACAAACTAGCTATTGTTGTGTCAAGTTAGAGTAGTTGAGATAAATTTTTATTTTTTTAAAACAACAATTCAACTTTGAAATGCACAGGTGCGAGTTTATGAATTATGCCACAAGATATACAACTGAGTCTAGCTATATAATTAATTTGGTTATAGAAGCTATTTGATCAATGATCCATCAAATGTATAGCCATCCCTCTATTTCACGGTAATCTTGATCCACGAATCATGTTCTACTGAGAAAATGTGAAGGGTTATATTATTCATATTATGTCTCTATAGAGGTTTGTTACTTGGGCAATCTTCTCTATGTTGTGCAACCATTTCATGGAGCTTTTTCTTGTTGCTGAAGATTTAATGGAACTTTATCATACACATTAGAAAAAATATTTTCTATGCTTGGCCTTTCCATGTGCTCAACAACTTGAATGGCCTGTAAAATTTGATCAGACAAAGAAAATGTGATTTTCACAAAGTTAGGTGATAGAATTGAGAATAACTAAAAGATAGGCAAAAAAAAAAAACCAAGTCCAAAAGCAGTTATATAAAATTGAAAACTGTGAAATTCTTTAAATAGAGTATGGAAAGTCCATAGATTTACCTTGTTTTGTACTTCATTTCTAAGTTCTGATTCATCCTTCTCATTCCACCAATGATTTTGATTCAGCCACTTTCTAAACCTTGAAATAGGATAATGTTTCATCTTCCAATGCTCAATTTCATCTATTCTATGATATTTGGTTGAATCATCAGATGTTGAATGGTGACCTACTTGGTATGTAAGTGCCTGAATACATAGTTGCAATAATATGTTAGAGATTTTTGGCCATACATTTTCTTGTACTCTACGATCTAGGTGACAAATTGCAACTGTGAATTGAAATGTACACATTAAGCTTTAGACTTGTTTGCACTTGCAGACAACTATGATTCAACACACACACAAAACAAATTGAGTAAAAAGGATGCTAAGTAAAGAAAAAAATTGCACCTCTATTAATACATGTTTACACTCATTGATTGCAATTTGTCGAGCCATGATAATTGTAGAGTACATGGAAAGTGTGTCATTTCCATCTACTCAACTGATTATGATCCCATAAGCATGTCCTCTCACAACAATGCCATCACCTAAAAATGTTGAAGAGGAAGACAACCGGGAAACAAATAATAAATCAAATCAATAGGAGGATCCCTAAAATAGATGCAATAATTTTAACAATGACTTTAGTTTCACAGTTCAAAATCAGAGCCGCAAATTACTTCTAAACTATTCTAAAGATGGGGTGTTGATTGCCCATCCATTGTTTCAGAAAATAAATATAACTGGAGCTTCTAGAATTGTTAAAAAGTTCAATGCAACATGATAATCTCCCTGGTAGAAAAAGGAAAAGTAAGACACAATGAAACCAAAGATTGAAATAATTGAGCATTCATTTGATTGAAACTAATTGTGCTTGTAAAAAGGATAAGCTTTGAGCCTGACCTCACTTGATCCACCATCACCAAAATAAGTTACTACACAAGCTTGTTTCTTGTCCATTTTTAGTGAATATGCTGCACCTACTACCTGAGGAATCTGTGTTCTGGCAAGGATGAAGGTAAAATGAGATTTGGAACTGGTCATGCTAGTCATTCACAACATGTGTGATGAAACAATATTCATCTAGTATTTAGCATGGTAAAAAACTGCCAAAAAGTCCACAACACTATCAAGAAAAAGTCAATAAATAATGCAATTGCATAATTAGTCTATAAAAATAATCACCATTTGAGTAAACAAGATCCTTATGCTATAGGTGAAGATATAGTAAAATAATTTAATGCATTAGATCCATAATGAATAGGCATCTAGTGGCCCTTTCCATAATCAGTTGCATTCCCAAAGCACTGGTTTGCAAATTCTTGCAATGTAAAACCATGCCATAGGAGAACACCCGGCTCCCTATACTATACATAAAAAAGACAAGATCCAGCTAAGTAGGTTGCCTCTAAATGCATGAGTGATTTTACAGTATTTTCAGCAATATAAACAAGTTAATAACAATTCCAGAGGAATAATCCAGATACAACTCTATGTGCTTCTTAAAGTGATTTAGTAAAAATATAAAGAAATGACAAAACTACCTGTATTTCATACTTTTTGAAGCCTTATGAATCCAACCAACAAAAAATTATAAATGTGGCTATAACTACTGATTATCAAGGCAAATGAATTATTTACTTGGGGAAAACAACATCATCAATACTCAAAGAAGCTGCTAACAAAATATTGATAGCTTCTTCCCCAAGAGATGTTAGATAAAAAGAAATTATGCCTTGTCTTTGAGCTTCATAAAATATGATGTCCATTATCTGAAGAGTTACCATACTATTGTACATTTTCAATGCTAATTCTCTGTTAACCTACCATAGATTAAAATCTCATAGATGAGAAGTAATGCATTTCTTATTTTTTGAGTATTTCATGTCATATGTGACCTATTTAGTATTGATAACATCTCCATCAAATTACTCTACATAGTATGTAAAGGAAGAAAGGTCCTCATTTATTAGATACCAAAAAGGACACTTCAAATGCAAAAGGTTTACCTAGAGTCAATTCAAAGAAGGAAGGTAAAGGAAAGTCGCGAAATAAAATAAAGTAGACTCATCCTGAATTTGTTCAGGCGACTCCTGACAATGAATGTGAAGTACTGGACAAAAGTCAAAGAGATGACATAATTGATGACACATGGGCCAATGAAAATGGGAGTGCTAAAGAACCTTCTAACTTACCAGTGAGATGGAAAAAAAATATTAAGTCAGTATTGAAGAAGGTAAGTTTTCCTTAAAATAAAGTAAAAGCATATATTTCCTTAAGGAATGCAAGTCTATTTTTCAACATAGATTTCCAGATTCTTGATTCTAAAGATATTTTGTAGCTCACAATCCTTTATGTGAACCTTGTGTGTTCTAAGGTTACTTATTTTCTTAACAATCAATGTATGTGTAGCTATTGTAATGTTTTAGGAGAAGATTTTTCCATTTTATATTTGCATCCTATTTTAAATTGCCAACAAATATGTTTTGCCTTATAGGCAGCTTAGCATTGGAATGTTTCTTTGTAGTCATTGAAACTTGATAAGGTAAGGATAGAACTATCAATCATGTCTGCAATTTATTCTATAAGGATGTTGAATTATTGCAAATTGATACAAAAGTAGAGATGTTACCTCTATTTTTCTATGAGAAGATGATCTCTCAAATATGGCACCTCTATTTTTGTTGAAGTAACAAACAAGGTTTCAGAAAAGAATATGAAGATATCAAAAGTATATAAATACTAAATTGGACCAGATTCCTAACCAAGTAACCAACCATGTGAGAATGTATCCATTTGGAAAATGAATTTGTTTGTCACTTTAACACAATATGTTAAAAAATTAGTCATTTGTGCAAGGCCAATTCTTTGCGTTGTATCATTTGGTCTTTAAACTACATGAAAAACTATGAATAAATATACTTAATTTTTTTGATGCAATTCTCCATTAATCTAATTCTAACCATTTTTTATTGATATTTTTTCTTTGTGATCATATGTTCTAGGAATGGAAGGTAGCCCAGTTTTTAGTGCCCGAGGCAATCTCGTTGGGATCCTCACTAGACCTCTCTAGTAGAGAGGTGATGGTACAAAATTTTAGGTAACTCTGATCCTTTTCTTTGGTGGTATCCTAAAGAATAAAATATACAATATATGGGCCAATTCTAAGAAAGAAAAATAAAATTATAACTTAGTGTTTATCTTACTTATAAATTTTTTTTATAGCATACATTTATTATACCATTCAACTATTGTGTATTGTTTGAGGCACTAGGGTTTTGACTCATGCAAGGAGAGGAGGGAGATGATGGCTCTAAGAAAGATTGCCTCCCTACACTATATATTGTTTGAGGCGCTAGGGTTTTGACTCATTGTATTGAGGGTGAATGTGGTGAACGTGACAATGAGGTGGAGGTAAACACAAAGAACTGCAATGGTTCATGCTAGTTTTTATTGCAACTATAGGAGAAATGCAATCTATATACAAATATCTTTACCAGGACTAGTTTTTTGTGTATTGTATTATAGATGGAAAGATGTTCAAGAATCCAAGGCGACCATAGGAGGAGGAGTGGTTGGATGCGGAGCTAAAGCTGTTGGGAGAGAACAGGCTTAGAAACAAGAGAGAGTTGTGCTAGGTTCAATACACACTTAGCCTATGAATCATAAGTACATTTTACTAATTAATTCTACATTTAAAAATATGACATTACAAGCCATGAAACATAAAGAAACTTTACTAGTTAATTATGCATTTAGAATATATGAGTACAAGCTATGAAACATAACTAAGTTTTACTAGTTAATTTTACATTTAAAGATAGAAATGTACAAGCTGCTACCATTTGGCTAATTGAAAACCCTTGTGGGAACTGCAAATTACAAACTTTCAGTCTCCACACTCAAAGAAGCGATGGTGGCTATCCAACCATATTTTCTAACACATAAACTTGAAGTGATGGTTCCATGAAGTAATCTGTTATCCAAAGTTTGATAATTTTAACTTCATCATATTGGTACAATTTGTTAGTGTTGTTGGAAGATCTTAATTAATTAATAGAAATTTAAAATCATAAAGAAAGTTGCCCATTCAGTGATTCATATTTATAAAGCAGAAAATGGCAATACCCAATTGCTGAGAAATATTTAGCTCCATTGTACAAATATCTACATACATCATGCACAAATGCACATAATAAGAGTAAATATACAATGGCCAATCAGATTGAGATATGGATTATGTTGGTACAATTGATCAAGAGATGGATTATTTTGGCATTGCTAGTATACCAACATTAGTAGGGGAAATTTACAAATTCTACAATAAGACTCAAACTTAAGAATGAATTCTACCACCAAAATTGTTAGAATAACTAAGAGGGGGGTGAATCAATTAATCATTGTCCCAATTCCAAATGTATAATCCCAAAAACAAATACTTCAATTACTACTGCTCGGTAACTTAAAATACTTTTACTATCTGTGCATTTACTGATTACCAGTCTAAAACTTATAGTAGATACCAATCAAATAAAATATGCAACATGTAAATATGACGTCAAAACAAACATCATAATCAACACATAACACAAGAGATTTAACATGGAAACCCTGTGAAGGGAAAAACCACCTAGGATCGGAAACCCAAAATATTCACTCTTCTGAAGTGAGGTCGGTGAAGACCCAACCCTGTTAAAGGTTACAAACACACTGTTAGGTGTGACCTTGTTAGAGGATTTAAGACCAACCATTATCATCCAACAAGAAGTCACTCTGGGGTTGACAGGATAATAATGCTCATTCTATGAATGATACATAATAAAACTTTCTTAGTCCACTCAGTTAAGAGATTTGACTATGTACAATGGTTAAATATGTAATAGTAGGTGATCTAACTTAATACAACTTCACTTGCAAATTAAAGATCAATGTTTAGCTCAATCAAATCTTTCTGATCAATAAATCAATTATGTTTCAATCACTATTCAACTTACTATATGTTGGTAATCACTCTCTGTCACTCGATAATTCTCTGTAGTAGGGTTCTCCTTAACCAGTATGATTAGAAATGCATGAAAACTTGTTCGAGCAATGATTATGTAGTTTCCTTCTCTTCTAGCATCACCACCTTGTAGTGAGATCTCTAGTCTCTTATATAGACATGTAAACCATTTTCTTTTGTTCCATCAGATATTTTCTCTTAATCATTGTCATTGATTTTGCCTCTTAAACATACCTCAGCACTTGTGTCAATAACATGTTTGATTCTCATCCTTTAGATCTTTCTTGAATTTTGTCACTCGTCGATCTGTGTAACAAACATTATTTGTTGCCTCAAATTCATACACTTTCTAGCTCATCAATCTTATCAGATAAACTAGTCATTTAGTTCATTCTATTCTTCTCGGTTAACAATGAAATGCATCGGTGAACACAAGCTTGGTTAACACTGTGCTCGGTATATACTAAACTCTATTGGTGTATACTAAATTGCTTCATCAATTGACAACACTGCTTTGTGTCTTTCAGCTCTTTTCCTCATCATAGATGAATGAAACATAATCAAGTCAATAAAATGAAGTCATAGACTCATCAACAAGTTACTCAATGTATTCTCTATCCTCATCTATCATATCCATCTTCATCATGTAGATATTTATGTTCTTCATCTCTTTCACTCCTTCACTATAGATATATCGGTATAGTAACTTACAAGATAAGTACTGTCAAACTAGTTGAAATCAATGACAACATAATATTGATTTAATCATATTACATATCTAATTAATATGCTCAATGATGTTAAATCATAGTTCCTTCAATCAGGTTCTAAATCAGTTGTAGTTCATCAATCTCTCCCTTTGGCATTGATGGCAACTCAAGAAATATGAAATATACCATACACATACCAAACATATATTCTACAACTTTGTGAAAAAATGTTTTACAAGCTCTCCCTAGCTTAATATGTTTAATCACTACGTTACTTAACAACATTGCAAAATGTAGCTTTGTTAGTCTGCAAATATTATCTTTTCAGCTCTTGGATTCCTTCTCATGTTCTCAATAACTAATCTTCAATGCTCTTCCTTTCATCAATTTGTCTCTCCCTTAGATAGTTCTCATTAGTGCATATTCAGATTATCTCTCCCTTTTTTTCATATTGTTTATCTCTCCCTTTGAAAATAATGGTAAAGAAACAAATAAACAAACAACTCTTTCTGTGTGATCAGTCTTTAGACTACTAAAGAACTCTGTTGTCTGGTGCATACTCTGTATCTTTGTATACTAATATGCCAATCTATTCCAGTACCTTTCACAGCTTTAGACATGATCCAAAGTGTGAGCTATGATGCATCAACATGGATGATCTTCTTATAAGATTATGCTAATGCAACATCTGAATCACCTTAGTGACCGATAGATAGGGGACGAACCCCAAGTCTAGTCCTCAAATACTCAAATGTGTCTTTCGGTAGAGCTTTTGTAAATATATCTACAAGTTGTTCTTTTGATGTAACAAACTCTAGCTTAACTTGCTTCTCCTATACTTTTTCTCTCAAGTAGTGATACTTTATTGATATATGCTTCATTTTAGAATGCATCACTGGATTCTTTGAAATATTAATTGCACTGGTGTTATCACAGTATATAATAACTGGCTTAGTGATTATCTCATTCATGCCTTCCAGAATTTGTTTGATATATGCAATGTTTGAATAGTTTTTAGTAGTAGCAACATACTCTGCTTCAACTATAGACTGAGAGATGCAAGTCTACTTCTTACTTGTCCAGGTAACAAGTCTTTCACCAAAGAAGAATGCTCCTTCGATGGTGCTTTTTCTGTCATCCACATTTCCAACCCAATCAATGTTTGTATAGACTCTGAGTTCAAAATTTCCTTCCTTAGGATACCATAATCCATAGTTCTCTATTTTCTTTAGGTATCTTAAGATTCTTTTAGTAGAAATCATGTGTGATTCTCTATGATTAGCAAAAAATCTAGCAACTATTCCCACATCATGTGCTATATCTGGTCTACTGTGAACTACATACATTAGCTTACCAATCATTGATTGGTATAGTGTCTGATTTACTTTTGTATTTTCATCTTCCTTAGTCAATTTACATCCAATAGCCATTGATGTTCCCATAGGTTTAGCATCTTCCATGCCAAATGTTTTCAATACTTCTTTTATGTATTTAGACTATGTGATGAATATCCCATCACTCTGTTGGGTCACTTGTAGTCCAAGAAAGAACTTAATCTCTTTGAACATAGACATTTCAAACTCATTCCTCATATCATCGGCAAAGGCTTTACATATTTGATCTTGACCTCCAAATATGATATCATCCACAAAAATTTCAGCAATAAGAATTGTATCATTAGTATCTCCTTTCATATACAGATTGTTGTTTTCACTTGTTCTTACAAATCCTATACTTAATAAATAAGTATGCAGCCTCTTATACCAGGCTCTTAGTGCTTGCTTCAAAACCATATAAAGCTTTATGCAGTCTACATACCATATCTTTCTTTTCAGGATCAACAAACCCTTCAGGTTGTTCTATGTAGACTTCTTCTTCAGGTATTTCATTAAGAAATGTTGACTTGACATCCATTTGATATACCTTGAATTTATTGTGTACAACACATGCAAGTAGCATTCTAACTCCTTTCAATCTAGCAATAGGTGCAAAGGTTTCACCATAGTCTATGCCTTCCTTCTGTGCATATCCTTTGCACACCAATCTAGCTTTATTTCTGGTTACTTCTCCATTCTCATTTTTCTTGTTCTTGAATATCCATTTAGTACCAATAACATTCTTATCTTTAGGTCAGGGTACTAAGGTCTAGGTTTTGTTCTTTTCTATCTTCTCTATTTCTTCTTTCATTGGATTAACCCATTCATCATTCTCTAATGCAACTTTCACATTTTTAGGCTCATAATCACAAACTAGACATGTACCTTGTCTTGCTTTGCTCCTTTTTTGCATGCCAACTTGCTTGTCTCCAATGATTTTTTATTCAGGATGGTGTCTTCTGAAAAAAATTGCCAGTATCCCATCTCTCCTTTCTTGTTCATCCTATGTTGATTCAATTGCTTGCTTGGTAGGGCCATTATGCTCGTCGGTTTCTCTTTCCTGTTGTTTAGTATTATTTTCCTGCTAACCGGTTATCACAGGCTGAGGCTTCGGTAGATACTCTGGTTGTTCAATGTATGTGAATCTTCCACAGTCTTCTAGTTCCTTTGTACTTTCCTCTATGTTCTTTTCATCAAACTCATCAACATGGATGTTAGTGCTTTCAATCATTTTGTTAGTATTTTTATTTAGACATTTATATGCTTTGCTTTTACTAGAATATCCTAGGAATATTCCTTCATCACCTTTTGAGTCAAATTTTCCATTTCTCTCATCTTTCAAAATAAAACATTTTCTTCCAAAACTTTTGAAATAACTTACAGTAGGTTTGTGTCCAAACCACAACTCATAGTGTGTCTTGTTGGTGTTCTTCAATTGCACTCGGTTAAGCACATAAATTGTTGTACTAACAACTTCTCTCCAATATCTCTAAGAAACATTCTTTTGCAACATCAATGTCCTAGCACAGTAAACTATTGACCTATTCCTTCTTTTAGCAATCCCATTCTGTTGAGGTGTCCTCGGTGTAGAGACCTATCTTTTGATACCATGCTCATTACAGAAGTTAGTAAATTCATCAGAGATAAATTCACCTCCTCTATCTGATCTTAGGCATTTCAATTCTTTTCCAGTCTCTTTTTCTACCTTAGCCTTATACCACTTAAACATCTTAAATGCTTCATATTTTTCTTTTAAAAACATAACAATCATCAATCTAGTATAGTCATCAACAAAAAGAATAAGGTACCTATCACCATACTAACTCTGAGTTCTCATAGGACCACATAGGTTGGTATGAACCAACTCAAGTATCTTCTTTGTTGAGTAATCCTTACTTTTGAAACTAGATTTAGTCATCTTACCTTTTTGGCATTCATGACACATAACATGATCCAGTTTTGACAAGTTAGGCAACCCTCTAACTCTTTTCCTTTTACTGATCTTAATCATGTTATCAAAGTTCACATGGCATAACCTTTTATGCCACAACCAAGCATCTTCATTTTTCATCATGAAGCAAGAAGAATCATCAATATCAAGATAAAATAGGTTACCTCTTGATTGTGCTCCAGTTCCAACTAGTCTTCCTCCATCATCAAAGATTTTCACTTTCTTGCTCTCAAAAGAAATTTGATGACTTGAATTATTTAGGTGTGCCACACTTAACAAGTTATAGTTCAATCCATCTACCCAATAAGCATTATCACATTTTATCATATCATTTATCATTAAGGTTCCTTTACCTCTTACCATACAGGGTGTGTCATTACCCATCTTAACTGAACCTCCATTGTATTCTTCAAGTACATCAAACTTCTCCTCATCACCAGTCATGTGATGTGTATAGCCACTATCTATGATCCATGTATTATTTTTGTTAACTTTAGAGATCAATGTTGTTTATCCATGCTTTTCTTCTTCTTCCTCCGAGTCATCTTTCATAGTAACAAATACAAATTCTACATCATCATCAGAATCATATTTAGATTCATTATCTTCATCTATGAAACATACCTTTTTCCCTTTGTCATTACTATCTCAGTTATCTTTGTTGTGTCGATAGCCTCTATTGAATCTTCTCCCATAGCTTCCTTCTGATCGGTCTTTGGTTCTATCATCATCTTTCTTATGTGGACATCTAGCAGTGATGTGGCCAACCTCTTTACAATTAAAGCATGCCAAAGGTAACTTACCTCTATACCTTCCTTTACCTTTGGGTAATCTTCTAGCCATAAGAGCTTCAAGTTCATCAAGCTCATCATTAGTATTATTGTCATATCATTTTTATTACTCCTGCTAGACTTACTAATCTTTAAAGAAGACATGAAAGAAGATTCCATAGATGGTACAACACTATTATCAAAATTATTTAACTCAAAGGTTGTAAGCTTACCAATTAGATTATCAAGTGTAAGTACATTAGTAGATGAAGACCTTGTCTCATGGATAGAAAATATTCTGATTGCGTAAACCGGTAATAGGGTTCTGAGTACTTGGCTTACCACAGTTTCTTCAATAATTTGTCCATCAGATGCTCTAAGAGCATGTACTACTTCTTTCAGTCTATTTGTATATTGCACAATATTCTCACCTTCTTTCATCTTCATATTGTCAAATCGACCTCTTAGGCTTTCTACTCTGGCTCTTTTAACATGCACATCTCCACTGTAAACTTGAGAAAGTTTATCCCACATGGCTTTTGTAGTAGTACAACTTTTGATATCTTTGAATTCAGCATCAGTGTAGGCAACAACAAGTTCCATCATAGTAACATTGTGCTCATGCCTATCTTTCAATTGATCAAGTGTCAGGGGACCTGGTGTCGGTTCTATATAACCATTCTCCATGAATTCTAGTGTAGCATTCCCAATTCCAGATATGTGAAACTTCATCTGGCTCTACCATACTACAAAGTTCTCTTTGTTCAACTTTGGCACTTCCCTCTTATACATTTTGAGATCTTTTTACTAAAGTCCTTAAAACTCTGTTCAAAGAAACCATAACTCTGATACCAATTGTTAGAATAACTGAGAGGGGGGTGAATCAGTTAATCACTGTCCCAATTCCAAATGTATAATCCCAAAAACAAATACTTCAATTACTACTACTTGGTAACTTAAAATACTTTTACTATTTGTGCATTTACCGATTACTAGTCTAAAACTTATAGCAGTTACCGATTAAATCAAATATGAAACATGTAAATATGACATCAAAACAAACATCATAATCAAAACATAACACAAGAGATTTAACGTGGAAACCCTGTGAAGGAAAAAACCACCTGGGACTGGCAACCCAAAATATTCACTCTTCTAAAGTGAGGTTGGTGAAGACCCAACCCTATTAAAGGTTACAAACACATTGTTAGGTGTGACCTTGTTAGAGGATTTAAGACCAACCGTTATCATCCAACCATCAGTCACTCTGGGGTTGACAGGATAATAATGCTCATTCTATGAATCATACATAATAAGATTTTATTAGTCCACTTGGTTAAGAGATTTGACTATGTACAATGGTTAAATATGTAATAGTAGGTGATCTGACTTAATAAAACTTCACTTGCAAATTACAGATCAATGTTTAGCTCATACAAATCTTTCTGATCAATAAATCAATTTTGTTTCAATCACTGTTCAACTTATTGTCCGTTGGTAATCACTCTCTGTTGCTTGGTAATGCTCTGCAGTAGGGTTCTCCTTAACTAGTATGATAAAAAATGCATGAAAACTTGTTCATGCAATGATTATGTAGTTTCCTTCTCTTTTGGCATCACCACCTTGTAGTGAGATCTCCAGTCTCTTATATAGACATGTAAACCATTTTCTTCTGTTCCATCAGATATTGCCTCTTAATCATTGTCATTTATTTTGCCTCTTAAACACACCTTGGCACTTGTGTTAATAACACATTTGATTCTCATCCTTTAGATCTTTCTTGAATTTTGTCAGTCGTCGATCTGTGTAACAAACATTATCTATTACCTCGAATTCATACACTTGCCAGCTCATCAATCTTATCAGTTAAACTAGTCATTTAGTTCATTCTGTTCTTCTTGATTAACAAAGAAATGCATTGGTGAACACAAGCTCAGTTAACACTGTGCTTGGTATATATTGAACTTCGTCGATGTATACTAAATTGCTTCATCAACCGACAACACTACTTTGTGTCTTTCAGCTCTTTTCCTCATCATAGATGAATGAAACATAATCAAGTCAATTACATGAAGTCATAGACTCGTCAACAATTTACTTAATGTATTCTCTATCCTCATCTTTTATATCCGTCTTTGTCATGTAGATATTTCTGTTCTTCATCTCTTTCACTCCTTCACTACAGATATATTGGTATAGTAACTTATAAGATAAGTATTGTCAAACTAGTTGACATCAATGAAAACATAATACTGATTTAATCATATTACATATCTAATCAATCTGCTCGGTGATCTTAAATCACAGTTCATTCAATCAGTTTCTAAATCAGTTGTAGTTCATAAAAAATGATTGCTAAAATCATCAAATCAATCATGATCTATTTGATCACACCAGTGAGAATTTGTTAAACGTAAGACCTTGCAACTGAAGCTTGCAAATTGGGTTATACATCTGAATAACAATGAGTTTAACCAAAAATCCCTTGAAGCTTTTCCAAACTCATTTTAGGAATTCTAATTAAGATTGAATTGCTATACACAATGAATTCTTGTTAGGTTGAATTGAAACCTCCTAGTAACCTTAGATTGAATTAAAACTCTCAACTATGTTAGACAGTTCTAGAAAATAAGAAGTTTGAAAACATTCTCTAGCATCTTGTAAATGCTCTTCCATCTAATGAATCATTCCTAAACTCAACCATGTTTTATGATTGGTTTTGTCTAGCTTATGAGAAACTGCCAATAAGGTTCTGGCAACACGTAATTATTTAACCTCACTTTTTTGTCTTTGGATTTATGATGTAGATATCATGCTTGGTACAAGTTCAAGATCAATTTTTATGGCATGTGAAAATGCATTCAATTCCTGGTTGAGTAGCTTATGTGCCTGACATAAGCACATATAAAATAAAACAATAAAATTGCTATGGATTGATATATTATCTACCAAAAGTTGATTATATGTGTTGCGTGGATTTGGTATCCCTGTATAGTGTAAGGTTGAGTGCTTAAGTCTAGAAATCCACTGTAATATCAAATGTAGATTGTGTACTTGTCACCATGGCATTTAGCTATACACAATAGGTGACTCTTTTTGTGCCTTTTATTATTCTATCCAATATCATGGAATAGTAGCTTGTCAATACTATCTAAAAAAGTTGGGAGGTGAAGTGTGTGCTAATGATAATTCAATGTTTTCCTCCAATAATTCACAAGTATAAATAATTTGAAGTGTATGAGTGATATTATGTTCTAATGCTAAACATTATGTTTCCAATAAACCACTGTTATTGCAAATCTGTATAAGGTTCCTAGAATAGATAATTCCTTTCGGTTAGATTCCTAGAATCTAATTCCCTTCAGTTAGAATCTATTTCCCTTCTATTATTCCCTGATTACCAATAATTTTCTAGAAAAGAAATTTGGGTATTCTTTGTCATCTGGCATCTTCACATTTTCTTTTCAATCCAAGAAGTGCAATCTAATTTTTTTTCTCATGTACTTCTAAGATAGGGAATTATTATTCCTTATACATATATTATATAATTTATGTTGTTGTATGCCTTGCCAATATACCCTCTTTATAGACTTAGTCATCTTTTTTAGGATTTTGGGAATGTTGGTTCTTGGGCAGCTGAAATTATACATGAAAAGGGAGGGAATGTGGTAGGAATAAGCGATATTATGAGAGCTATTCAGAATAGAAATGGCCTTGACATTCTAGCTTTAATTAAACATGTAAAGTGTAAGAATTGTACTATAATTCCTACAAGCTTTCTAATGTTGCAAACTGTAATAACCCCCGGCCGCAATGAGTGATACATTTATGTATTTGATCTTTGTCTATAGTTTGTGATACAATTTTGATATCTATATGTAAAATATAGGAGAGACAGTCAAATGAGGGATTAAACAATAAGTTAATGGTTTATAATATTATCCCAAATAGTAGGGATTGAAACATGCATATAATAACACTGCTATAGCCATAACTTGCAATAGAAATTTTTGGTACATAGTCAGGTCTAGGGTTACAATAATAGTGTAGGGATATTTTCCCTTTAAAACTTTAGTGTCAAGAAATTATTTAGCTATTTATTTCTCTTGGTTGAAATCTATAAATAAAGGATAATTTATAATCATTAATAAATGCAAAGAGAAATTTATAGTTATAGTTTGCAATAAAATTCTGAGAGAAACTTGACAATTACTATTATCACCACAAACCTGATATGTATTCCTTGGTGATTGATTGTGGTGAGGAAAGGGTATAACTTACAAGTCTAGAAAAAATACCCAAAATGCTGAAAGGCTTAATTTCTATGTGAGTAGTCAAAGGTGTTTATTCTCCTTCATAAAGTGCAACCTAGAGATAATCATAGCCAACATAAGTCACAATAATTTATAAAATAGGTCTCCCCTATGCATTGTTCTCTTCATCAAAATCAAGATACTCCACTGAGCCTTCATGCAAGAATTCATCAAACATTCAAAATCCATTGTGGTATAGACATCCCCATAAGAAAAATGAAGATTTGAAAATACAATTGTTATAAATTGTAATATATCAAACAAATAGTGATGAACCATCAATTCTTTCATGTGATTTTCTTTAACTCTAGAGACCCCTCTATCTACAATCACCAATGACCGACAAAAATGACCACCATCTAAAGAAACATATACACACTGCTGCACAAACCATCATTACACTGTATATCAATTCAAAACTTTCTATTTGTATTTTATATAAAATTCATAATTTGGCAGATTTTTTTAAACTAATCACAAAAGTAGAATCCCGTTGTTAATGAAGATATGAATCTATGCAAAGCAGATGGTCATTCCAGAATAAAATGTTCTCTTGTTGGACCTAGAGAGAGAAATTATAACATATTCATCACCATACCATCTCGTATGATTTTAAAAAAATAAAGTAATGAGAAACAATCTCATGCTTAATGCATATAATTCTAGCACAAATTTAAAAGTTTAAAAACTATGATTGTTTCCCTTTTTTCTAACACCCCGCCACTTAAAGTTGTTCGATGGAACCATTATTACCATTAAACTTACTAAGTGCATAAATGGTTGACCCTATCTTCCCACCCCCAAGATCAACTATTAATATCACAAGTTCAATGAATTATACTATGAAACAACATCCATGAAGGATAGAGATGGGGCTTCCTTCATTCATTATCACTTGGACTTAGATTAGAGACAGTTGATGTAATCAAGACTTCAAATAGGGATCTAGCATTCTTTCTCCTTGTGGCGTTACTCACCCCAAGCATTATATCTGAATGGTATACCTTTTTTGGATGGAGATAAAGTCAACACTTCGACATAGTTGTCATGGCACATAGTTGTCAAAATATATAAAGAATAATAATATGAATAACTATACCTTTTCAGTGATTACACATAAAACTATTGGCTAAATAGTTGTGAGGAATACACTTTTGCAGAGCTTCTTCAACCTTAGCTATATCTTCTGATTTCTCTTGCATAATAAATGATCATCAATAGAATAAGTTGTAGGCACTTGTTTTTGAAGATGTTTTAAGTTATTATATAAGATTTTCACATTTTCAATTTATTGCTGACACAAATAACAAATCATTGACACAAATAACAAATCATTTTCATTTGGCTAGTACAATGTCTAAATAGTATTTAACCTTATAAGAATTTAGCTACTGATTAAGATTATATAATTCTCCCATTCTTCAAGACATGCCAATTCTAGTCCATGTGTTCAATGGGAAAGATGACTAGAAGATGAATGGGAAATATCCATATTTAAGTTCCCTATTTTTACAAAACTCACATTCATTTGAACCAAACCATTAATGTTAGACAACTTGCCACATTTAACAAAGATGACATTTGCATCCCTAGACCTAGTGTCATGATCAGTAAATGTCTGTAACATGAATTGAATGGTTATACTAATTAGCTTTAGCTAACTATAATTCTGAGAACAAACATTGACACCAAGATCCTCTACCTATTTCTCTACTGTTGTTAGGAGGAAAAGAGTACTAAACAATTTTAGGGAATGTACACTATAGAATAAGTTTTGAAGCCCACAAATAATTAGCGAATAAGGAGATCAGTGCTTTTCACATGGTGAGAGCTGGCCATCATCGGTGAGCTCTTGGGATTAAAAAGGAGGAAATCTTTCTATATTTTTAATTTTTTATTAGAAGGTATGGTGGTGGGGAGATCTTTACTATAATTTTTCTTGAATCCATGCTATAAATTTCCTTTCCTATGATTGTGCAATATGCCCTTCCAAAACTACTAAAAGTCCTTTGATAGAATTGGCAAATTATTCATACATGAAAACTTTTGGGATTGATCAGAATGTAATTTTAGATAATAAGCATGTGAGCATATTTATTGCATGTGGAAGTTTTGATGATGCACACTCTATTTTTGACAAGGTAGAAACAAGAGATATTATCATATGGAATGTAATGATTAGAGGATACGTAAGTTTTAGACTATCTAAAAAGGCTTTGGAACTTTATTACCAGATGCAAAATGAAGGTTTCAAGCTTGGTCATTTCATGTTTCCCTATATTATGAAGTATTTTAATGGCTGGATTTATTAACTATTGCTTTTAGCATGAGCATTGTTTGTATATATACTAATCATTGCTATTGTAAGTGTATTAGTGTCCCTTAACATTGATTGTTGCCTTCTATGGATTTGAAAATTGTGATGTCTTATAAATAAGACAATTTTCTATCAATTGATGCTAAGGTAATACTGTTACTTAGTTGGGGGCATGATAGTTATGCACTTGGGTGATGTACTGGGGTTTGTCCTAATTTCATTTCGGTTATGGGATTGAACAGTTTATCTAGTCTGCTATGGTATCTTCAACTATATCCATGACATCCACCTCACTCTCCATGACATCCATGACATCCACCTCATAATATGGTATTAGTATAAGTGATTTCAAATAGAGGAACAACTTAGCCTATATGTTACTATAGTTTAGCATTGCAAGATTGAATAAATCTATTGAAAGTTGGTAGAACAGGTCATATAAATCATTATATGTGAATCCTCTTATTGAGTTAAAATAGGAGAGAAGCCAAAAAATTTCATCTGAGAATCTTAATTTGCATCTCTATGGTGGGACAACTATGTTATATGTGGGAAGAAAAATGATGTCTTTTTTATTGAAAACCTAGCCAAGATTCAACCATAGGAGGGAAAATCACCTCAAAAAAAGGGGAAGAGGTAGGGAAGAAGTGGGTTACACAATTGAGATATGTTGTTAAATATTTCATGTGCCTTGTCTATGTTTCCACATTTTGCATACATGTCTACCAAAGCACTTGCGACTCCAAAATTTGATAAAAACCAACCACATTTTGCATACATGACTATTAGAGCACTTGCAACCACAAAATAGGACAAAAACCAACCTTCTATTATTCTTTGATAGATATCCACACCCTACTTCAAAGCTCCCATTGTAGGGCACGTTGGAGTGAGACCACAACTCTTTGAGGTAGTCTATCAAAAAGTTCAAGTGCCTTGCCTATGCTTCAACATTTTACATAGATGACTACTAGGGGACTTGTAGTTACAACTTTTGAATGAAATCCCCTTTTAAATTTGATTTCATGGATGCTTGTTCCCAGTTTCAAAGCTCAAATTTGAGCACAGCTAGGGAGCATGCTAGCAAAGGTTGAGCATTTTGGCTT
Source organism: Chamaecyparis obtusa (assembly GCA_027943335.1). NCBI lineage: Eukaryota > Viridiplantae > Streptophyta > Pinopsida > Cupressales > Cupressaceae > Chamaecyparis > Chamaecyparis obtusa. The sequence goes on from BSBK01002696.1 coordinate 805,543, forward strand.
TGTATCCACCATTTGCATTGGCTTTGTATTCTGGCCTTTTCAATAAACCCATTCTGAGCATATCCACCAAGCATAATAATCCATGAGATGACATCTCTTGACACATTCTGTCAAACAAGTCACAAACCCCGTGTTTCCACATTTTAGCATACATGTCTACTAATGCACTTACAACTAAATTTGATAAAAATAGCCATTCCATTATACTTTTATGGATATCAAAACCTTGTTCCAAAGAACTCCCATTGTGGCATAAGTTGGAAGGATGCTTGCAAAGGTTGTGAAAGTTGTCTTAAAACCTGCCAGTTGCATTTGTTTACAAATTTTTAGAACTTTTTCAGAAAATCCATTTAGTGCATATACTTCTCCAAAGTTCCCATTTTGACACAGATAGGAAGGAGTGAAATTTGGCTTTACGCCTGCCAATTGCATTTTTTTGGAAGTTTCTAAATTGTTTTCTATAAAACTATTTTCTGCATACACTATAATCATTATAGTCCATGAGACCACACAAGAATGATATAAGCAATAATTTATCAGCTTGCAATGCTCATAACAGGGAATCTCTACATAAGCCATTAGGACAAAAAAGGCTTATATAAATAAAATAAAATCAAACCATGAATGAAACTGAATAAAAACTCTAAAAAAAAATACTTAATCATCAAAATGATGGTTCCTCAACATTTCCATCAGCAACAATGATCCATATATTTTTTTGCCTTGTAAGTGCATCTTACAAAGGTAACAATGGTGGCTCCTGAGTTTTCATATGACCTTCTATCATAAGGGTGACACACCTAGCCTTTGGTATCATGTCACCATCCTCCTAAATACACCAAAGTGCATAATTAATGATTAATTCATGCATATCATATGTTTAGCTCAAATGTCAAGGCATGTAGCAGCTTTATTTTAAATAAAACAGAGGTAAGATCATGGCTAGAAATATCTAAGCTTGGTGCTTCTTTCTATTGAACAATATAGTGCTGATCATGGATGTATATGTTTATAATATCATTACAACTACATCTTTATATAACAATTGACTGTATTTCTGTTGTGACTAGTTTTTTGGTTTATATTTGTTGCTACAACTATGTATAGCCCTCATCCACTAAGCTTGCATGGCTACATTCGCATAGAACACAAGAAAATCTTACAATGTTAGGAAATGTTGTAGAGTACATTAATTGAAATATTTTGAAAGCATTCTTGCAAAGTCTATTTTATGTATATCCTGCACTCACTATATTGCAAGAGTTGACATCTCTTTTAGACATTTTGTCAAAAAAATTTGATGCTCTATCTCTGCTTCCACATTTTGGATATATGTTTATTCCTTTGGGATTATAATATCATATTTCAAACTTGGGATAAAATTTTAGTTCATTATAATGCAAAAATGTCTTTACCCTTTTGGTGGAGACAAAATTAACTAGCTACAAATTTCCTTCTTGTTTTCATTTTGCTTCCTATTATTTCTTATTATTATTTACCTTCACAAATTAGAAAATCAAAAATAAATTTGGTGAGGTGTACATGGTATGATTATTCTTTAAAGGGTACTAGCTCAATGGAAGAGCACCTACTTTACAAGTAGGAGGATGATGGTTCGATTCCATTGTGCCCTAATATGACTAAATATATGACTAAATTAATGACTAAATATATGACTAAATTAATGTCTAAATATATTACTAAATTAATGACTAAATTAAGGACCAAATAAATGACCAAATAAATGACCAAATAAACAACCAAATAAATGACCATAAATAAATGACCAAATAAATGACCATATAAATGACCAAATAAATGACCAAATAAATGACCAAATAATTAACCAAATAAATGACCAATTAAACGACCAAATAAATGACCAAATAAATGACTAAATAGATGACCAAATAAATGACCAAATAAATGACCAAATAAATGACCAAATAAACAACCAAATCAATGACTAAAATAGTTTAGTCATAAATTTGGTCATGAGATAAATGACAGACAATAAACTACTAATGGTCACGTGACCAAAATTAGTCATTTATCTACAATGTTTTAGTAGTTTATTTAGTCATATATTGTTGTTTTTGTACTAGTGTACATTTAGGAAGATTGTCTCCAAATCTCACAACACCACCATCATACTTTACTAACTTAACAAACTTGTTTCTATCTCTAGGAATATGATGTGAACAACCATTGTCTATAATCCATTCAATTTTCTTTTCAACATGAGATACTAAAGCCTTTTCCTCATGCACTAGTTCATCTCTAATGGAAACAAATCCAATCTCTTAATAATCTAAATCATTATCATAAAAAATGCCTTCACTAGCATAATAACATTCTGTATCCCTTGGTTGCAGAACTGATGAAATGTGTTTAGACAGCAGCTTGCTATCTTGCTTTCCTTTTTTTTCTATCCTTTGTCTTTTGGCTGGTCTTTGTGTTTAAGGACTTGTTTGTGTTGTTTTTTTTGGTGCTGATGCACTTGAACTATTGGAGCTTAAATGTCTTATCTATTTTCTCATTGTAAAAGGTTTCGGGTCCTTTCAAAACCTATTTTTATGTAATCAAAACATTCTTTATCCCTTTAAAACTTGGAAAGATTAGGTTTGTACTTAAGAACTCTTGTAGGACATCTAGATGCAAAATGACCTACCTTATTGCATGAAAAACATTTCAAGGGTAACTTGCCTTCAAATTTTCCCTTACCTCTCTTTTCTCTTCTAGAAATCAGTGCAACAAGTTCATCCATCTTTCTTTCCTCTGCCATTATCTATTCCCATTCCTCAGCATACTCACCAAGCTCTTCTTTTAGGTCTTCACTACTAGTTCTCAGAAGTGCAGACATTTTCTTGTGTGTAGATTCCTTGAATGAAGATTCCACTTTAGGTACCAAATCTCCCATTTTAGTAGCCACAAAGGTAGTTAGCTTTGCAATCAACATCTCTTTGCTAAAGTTTAGAGTTAAGGGTGTAGTCTCTTGAATAGACATAGCCTTGAGCTTGTATACAAGTGTTAATGATCTAAGGATCTTCACAACAACTTCTTCTTCACCATAAGTGCCTCCATAATTTTTGATTCCAACCACTGTTAGAGTAATCATACTTTATGCTTATTAATTAAATCACTTTGGTTTAATTAATTAAGTCATTTATTACTCTATTTACTTAAGCTATCTTTTAGGTGCATTATAATTAATATATTTATTAATTATAATGTGCAACCTAGCTTTATTTTTTGCTTTATACCTTTAGGGTTTTGGTATCCTTTTATAAGGATTCCCTCTTTGTATTTCATTAATTCACTTATTGGATCATAATAGAGATTTCTCTTTGCATGTCCATAAGATGTCTCTGGCTTTTTGGCCTCCATGATTTTTCTTGCTTTTGTGCTTTGCTTCTTCCATGTGACAGGGTTATGCATGCAGGTGTTCTTGGGAGATTAGTATTTCACCTAATCTAACAACCACAACTTCTATAAACCTTTGAACATAAGCCCTAATGCTTTCATCATCCTTCATTTGCATCTTCTCCATCTTGTTTTTCTAGTTCTGTAACTTCTCTTTCTTGGTATATTTGTCTCCTTCATATAATGCTTCTAATCTTCTTCAAATATCATATGTCGAATCCAAGTATTTTACTTCAGTAAACTCACCTTTAGATAGTGCACTTATTAGTGCTTCCCTTGTGACCATGTTGTATGAGAATAATTTATTTTCATCATCAGTAGCTGATGGAAAATCACTCTCATTCTTTATAGCCACCTTATTATTTGTGATCAACCAATAGTCGATTCCCAAACATAGTAGATGAGTTCGCATCTTGTTCTTCCAACTGTCAAAGTTTTCAAGATAAAATTTTGGACCATCCTTCCTATACAGTGCCATCTCCAAGATCACCTCAAGCTGTTAAGCTTTCTCCCTAAGGACCACATGCTCTGATACCAATTGTTAGGAATAATAGTCCATAATACAACTGAGAGGGGGGGTGAATCAGTTGTATGGAAGATTATTAAACTTTAAACTTTAAGTAGCAAGAATATCAGATCTAATGAACACAATGAATGCCAATACAATAACACAATATTTTGGTCTTGGGGAAACCCTATTAAAGGTAAAAACTCTAGTGGGAATTAGCACCCATAAATGATGTACTAAGATTATAGTATCCTTGTTAGAAGATTTAGCCCTGTTAAGAGCTTATTGAAACAATATAGTACATAGTCCTTGTTAGAGAACATACCCTATTAGGAGTCAAGAAGAAAGGGAGAGCTCACTACCCAAGGCTCACTACCCAAAGAAGGTTAAATCCACCTTCATAACTCAATGTTCACAACACAAGTGTATATGAAGAGATACACAATCTTTTGAAATTTTTGGCAGCAATGGTCTTTTCTTGATCAGTTCCAATGAATTCCACCAGTAAAACTCTACTCTACATACAATAGACACAAGCTCACAACATTCACAACCTCTTTATATCACCTTTTTCCCATCCATATCTTTTCCAAAGAAAAGACCTTTCATTTATACCTTATTACAATTCTCATGATTAGGTCGGTGCATAAGCCTTTCCTAATTACAAATAATTACATAAACCCTTACTAAGATATACATGGTATCTAAAACAAGTATACAATGATTCCATTATAATAATTAAGGAATGACATCCTTAATTTACATTTTCAAAACAAAATGCATGCTACATCTCCTGAGTCAGCTTCCAAATAAGTATTTTCTAGAACACATGCCACAACTAATGTCACCAATCAATCTATACCTTTCCCTGACCAATGAACATCCTTAAGTATCTTTTCTATCATCCCTCAAGCTCTCATACCTTGAATCTATATCATTTGGAAGATATACCAGAAATATAGAGACTAACTCTGGCATTTCTCAATGTCATAGTCTAGTAACCAGTCTTCACCAAAACATTTGTAGCTCCTCCAATATGAAACATTACATGATGCAATCTTGGATATAATATCACAACACCTTCCTAAACTCTCATCTATCTTTGCAACATCTAAAATATTTGTACAATATTCATACACTGTGATAACCAACATGTTCTCCTCATAGAAATATATGTTGACATCAGTGACAAAACATAGATGACAATAGTATGATTGCCCATTTAGTAACGTAGTGATTAAACATATTAAATGTCTCAATCAACTCACCATGCATCAACATTATCCAACAAACCTAAGTAAGTTACCCAAAACCCTATTGATAACTTTAGTTTGACCATCTATTTGGGGATGGTAAGATGAACCAAAAGATAAGTTTGTACCCAATCTACTCCATAGGGTATTCCAAAAATGGCACATGAACTTAGCATCCCTGTCTGACACAATGCTAAGAGGAATTCCATGCATCCTCATAAACTCCTTAAAGAAGAGATGAGCTATGTGGCTAGCATCATGATTTGTTTTGCAAGGGATAAAGTGACTCATTTTTCTAAATCTGTCTACCACCACATAGATGCTATCCAACCCTATCTTGGTTGTAGGAAGCCCCACTATGAAATCCATACTAATGCACTCCCATGGCCTATTGGGAATGGGTAAAGGCTGGTATAGGCCTTCATTTCTTTCTCCTCCTTTGGCCTTCATGCATACAACACATTGTTCCACATATCTTCTCATATCCCTAGGTAGTTTAGGACAATAGTAGAATATTTGGACTAACTCCATGGTCTTTATAATGCCAAAATGGCCACTAACACTCTCATTGTGCTTCTCCCAAATGATATTTTCTCTCATTGAACCCTTAGGATCATATAACTGATTCCCCTTAAACAACAAACCACTCTGGAAGGTGTATTCTACAAATTGATTATGAAAGTGATTCGGAAAATCAGAGCATGCCTTGTAAGCCTCTAAGAAGTCTTCATCATCCTTGTAGAGGTCCTTGAAGTTGCCTATACCAATGCTTTGGAGTTGGACTTCCTTGACTTTCAACAACCTCTTGCTCAATGCATCTGCCACCTTTCTCATTTTCCCCTTCTTGTGTTTTATTGTGAAGGTGAAGTCTTGTAGATAATCCATCCATTTTAGGTGTCTATTTCTTAGCTTTTCTTGTGTATTGATGTAGCTTAGGGCCTGGTTGTCTATGAACACCACAAACTCTTTAGGAAGGAGGTAGTGCCTCCATTTCCTAAGTGATTATACTAAGGCATACAGTTCCAATTCATAGGCTGAATACTTCTTCTTAGCCTCATTTATCTTTTCACTAAAGAAGGCTATGGGCCTACCTTCTTGACTTAACACTCCTCCAATTGCTATCCCACTTGAATCACACTCTAAAGTGAATAAATTATCAAAGCTTGGAAGTAGGAGAATAGGTTGGGTGGCTACTTGTTGTTTCAACCTCTCAAATGATTTTCTTTCTTCTTTAGTCCACTTTAACTTGGTCTTCAATCCACCTTTAATGGTGTCTAGCACTGGTGCACAAATGCCACTGAAATTCCTTATGAATTTCTTATAAAATTAGGCTAAGCCATGAAAACTCCTAACTTGTGTCCCTGTGGTTGGTGTAGGCTAGTTTAGAATGGATTACACCTTACTTGGATCCATCTTCAATGTACTCTGAGGCACTACAAATCCCAAATAGATAGGTTCTTTCTTGAGGAACTCACATTTTTCCAAGTTAATAGCTAATTGTTCCTCATGGATTCTTTTGAGCACAACCTCCAAATGTATTAGGTGTTCCTACTTTGTCTTGCTAAAGATGAGTATATCATCAAGATATAATACCACAATTCCTCCTGCTTAGTCCTTTAGCACTTTATTCATCAACCTCATGAATGTTCTAGGGGAATTAGTAAGCCCAAATGGCATCACATGCCACTCATACAACCCTTTAGTATGGCTGTAGTATTTTTCTACTGATCTCTACAGTTGTTTTTAGGTCTCTGGCTCAAACCCTAGGTGAAAATTTTGAAAATATAGCCATTGTAGTGAAAAAGCCCTAAAAATGCCCTGGCCTTGTTCTAATTTTGTGTTACTTTATTTAGGCCACTTAAAACTCTAAAATGCATGTGCTAAATTGTTAACCTCTTTGTCGCATGATTGTGTGAACCTTTTTCATGTTATGCAATCTTGCGACTAAAGGTTTTATTTTTTGGCCCCTTTTAATATTTGTTGCTTTTCCTAAGTCTCCCTGGTTGATCTTTCCTAAGTCTATGAGCCCGGTGGTGTTTTAATTTTTCCTAAGTCAGTGCCTTAATTTTTCCCATGTTTTTAGCTTGATATTTCACGGGCCCAGTGACTCTGACACCATCTCAATCTAACGGTGGGCATATCTTCTCATAGATTGTGTCAGAGTCTTGCGAACTTAAGACAACCATTGATTTTCCTTTATGACATGGTGATTCAAACTATGGGTCTGAAGTGACACGTAAGTACAAATGGAAAGCTATGATTGGTCCACAAGTGAATGACTAGATATGTTGTCAATGGGACCTTATTTTCTAAGACTTAGAGGGTTTTGACATCCGTAGTTGATCAACGATTGGCATAAGTTCTCATGAGATGTGTCAGAGCTTTGAGATCTTATGCGAGCCATCAATGTTACTTTATTCTCAGGCAATAGTATAAAGGTGGGTCCGATTGCCAGATGGTTTTTATGTGCCATGGTGTGCTGAGTTATCTTCTTTTCATTTGTCTACATGGTGATGAATTAGATTATGTCAAAGGGGCCAGGTTTTTCAAGTTTGAGTAGTTTTGACAATGACAGAGCATCGACAATCGGTGTATAATTTGAAGGGTCTTTTTTGACACATGCGAAGCTGAGATGACCGTTGATCTTCTTGTAAGTAGGCCCAGGTTTTGGTCTAAGGTTTTAGCAGTCCTGATAAATTGTTTGGTGGTTCGACAAAAGTTTAAAGGGTTTTCGCTCATTCGCAAAGAAAAATAGTAGTGCTCTAAATCACTTGGTGATTCAGCGAAAGAGGGTCGTGTATTCGCTAAATTTTTTAGCGAGGACTTAAGTTATTCTATGAATTGGCAAAAAGGTCTTCAGTCACCAGTTTGCCAAATGAGGACCGAGGTTAAAAAGTTCCCTTTATTCACCAGTTCATGGAGTTAAAGGTGGGTTAGTGTTTTCACTTCACGAATAAGAAATTCCTTTGTCGCCAGTTCACTGAGAGTTAACTCGAGGTTTTCTAATGAGTTAAAGTCATAAAGCCCATGAAACATGTGAATCTCATGGTCAGGTTATAAAGTTGATCCAAATTCAAATCGTGACCATTGATATATTACAGGTGCCATAAAGTAACCATTTTAGTTCAAATTCAAATTTTTGAGGGTTTCTCAGTGACAGAAAGGACTAGTTTTTAATGTTTTAGTGGCTGGATTTGATTTGTTTGGTGGTGTCGATTGTTGCAGTGTGGTCCAGTGAGTATGATGATTGACTGCAAGGAGTTTTATGCCATGGGGGGAATGAATAAATGTGTTTGAGACATGTTGTAGGGGGTCAAATCAGATGAATTTGTAGGAATTTCATGATCTTCAGTGCATTTCTAGAAGATTTACCATAAGTAAAGATCAATTTAGGATCTGATTGCTCAGGGTTGCTTGGTTTTCCCTCCAATGTATTAATTTCTAATCTGTTTGAATTGTTTGGTGGGTGGAAACCCTAACCCTTACCCTAGTTATCCGTAGCTTGTTACATCCTAACTTGTGTAGGATTCCAAGGTAACCAGGGCTATATAGTGTTGAATTTTTTATTTTGTAGGGGTTCTAGTTTTGAAGTTAAAAAATAGTCCCTAGTTTTTGGTCCCAAGGGGTTTTCAATAGTTTTTTTGATTTAGTGTTTGTTAATAAAAGAAGAAAGTTGTAGGTCTAAGCTTTAATTTGCAAGAAGGGTGTCTTGTGATTCATTGTGTACATAGAAGGAATTCATCATACTTAATACAAATATCTAGTTCTTATCTCTCCTTTGTGTCAAGACAAGCAAGCTTTGAGTTTTCTAGCTCATTACATAGTGTTTTTATATATGTATCTTCATTCTTGAGCTCTGATCTAGGATTGGATTAAACTATGCTCTAGATGGGATATGGGTTTTCCCTTGTCTATGTAAGGATGTTTTGTAAGTAGTAAACATTAGGATTAATGTATTTATGGCTATGAATTCTCAGGTATTCTCAAGTTTGTGTGTCTTTGTGTCTAAGAACTCTTGCCTAATGGATGAGGTACTACCCTAAATGAGTATTCCTCTTGTTAACATACACTGGTTGAAGTTATTGCATTCCAAAATCTTAAAATCAATAACCTTTATAAGCTTTAGGTCTTTGGTTGTGTGGTTGTGTTACCAAATAGTAATGGAGAGTCAATGAATGTGTGGTTAGCATTTAGTACTTTCTTACTATCAATCTGTTGTTTAGACACAGTCTTTGGTGTGTGAAGTATAGTTTTCACTAGGCTAGGTGCACCCACCTTGGTTTTGCAGAGCCAGAAGTGAAGAGGGTAGTCACGTCCCTATAGTTGGTCCAGTTACCCTAAGATCCTTATACATTTTGGAACTAACCAATCCTAAAATCAACCTAAGGGTATATTGGCAGCCTAAGAGCATAAGCATCCATTTTGAACACCAACATATTCCTCATGGATTCTTTTGAGCACAACCTCCAAATGTACTAGGTGTTCCTTCTTTGTCTTGCTAAAGATGAGTATATCATCAAGATATAATACCACAAATCCTCCTGCTTAGTCCTTTAGCATTTTATTCATCAACCTCATGAATGTTCTAGGGGCATTAGTAAGCCCAAATGGCATCACATGCCACTCATACAACCCTTTAGTGGTTTTGAAGGCTATCTTCCACTCATACCCATCCTTTATCCTGATTTGATGGTATGCATTTTTGAGATCCAACTTAGTCAAGTATTGATCTCCTCCAAGGAAATCCATTAGATCCTCTATCCTAGGTATAGGGAATCTATAGCTAATACTAATCCTATTTATTTCCCTCAAATCAATGGGAAGTCTCCACTTACCACCTTTCTTTGATGCTAAGACCACTGGTATTTCACATGAATTGATGCTCTTCTTTATTAGCCCTTGATCAAGTAGCTCTTGCACTTTCCTTGCCACTTCTTTCTTCTACTTTGGTGTGAGCTTGTAGGCTGCTTTATTTGGTAATGAGGCCCCTATTATAAAGTCTATTTGATGACTTATAGACCTCTTAGGAGGTAGGGTTGTTGGTGTACCATCACTGACTATGTCCTTATATCTCCCAAGAAAAACTTGGACCTCCACTAGTATAGGTTCTTGGCTAGGATTCTCCACTTCCTTGAGATTCACAACTATAGCATACCCCTCACTGTCTTCTTCTTGAAGTGCATGCAGTAGTTCCTTTCCACTACTAAGAAACACACTAGGGGTTTTTGTATGCACTTCATTATCATCCATTAAGGAGTGGATTTTGAATGTTCTCCTATTTTATTGAATGTCATAGTATTTCCTCTTCCATCATACATGGTTTCTCTATCATATTGCCATGTTCTACCCAATAAGAGATGACATACATCAATGGGTAACACATCACATAGAAATTTTTCTTTGTATCCTCCAATGGAGAATTCAACTCATGTCTACTCATTCACTAAGACACTTTTCCCTTTGTTTAACCATGTCACCTAGTAGGGGTTTCTATGGGGTACCTTGGTCAAATTGAGATTCTTAACTACTTCCTCTGTAATGATGTTGTCTGGAGAGCCAAAATCCACAATCACTTTTCACACCTTACCCATGATCTTACATCTGATTTTAAAGAGGGCTCTTCTTTGTTTTGGCTCTTCTTTCACTAGTTGCCTTATTAAGACCCTTCTAAACATGAGGTTCTCTCCTATCTCTGACTCTATATGGCTTACCTTTAGTGATTTGACACTTTATGTGTCCTCTTGATCACATGCCACTCTTTTCTTTGAATTGGAAGAAGATGCTTTCTCTGGACATGTATATGATGGATGTCACATTTGTCCATAGTTATAGCACTTCATGCTAGAAAAGTCAGAAATAATTATTCTTGTACGTCTTCCTCTATTTTCACCTCCATGAGTACCTCTACCTCTACCATAGTTTCCTCTAGAGCTTGTCTCACCAAATTTTCTCTATAATCTTAGAATCTCCTTGTCTCTCTGATCGATCCCTCTTCCTTGGTGACCACCTCTGTGACCCCTTTGGTCTCTTCCTCTACCTTTGTTTCTTGAGCTTGAGTCTTTCTTCCTCTTACTCTTTTCATCTATCTTTAGTGCTAATTGATAGCACTGATGCACTATTTTAGGACTTAGGAGACTCATCTCCTCTTGAATATACCACTTTAAGCCATTGAGATATTTTTCAACTTTGATGCTTTCTTCTTCCACCACCTTGGACCTTAGGCATAAATTTTGGAACTCCTCGGTGTAGGTGTTTATATCAGTTTCCTTTTGTCTAAGACTTTGTCTCCTCTTGTGTAGTAGGATTTCATAATCCTATGTCATATAGGCTTCTCTAACCTTGGCCACCATTCCTCTCCATGTGGCTATGGGGTTTTTCCCTTATTTTTTCCTCTTTGTTTGGACAAACTTCCACCATGTAAGAGAAAAGCCTCTAAGTCTTGACTTGGCTACTCTTACCTTCTGAGCTTTAATAATTCCATCACATTTAAAGTGATTCTCCATGCCCTCAATCCAATCAATGACTGAGTCGGGTTCCATTTTTTCACTAAAAAGTGGTACACCCTCTAATGCTTTTCCACTTAGGGCCTTCAAGGACTTTAGGAAAGGTTCTTGTTCCACCATTGGATTAGGTTTAGGTACTTCATCTTTCACCAAATTATCCTTCCCTTCCTTCTCATCTATCCTCTCATTTACCTCCTCGATCCTATCTTCTACTACTTTCAACTTCTTGGCTAGTAGGTCTATTCTTTCCCTCAATTGCCTATTTTCTTCCTCTTGGTCTTTTACCTTCTTGGCCAATTTTGTATTGGTCACCATCCTAGAATATCCACTAGATTCACACTCTAACATGCACTTACTTTCCCAAATCTTTTGGGGCTCTAATACCAATCTAATAGGGAGGTTGGATGAGCCAATCACAAGCTCATTCCTAGGTCTCACAAGTGACCTTGAGGTTCTCTCTCTTGACACCTACTTGTGTGTGTGAAAATTGTACCTAGTTGTGGACACAACATTTCAATAAAACATTAGAGGTTAGTAAAATCAAAATCTGCAATATAAATGAAACTAGCTAACCAGGCGATTTACTGCCTTCTAGTAGGTGCGAGTATGGTATTATCAGATTAGACCAGGATCAGTGACGATGCAACACTTAAATGAAGGATTTGAATGCAGATGATAATGAATGCAGATTAGTATATTTTTTTTAGTTTTTGTATGCAATAAGATGAAAAATTGTATGAAACTAGTCTAGAATGTATGGAATTGATATGAAGATTATTCTAACAATGCTATGAATTTATATGAAAATGGATGCAAAGCTATGAAAAAAAATGAAGGATCTCACAAAATCGCCTGTCGTAAAAGCTTGATTCTTCGAATGCAATTTTGCTAGAGTAATTGTGCAAATTTGAGAGATGTAATTGTGAAGAGTTGAGCCTTGATTTTATAGAAATCTAGGGCTTCAGGATGCATTGAGAAAAGTCATAAATCACTCTTGATAAAATCAGGTTGATTTTTGAGTTAACAAGAAATCAGGAATAATTAACTCATAAAAATCATGCAAAAGCACTTTTTATCTCAAAATAGAGTTTAGTTCACTTTTTCAACTCACAATCAGATGTTGAGTTTGGAAAGTTAGTAAATTGAAATTGAAAATTGATTTAAAGTTGATTACTTTTCATATTGTGCATAATTTAATATGAATTAATTTAAAAATAAAGTGATTTATTTTCAACTTAAATAATTTTTAAAATAAAAATAACTGATTTATGGGTTAATCAATTATTTAATCAAACTTTTATTCAAAACTATATTATTAAATGCTGACAACTTGATTTAACTAATTAAATAAGAATTTAATCAATTATTCATAGGATTTTTGATTTTTTGTCAAAATTAAATAATATAATTAGGAATAATTAGAATTAAATCTAATTAAATAATTAAGTGGCAGTATTAATCTAATTAATTAAATATTTATCATATTCAATTAATCAAATTTAGGATAAATGAGATTTATCGCCGAATAATATTTAATTAAAGATAATTAAGATAAATAAGAATATTTCCTGATGCAGAATTAAGATAATCATTTTTTTATAAACTGATGCACAGATGTGCTTTAGGTTTAGCACTTTGATGTCAATTTCATTCGATTTGAGGATGTAAGAGGTTAATGAACCTATAGCCCATTTTTGGGGTATTACATTTTGCCCCTCTTTGAATTATTGTGCGAACCGTAGTGGTTCAAAGAATAATCTATTTTTGATAAAGATGCAGACTCAGTTATGTGGTGGAGAAACTGATCTTGAGAGGTTAATTGATTTCGAGACAGAAACCAATTGATAGATTTGAAGATGTTGGTGATTCAGGTCCTGGTTGACCAAGAATCAAGATGATGCTAACTATATCAACAATGAACTAGTGATTACGAAGTGTCAAAATGCCTGATCCTGAACCTATGATTACAAAGAAGTGATAGTCCTGACTCTAGACCTGATTGTCCAAAGGAGTCGCGTGGATGCCAAATCTGAACCCTTCAGTTATGAAGAACCAAGGAAATAACACAATTGAATCGATGGTTATGAAAAGCTAATATAGTTCACAAGATTGATTAGGATACCAGATTGATATGGATCTTGATGAATCTGATATGCCCCAAGAGATGTACCCTAAGCGATGAGGTCTTTTGATGAATCAGCAACTAGACATGGTTGTTGTCTTGATTACTGAAAGAAATATTTGATTATAGATTTGATTGATGTGTAATACCATGCCCCCTTCGGGATGAAAATCAAAATCAGACAAGAAAATTCATCATTGAATGGTTTAGAAGCATGTTAATTGATTGTAGAAGTGGTTATACACGTTCAAAAATGTGTTTTGCATCGTTTGGAGGTCTTGAAGACCAAGTTTGACTAGGTTTGACTATGAGTTGACCAAGTTGAAATTTTGATAGTTTGATGTTAGATAATCAATTAAGTTGAGTACTGGACTTTTGTGATGATAAAAGGTTGATTATGCAAGCAATCAGCCATCTTGGGTCCGAAAATTTTAAATCATGATTTTGACTAAGTAAACGATCTTAGCTTTTGATTTTGATCTCGAAAACGGGTTCAGAACATCAAAATTAGCTAGGGGTGCAATTTTTGTTGAAAATGGAGCACTTTGAAAAATTAGGTCAAAACCTATATAAGGCCCAAAAGGGTCATTTTCAATTCATTATTCACTTTTGACTTTGGAAACTTCCATGGAGCCCTTTGAGAGAAAAATGGCCAAGATGAAAGTTCTAGTCTCCTCACACTGATTTGAGTGCAACTGGTGATACCAGTGACCTCCCTAGTATGGGAACCCAATAAGTGCATCTTTGTGCCTCTCTGGAAATTCAAATTTGTATGTTTTTATGCTTTTAGGATCTTTTTCATATGCTTTTGAATTTTTGAACTTTGGTAGCATAGAAACTCATATGATAGTCCCTTGGGACTTGTACGACTTTTGAAATTGCTTTAGAGTGTCATCCCAGGTCTATAGGAAACTTGTATGAGAGGGACCCATGTGTTGTATGACATTTCATCGGGTCCCTCAAATGTCATACGTCAAGCCTTATATTGTCATATACTCATGAATTGTAATGCGGGAATATGTAGAAACTCGTATGAGTTTTGACACCAGTCTAGAAAGTTTTATGGAAAACAATGAGAAATTTTCACACACTCAGGTCAAATTTTTGAATTTTTTGAGTTCATAGGTTGATTCCTTGGCATTTAATGTACCTTCTAAAGTGTTCAACTTTGCAATTCCTGTACTAAGAGCCTAATTTTTGACCAAGTTACTGATAGGATACCTTGTTTCTATGTTGTGTAGGTCATCTATCTTGATGTTCATGTCTGTATATCACACCTGGCAACCCAGAGACTATGCGTGTCATTGCTCGACCTGATGAGAGTGCACCTTGATTCATGTGGATTTGAGCATCTTATATGATTGCTAGAGATTCAGGTGAACCATGGATTACTGACTGCTCTAATAGAGAGAATCCATTTGGAGACATAGACTTTCCACCTTCCCACTAGAGAGATTATAGTTACACCTGAGGAGGTGTATAGGATATTGTGGATTCCATTTCATGGCCCTCATCTTAATTATGTTAGTTCAGGGAATGTTAGTCTTCTTGCATTTCGGAGACTATTTGGAAATGATACTCAGTTAACGTAGTCTATCTCATGGGAGTCTTTAGTTCAGATATATGGGCACACCCATAGATTAGAGTGCATCATAGCAGGGATGATCGATGGGATCATCATGTCTGACCACCAGTAGAATGGTCTTATGATGGGCTAGGCCTCAATGGTAGCTCGATTGATGGCTACTCCTTCTGAGTTGGGTTGGGGATAGTGTATGCTTTCTCACATATTCTCCAAGATGCACGAGATAGTGTATCAAGAGAGCAAAAATTTTTCTTCTGGTGCATTAGTTCTACATATTTGTGTATGGGAGCACATCTTGATATGCCGGCCGGTATGTCAGTCTTAGAGATAGTCGCAAGAGCCTATGATATATGTTTATTCTAGATATGTGACAGAGGTTCACATGGGGATCACAAAGTATTGGAGGTAGGTCCTCAATGATATGACCTTTGTAATTTGGAGATCATGTTTACAGGTAGAGGCATGGCCTACTACATGTGCTCAGTTTAGTTATTTCTTCCAGAGCTGAGTATTGATAGGTTGGTTGACTACTATTCTAGAGAGATTTATTATCACTCGAGTGTGGTGGCAATATGGTGTCATTCAGGATGCCCCATAGGATTATGTGACTTATGCATGGCTAGTCTGAGAGATAGGACTTGGGTGGATAGCTAGATTATCCTATGCACTATGTAGCCATGAGTACATAGGTATTGTGCCTAGAGAGTGGGATTATATGCCACAGGTGGTAGATGCTGGGGTCACAGATGCTTTCATTGCTTGGCTAGTAGATCACCTGATGCACAGGTTCCCAGATCTCACTGAGTTAATACTGAGTACAGAGGAGGTAGTAGAAGTCATAGGGGCTCCCATGGGTAGAGGCCAGAGACACCACAGATTCTGGTGATGCAACCTACACCACCAAGACCTAGGGCATTTGTTACTCCATCGAGGCCAGCGGGACACATGAGACCACCTTGTCCTACTAGTTCTACAACAGACAGACCTACAATTTTATAGAGGAGATATACTAGAGGAGAGGGTGGCATACTTGGTAGTATTGGTAGTGCTAATGAGATACTTGGAGCACAATAGGATGTGGGCCTTGATATTGATACCACATAGGCTGATACAAATTTTGATCTTGGTACAGAGGTTAGACACCATAAGGCATGTAGGGCAGAGGCTGCTAATCAGCATGCTGAGGACATAGATATGCCAGTCACAGATGCAAGACTTGGATAGAGTCAAACTCCCTAGGAGATCATTAGGAAGATTAGGATATAGATCAAAGACCTTAGATTATAGAGTGCCACCCATGAGATACAACAGAAGGAGGTTAAGAGACAAATTTTAGCGTGTGAGGCAGATTGTAGATAGTTGTAGGACAAGGTTACACATTAGACTGCATGGGCCTCTTATTATGTCTCTACCTATTATTCTATTGTACCTACTACACAGAGGGTTCTAACATATTCATATTATATGATTTCTTTAGAGGGAGCTAGAGCACCATGGGCTGACCCTGTTCTAGATGCATCTGCACCACCTCCACCTGATGTGGAGGATCAGGCAGAAAACTGATTTGTCTTGTCATTCTGATTTTGATATTTTTCCCATATATACTGATCTAACTCTTGATAGCTCACATGAGTGCATTCTTTTTTATCTTGTGTCAGTAGTTCACCCTTGACTATTTCAGTTATATGATATATATGAGATCGAGTTTTTGGTTATGACTTCATTTGTACTTGTTTTTGAATTATGATGATATCATGTGATGTAAATGCTTTGAATAGTGTAGAATGTATGGAATATGCAATGCAATGGTTTCTTTCAAATGTATGGATTAGGAAATGCAATTGATTATGGATTATGAAAATGTATGATTTTCTTATGCTTTATAGATGTATATGTATGCAATGCAATGAATGTAATGGAATTTATGATAATTAAATGCAGTGATACACATGATATATTTTGAAGGTATTAATGAAGATAAGTACTCAGTCATTTGTCAAAAAGGATGTTTAACCCAGGATGGTGACTGCTTGCGGTTCTATGAAGAGACCTTCGTGTGAGATTCAGCTCTTGTGAGATGTCTAGCATTGTTTGAGGAATTGTTTAAGCGCTCAAGTTTTTTCAGCAATTGTGAGATCATGCAATCATGCACAGTATAAAATGAAATGCAAACCTAAGACCTAGGACCTAGTCACTGATCATATGTCGGTCTTTTTCATCATTGAATTTTTAGGTAATTGGATAAATCAATACAACATCTACTAGTTATGAAACTATAGACAAAAATATTGATGTGTATGCTCAAAAGTCAATACAATGCCCACTAGCTAGACAACCATGGACATATGAATATTGATTTTATTTTTAGAATGTTAGATTAGATATAAGCACCAAGGCACAAATGCCAGGATTACTTGAATATCATGTCCATTTCGATATTAAAATTTGTATAAGTATCAGAACATGAACATTGTGATGACCTGAATATGCCTTGCATACAAACACATCAAGGAGTCAAGAGATCATTCTAAATTCGCTGTGAATTACCTGCAGTGACCCTTTATCATTCACATCCTTGGATAAGATACCATTTCAAAGTAGGAGTAAGAATTCACTAAAAAGATAAAGTTAGATCAAACCTCCTTGAATTTTCCAGGTATCAATGGTCGAGGTACTCATGGCCATCCAATATGAGATGGAGGCTCTTACAAATGGACACCATTTCAATCCAAATTTTCCAAAGTTGTTAGATTTTCACTCAAAGAAAAAAACAAAGAAAAGATTATGCCCCTAGTCATCACTCTCTAAATCCTATAAAGGATATCATTGAAGAGCTCGAAAGGACACAATATGCAAAAATCTCAATGCGAATCACTAAGAATACAAGGAGATAAAAGCACTGAAGCAAAGGTTGTTTTTAGTTTGTTTGTGTTTGATTGCAAAATCCTTTCTGGTAAGGAGACATACAGACTGACTCTGATGTAGCTTCAAAGGACTCTGACTAGATATGACATGTGTGAGGTATACTAGAGACCATAGGATATAACATTGATTTCTCCCAAGTTTTGCAACTTTAATTGGATATAGATGTTTGAGCTGATTGGTGTACAAACTGACTTTATTGAAAACATGAATGCAGAAACAAACCAAGAGATATGTACAAACTAAAGTAAGACTGAAAGCTGGGAAAGACCAAGATTGTGCTGATAGATGGAGTGTTTTGAAACAAGTGGTGCCTATTTTCTAGGTTTTCACCATCTTGGTAGAGATTCTATTTTTGCTACCAAGGTGCCTGTTTCTAGGTTTTCACTAAGGCACTTTTTCTTTTTCTCATTTTTTTTGTATTTTTCATTTTTTTCAATTTTTTTGTACTTTTTATTTTTTTTATTTTTTTTGTGAATCATCAAGGCACCTATTGCTAGGATTTTACCAAGATGATCATTTTTTTAGGACTTTTTCTAATTTTTATAATTTTTTTAAGACATTTTTTAATACTGAATGCCTTAGGGGTAGAATTTCTTCAAATGGAGAATGTTGATTGGTTCTCAGAGTTGTTCTCCTTCAGTCATTGAGATTTGATAGGCTCTAGAGCCAAAAGTAATAGTGATAACAAAGGGATCCAACCAGTTGGGTTCAAACTTCCCCTTGTGCTCTCTATGTGATTGATTTTTAGGATTCTCTCTCAAGACTAGATCACCAACCTAAAATTCTCTATGTCTAAATTTATTTTTGTAGCCTCTAGACATTCTTTTCTAATATACTCTGAGATGATCATATGCTACTTGTCTACACTCATCTATTAGTTCAAGTTCTTGAAACCTAGATACTCTGTAGTCATCATCAGTTACTAGACCATGCATTCTGATTCGTAGTGATGGGATTTCAACCTCAATAGGCAGTACCACTTCAGACCCATAAACTAAAGAAAATAGTGTAGCCCGAATGGGCATTTTGATACTTGTTCTGTGGGCCTAGAGAGCTGGATTGATCATGAGATGCTAGTCTCTTCCTATTTTATTAAATGTTCGATGCAAGATTTTCAATAGATTCTTGTTTGATGCCTCTTCTTGTCCATTCCCTTGAGGATAGTATATGGATGACCAATGTTTTATTATCTTGAATTTAGCACATAAGGAATCTAGGTCTTTATTCTTGAATTGGCCACCATTATCTATGACTATTGAATGTGGGATTCCATATCGACATGTGATGTAGTTCAGAATGAATATGGAGATTTTCTTGCCAGTTGCTTGAGTCAAAGGAACTGCTTCTACCCATTTTGTGAAATAGTCTGTAGCTGTAATTATATGGGTATGCCCATTAGAAGAATGTGGATAAATGTCCTCTATTAGATCAAAGGCCCATTGTTGAAAAGGCCATTGTGTAGTAAAGGGAATAAGATCTCTCCTTGGTGCATGAATCAAGTTTCCATGTACTTGACACTTTTGATAGTTCTTAGCATACTTGATAGCCTCTTTTTCCATTTCAGGCCAATAGTACCCAACCCTAATAAGTTTTTGAGCTAGTGTTAAACCGTTGGAATGTGATCCACATATACCTTCATGGAATTCCTCTAATGCACATTGAGACTCTTCACATTCTAAACACCTAAGAATCATACCATCTAAACTCCATTTGTACAGTATATTACCAATGATGACATACCAGGATGTATTTTAGATAAGGTAATGTTTCTCATGTTAGTTGGATGTGTCGAGAATGATTTTTTTTTAAGGTAGTCAAAAAGGTTTTTGTATCTGGAGGAATCATGACCAACAATAGTGCAAATCATGTGGGTTTCAGGGGAATCATATGCAGGAAATGATAGTGCTTCCACCAGGAACTCATAGCATAACTCATGTTCGGGTTGTTGTAGTAAAGATGATACATTTCCATGGCATCAAAAGCCTTGTTCTCCATTCTAGGAATTTTCATGAATGTGATAGATATGAAATATTTCTTTAAGTCATCTACCATGTGTTTTTATGGAACAAGTTTCTCATCTTTTGTCTGGTACACATCATTGACTTAGTGTATTACAAGCTATGAGTTTCCATGAATGTGTAATTCTATCACTCGCCACTCAATTGTTATCTTCATGCCATTAAGTAGAGCTTCATATTCAGCAATATTATTTGTGCAAGGAAACTTGATTCTAAATGCTTTAGGGATGGAGTAGCCTTGAGGTGTTATGAATAGTATGCCTGCTCCAGATCCATTTTGTGTGTAAGATCCATCAAAGAAAAGATGCCAAGTCCTAGAAGATATGTGCATGATGGATGAATTAGGAAATTCCATCTATAGTAGTGTATCATCAAATAATGGTGCTTTAGCTAGTTGATCGAAAATGACTTGTCCTTTGATAGCTTTCCTTTCAACATATTCTATGTCAAGTTTTCTCAATAGAATCACCCATTTAGCTAATCTACATGTGAGGGAAGCTTTTCTTATTAGGTACTTTAGTAGATCAATCTTTTCTATTAGGTGTGTTTTATGAGCTAACATGTAGTGTCTCATTTTTTGTGATGCAAAGATCATAGCTAGACAAGATTTCTCAATAACCGAATAGTTCTTCTCATATGCTACCAACGTTCTATTGATGTAGTAAATAGATCTTTCCTTTTTATTGTCATCATGTTATGCTAGTAATGCCCCTAGTGATGTATCTGTGGTGGAGACATATAGAATCAATGGCTTCCCTGAAATAGGAGGCATCGAAATAGGAGGATTTAATAGATATTGCTTGATATGATTAAAATTTTTTTCACATTCCTCATCCCATGTAAAAGTCACACTTTTATGTAATGTCTTTATGAAAGGTTGTGATATGTGTGCTAGCTAAGATATGAAACATCTGATTGATTGCACTCTTCCTTGTAAAGTTCTCATCTGATTGATATTTTTAGGAGGTTGCATCTCCATGATAGCTTTGACTTTAGCAAGATCTACTTTAATGCCCTTCTTTGAAACAATATAGCCTAGGAGCTTGCCAGAAGTGACACCAAAAGAACACTTTTTAGGGTTCAGTCTGAGACTAAACTTCTCCATTCTGTCCAGTATTTTTCTCAAGTCACTCAAATGTTCATATCTTATCATTGATTTAGCTAAGGTTTCATCAACATAGTCTTCCATAGTTTGATGCATCATGTCATGAAAGATAGATGTCATAGCTCTTTGATATGTAGCACCAACATTCTTAAGCACAAATGTCATGACATTCCAACAAAAGGTACCCCATGCACATGTAAAAGTTGTTTTCTCTTGATCTTCTAGAGAAATCTTGATTTGGTTGTATCTAGAGAAACCATCCATTAAAGAATACATTTCGAAGCTCGCAGTCATGTCCACTATCATATCAATGTTTGGTAATTGAAAATCATCCTTAGGGCATGCTTTGTTTACATCTTTGAAATCTGTGCATACTCTGATAGATTTGTCTAGTTTTGATACTAAGACAATGTTAGATATCCATTCTACATAATCAATAACTCAGATAAATCCAGTTTTTAGTAACTTCTCTAGCTTAGCTTTGACTAGGAGTGCAACATGTGGATGCATCTTTTGCAACTTTTTCTTAACAAGTTTGACTCTTGGAGCTATATATAGATGATGCATTATCAAATTTGGATCTAACCCTAGCATATCTGAGTACTTCCATGTGAAGTTGATCTTCTTCTCTGTTAAGAAAGTAGTGAATGCCTATTTTTCTTCTTTT
Source organism: Chamaecyparis obtusa (assembly GCA_027943335.1). NCBI lineage: Eukaryota > Viridiplantae > Streptophyta > Pinopsida > Cupressales > Cupressaceae > Chamaecyparis > Chamaecyparis obtusa. Next base: position 827,652 of record BSBK01002696.1, read on the forward strand.
GAGATAGATTGTGCTACATGAATCAGTTGTGATTCTACTGTTGTACCCAAGTTGATAGATTGATTTGGTTATATCAATACTAGAGATCTATCCTATAAATGACTCAGAAGGACATCAAATATCTCATCCTTAGGTGCCCTAGAGAGGTTTTCACCTTAGGATACATCTTTTATTTTTAATATTTTAGGTTCTAAGACTGCCACAAAGTGGTTTTCACCCTCAAAACTCTTTTTCTTTTTATTCTTTTTCTTTTGACTAAGATATTTGATATTTGACTTTGTCATGCTAATGCTAGGTTCAATGATGGAAGTCATCATAGGTTCTACTGCATTGAGGTAGCAAGAAAGGGCATAGTCATTTTGAAAGGTATATATATCTTGGCTCAGATTAGTAGGCATTTGGTCAATAAGTTCTTGATGCAGTCAAGGATGGAGGGTCCAATTAAGGACTATCCAAACTTGCAGCTGAACCACAACACAACGGAATTACACAATAATAAAACCAGATCTGAAATAAAACAAGTATCTTTATTCATCAACAACTAATTACATGCAATGTGTCAGGCTATAAGGCCTTCCCGGTTATGACCAATTATAAAGCAAGAACCATTCTACAAGATCACACAGGATCCAATACATCTCTTAGCTAATCTAGGTTTGTAACATGACGAGACACTAGTAGGCCACCTAGGAAGATCTAAACTTGTGTACATAGGCCACCAAGAAATCCTCTTGTACCTAAGCTCGCAATCTACTAACTCTTCTATCCTTCTATCCAGATCCAACTAATTTTAGATCTCCACCCTATTTCCTCCCTCAACAACTACCCCAAAAATCTACTTAAATACTAAATCCCAGCCACAAGTTGGCTTCCAAATAATTAAATCCCCAAAGCCCAGTCGGCTTCCAAATATACAAATATTAAATGCAAGACATGGTTAGCTCTCAAATACCCTTACAATAATTAAATTATCCATGTCGGCCTTCAGATCCACATAGGAGAATGCAACATGCCAGATCTAGGTCACCACACATCCAACAGTCAATCCATAACTTGAGGAATGTGACCCAAATTAAATGCACTAGTCGGCCAAGATGATCCATCCAAACAACCAAGTCAGTCTACAAGAACACCAAATGCCAGTGAGAAACATTGAGACCTATTGGTAACCAAAAACTGAGCAATAGAGAAATAACCAAGCACTAGGAGTAACTAATGCCTTCAGTTACTAAGCATTTTTAAGAGATCAAGCACCCCAGTAAACATTGAAACTGAGCAAATAAACTCCAAAACCAAGCAAATACTTCCCCAAAAAAGATCAAAACTACTAATCTGCCTTTCAAAACAAACATATTTTTGGTTGATATAGGATTGCCAAGAATCCTAGGATGCTCCTGCACCAGACACCCTCGGTAAAGAATATTTTCTCATAAGGAAATTAGGGATGTCTTAAGGGAATCAAAACAGGTATGCCATATCTATTCTTAACCCATATCTCCTCTTTTCCTTCATTCCAAGTTGTCTTCACTTCATCCACTGTCCCCTGTAGCAAGTTTTCCTACTTCCCACTTTTCTTATCTTTTATGTCTGCAACTAATAACAACTGACTCTGACCATCTCTTTCACTAGCGACCACATCAGTACCTCAGTAAACCCAATCCTCTCTAGACTCTTCAATCAAATAGGTATCATCTGTATCTCTCTATGTCACAAATGTCATTATTTGTTGTACTATTTTTGTTAGAAAGACCATTTGCCTCTTAATCTCATCAAACTCTTCAAATATATCATTCTCCTTCTCTTTCAAACTAGACTTTGTAGGAATAGGTTCATCAACCCTCTGCTCCTGAGGTTTTTCATAAGGAAAAACACCTGATAACTCCACATCCCTTAGCCCTTGTCTCCTATAAAGGTAACAACTTATGCCTAGATCCTTCATGCCTAAAAGCATAAGTGTTTGCACAACCATCAAACAAAACATTTCTATCAAATTTCCAAGGCCTCCTGAACAACAAATGACAAGCATCCATAGGCAATATATCACACAATATCTCATCATGATAAGATCCAATCTAAAAATTAACCAAGCATTGTTCTTCAATCCTAACCTTAGACACATCTTGTATCCAACTAATCTGATAAGGATTATGATGTTTCTTTCTTTCCAAATCCAACTTACTAACCATCTCTTCTAAAACAAAGTTCTCAGAACTTCCACCATCAGCTATAACATTACATAGCTTATCCCTGCACTTACATCTAGTTCTAAACAAATTTATTCTTTGCACTAGTTCCTGGACACGTGTAGCCAAACTCCTAGTGATCATCAATTCACCCTTCTCTACAACATTCTCAATGTCTTCTTTAGTAGTCAGTGCAAATCTTTTCTTAGGACATTGAAAACTTCTATGACCTACCTCATCACATTGATAAAAAGTACTAGTGAACTCATTTTTCCACCTTCCTCTTTGTCTAGTATTCAAATTCTTAGTGACTTAACCACTTCCAGACCCAGATCAGTATTCTTAGCATTCTACCACATTAATTTCAACAACTGTCTCACCAGTCTTACCACCTCGGTTCCTATTATTTTGTCTTCCTTCAAACTTCTTATTCATCTTCTCTTCAATCTTTATTGCCATCTGATAAGAATATCCTATTGTTTTCATCCAAATAGTATGATTACTAGGTCTCAAACCATAAACATACCTAGCAACCTTCTCTTTATCAGCTTCAGCATGACCAATCCTAATTAGGATTCTGTAAAACTCCTCAGTGTACTCCTGCACTAATTTGTTAGTCTACTTCAAGGCTTGCATCTTCTTAAACATGTCTAACTCATAAGCCACTGAAATGAATTTCTTCTTCAACTTGTCAACCATTTGATTCCATTTAGTGATCTTTTCTTTTCCTCTCCTACTTCTTTCCAACTAAACTTCCCTACACCAAATATTTGCATGACCCTTCAGTTTAGTCTTTGAAAATCTAACCCTATCAGGATCTTCTATCTCTTCATACTCAAATTACTCATCCATTTCATTAATCCAATCAATCAACTCTTCTAGCCTAAGGCTTCCAACAAATGCAGAAACTTCAATCTTAGGTCTTTTCCCAATTTTAGACATAGCCTTTAGGATTCTATTCTCTCCAGGATCTCTAGATTCTTCTACAGTTTCTTCAAAATTATCTTCTTCCTCAGATTCATCATCACTATCTTCTTTTGGTGTAGTCTTCTTCTTTCACAATTCCTCTTGTAGATCTTGCACTTGTTTCTGTAAAGCTCTAAAATCATCAAGACTGAATTCTCAAGTAGCTTCCTCCTCTGAGATCTCATGAGCTCTCTTTAGAGGCATCTAAAATCCAAGATCTTAGTTCAAACTACCTCTCCTTCAGCAATCCATCCACACATTCAAGATCAACTCACTCTAATACCACTTGATGCAGTCAAGGATGGAGGATCCAATTAAGGACTATCCAAACTTGCAGCCAAACCACAACACAATGGAATTACACAACAGTAACACCAGATATGAAATAAAACAAGTATCTTTATTTATCAACAAATGATTACATGCAATGTGCTAGGCTGTAAGGCCTTTTCAGTTATGGCTAATTACAAAGCAAGAACCATTCTACAAGATCATGCAGGATCCAATACATCTCTCAGCTAGTCCAGGTTTGTAACACGATAGGATACTAGTAGGCCACCAAGCAATCCTCTTGTGCCTAAGCTCTCAAGCTACTAACTCTGCTATCCTTCTATCCAGATCCAACTGATTCTAGATCTCTACCCTATTTCCTCCCTCCACAACTACCCCAAACATCTACTTAAATACTAAATCCCAGCCACAAGTCAGCTTCCAAATATACAAATATTAAATTCAAAACATGATCAACTCTCAAATAGCCTTACAATAATTAAATTATCCATGTCGGCCTTTAGATCCACATAGGAGAATGCAACATGCCAGATCTAGGTCCCCACACATCTAATGGTCAATCCATAACTCGAGGAACATGACCCAAATTAAATGCACTAGTTGGCCAAGCCAATCCATCCAAATAACCAAGTCAGTCTACAAGAACACCAAACACCAGTGAGCAACACTGAGACCCATCGGTAACCAAACACCGAGTAGCAGAGAAATAACTGAGCGCTAGGAGTAACTGATGCCTTTAGTTACCGAGCATTCTTCAAAGACTAAGCACCCTAGTAAACACTGAAACCAAGAAACTAAACTCCAAAACTGAGCAAATACTTCCCCAACAAAGATCAAAACTACTAATCTGCCTTTCAAAAAAAACTTATTTTTGGTTGATACAAGATTGCCAAGAATCCTAGGATGCTCCTGCATCAGTTCTGGATGTTGGATAGTCAATGTAGGGAAGGATTGGGAAATGGCATTGATGCATATGGTGTTGTCATCATTAGTCCTAACCTGACTCTTGAATTCAAAGGTGATATTACTTCTAAAAATGTTTAACTCGCGAATAGTCTCAATGTCATTATTGGATTCCACTTCAACCATAGGTGGATTAGACTTGTTAAGTTCATCATTTCACTCTAGACTCACATCGGATGTAGGTGAATATTGGTGAATCACATCAATGTGTTTTTCAGTAATAAGTTCATCTTCTTTTGGAATAACTCCCCATTCATAGTCATTTTATTCATCCTCTGATTCTTCATGTAGACCTCTGGGAAATATGAGAACATGTGTAAAGTCAAGATGAATCCCCCAAGAAGGATTTCTTTCTGATTTAGATTTGAATTCATACTCATGAGAGTTTGTTTTAGAATCATTTCTACATCCCAAATTTTCAGCTATGGTGATAGGCTTACCTTCCTCTTATTTAGTATTAGGTTCTTGTGGAGCTACCAAATTGATATTCTCCTTAGATTTTTCTTCATCTTTTAGGAGATCTAGTATTTCTTGAGGTAAACATTCCTAAGGAATGAGTTCAGAGCTATCTGAATCATCACTGTCTGATTGAGGTGTTTCTTCTTCTTCATTGTTGTCCTCTTCTGGTTCTATCTTTTCTATCACATGAGAAGAGTCCCCCTTGAGATAGAAGGGTTTCTTTCGATAGCCTAGACTTGTATTATCTTTAGTCATCTATCCACAATGTTCAACTGGTTTTACAATGCCTTTGCCTCTTGTTTCTAGAGGTCCTTTTATAATGTATCCCATTTTAGACATGATTTTATGACCTGGTCTGTGAGATTGGATAGATACTTTTAGTGTTTTAGAGTCACATTTTTGCATGGTTTGGGATTGAGACTCATCTTTGTATAGCCATGCAAGCACAACTTCATCCTCCTCAAACTCTTGCTTGGGTTTTTTTTTGTGACAAAACTTCCATTAAATATGACCTAAGCTTCTTTAGCAGTAGGTTTCACTTTGTCTGACAGTTGTCCATAAATTTTTGGGGACAATGGGAGAGATGTGAGAGATAAGATTGGTTCCATTGTGTACTCTCCCATACTTGTGTCCTTGATTTTTACTTCTTTGTCAATGTCTTCCATAGTGGATGTAGAGGCAATGTTTGTTTGTTTGGTAGGAGATTCTCTATTGTGTGGGACAAGTTTGTTAGCACTTTCCTTTAGTGCATTGTAAGATGTGGATATGTCAGTTGGAATTGTAACCTCTACTCCATCATAATGAAACTTCACACATTGATGATATGTTGATGGAATAAATTTTATTTCATGTATCCAAGGCCTCCCTAGAAGAATGTTGTAAGCCAATGGAAGATCTAGAACTTGACAAGTGATGTCTTTGATAACAGATCTTGTTTTGATAGGTAGGATAATTGTTCCCTTGGAAGATCTTTCTTTCTCATCATATACTTTTATGGTTAACTTCTTCTTAGCATTAATAGCATCTTCTAATAATCCCATTTGTGTGATCAATTTGTAGGAACATATATTTAGACCAGCAGCTCCATCTATCAACACGTGTTTGACATGATGGTTTTGAATCAAGACTTCAATGTGCAAAGGTTGGTTATGTAGATGAGTCAGTAAATTGTCATCTTCCTCTAGAAATGAGATGTACTGGGGTGATATCAAATGACCAACCATAGTCTAGAATCTATCTAGATGAAGATTGTTAGAAACATTGGAATCGAGTAGAGCTTTATCCAAAATATCTCTGTGAGTAGGAGATATCTGAAGCAAATCAAACATGGATATTCTTACATTGGTAATGCAAGTCAGGGATGTAAGAGGGGCCAAAGGATGGTGCACCCTAATGATCCAAGCCTACAACACACATACGGAAGCAACAAAAACAAGAGTGAGAGATAGAATGCCAGATCCCTTCAATTATTATCATCAATTTGAATCATACATGTTGGGCTATAAGGCCTTCCCAGTTAGGGCATGATATTAAAATGAGTTATAGAAGTCCTCAAACATGCAAGGATCTATAAGAAATATTCAATCTAATGCCTTCTATCTTCTATCAAAACTTACCCCTAAACTACCACCAAACATCTACATTTATACAAGAAGCTACTGAGTTGAGTCAGCCTTCAAATCCAAAATTAATGGAAGTAACGGTCAAATCTGGGACCACATACTTCCCAATGATGGATTCCAACATTAAATCTTTGATCCAATATAAATGCACAAGTCAGCCACAATAGGAAACAAAACTAGACCCATCAGTAAGTCAGATAACCGAGCAGCAGACAGACAATGTCAAGCGCCAGTGAAATAACTAACCGCCCAGGAGAGAACCGACCACCCTTGGTAACCAAAGAAAATTGACCAACTACTAACCAACTTGGTTAAAGCAGAAACTAAGCAACACAGACAAAAACTCCAAATTCTTTTTTTTTTTTGGTGACACAAGATTGCTAAGAATCCAAGATGCTCCTACATCAGACACCTGGGGTTGTTTTGAAATGATTCTCTAAATCATTTGGTAGGTTTGGTCTAAGCTACATCCAACTCAGACTATGAAATCCATGAACTATCTTCCATTAGTCTATTCTTCCACTTAATTAGATATTCCATGTACTATTTTCCTCTTGTACTTTTGCCAACTCTTTCCTTCAAAATCTGTTCAACTTTATCATTCTGCTTCTTAGGATATTCTATTGGTACTGCTACTTCTTCATAAGGTTCATGATACTCATGCAAATCAGCAATGTTGAAAATTGGTGATATGTCCATGAAATCAGGTAACTCAATCTCATATGCATTTCCACTATCAAATTTCCTCAGAATCTTGCAAGGTCCAAACTTCTTCATCTTTAGCTTTCCATATGTTCCAACAGGAAACTGACCTTTCTTCAAATGAACCATCACTTCATCACCAACATCAAAAGTTTTATATCTTCTTGATCTATCAGCTCTGTCTTTTTATTTTTTATTACTGTCTTCCAGCTTTAGCTTCACATCTTCATGCAATGTCTTCATATATTCAAAAAACTTTACTCCTTCAGCACTTCTCTTATTCTCATCAGCAATGTCTCTCAAATTAGATATTCCTCTCAATTGTGTGCCATTCACAATCTCAAATGGTGTCTTTCTAGTACTCCTATTCATTGAATTATTGTATGCAAACTCTTCTTGTGCTAGCACAGAATCCCAATTACTCGATATGTCTCTGACTAAACATCTCAAAATATTTCCCAAACTTCTTTTCACAACCTCAGTCTATCCATTGGTTTGTGGGTGAAATGTAGAACTATATTTCAACTCAGTGCCAAATTTCTTCCAAAGTATTTTCCAAAAATATCCAACAAATTTACTATCTTGGTCAGAGATAATACTCCTCGGTAATCCATGCAATCTGACAATTTCCTTAAAGAAAAGATCTGCTACATGTACTGCATCTGATGTCTTTCTACAAGGTATGAAATGTGCCATCTTAGAAAATCTATCCACAACAACAAATATAGAATCATTACCTCTTACTGTCTTTGGTAAGCCAAGAACAAAATCCATACTGATATCAAAACAACGTTTCTCGAGAATAACAATTGATGTATACAATCCAATATTCTGACTTACTCCTTTTGAAACTTGAAAAATTCCACAACTTTTCACAAATTTTTGAACATCCTTATACAATTGCGGCCAATAGTACTTCTCTTTCAGCAAATTCCATGTTTTATCAATGCCAAAATGTCTAGCCAAACCACTACTATGTTTCTCCTTTATCAAATTAGTTCTGTCATGCCCCGCAAGGGAACCGGGAAGAGAACAAAGATTCTCTTTGTAAAGAAAACCTAAGCAAAAATTTATTTATTTTTTTAAATTTTCAAACACAATAATATGAACAAAACCTAAACTTAGTTTCCTCCAAGGTTCCCTTTTATTTAATGCATGATTCATTTAAGGCCATTAAGTAAACTAAGAACAAGATAAAGTTCTCAAAACAAATTACATCATATCTTTAAGAAATACAAAATATTTTCATTTCAACTTTCCATTTAAACATCTATATTCCTAAGTATCCTTTATGAACAATATAACTTTTTAAAATCAAATAAAACTCATCTAAATACATTGCACATATACTACATAACTTGGAATGTTACAAAATCCTTTTTCTTTTCCAACATACATCTTAAACATAAAGTTCACATTTCCCTTTTCCCTTTTTCCTAAGTCTACCCATACATCATTTTGAATCACATCAATGATTACATTACATTCATCTCCTCATGGGAGGTAACAATAATTTTACAAAATGAAATATAATTACAAAGCCTTCATTCTTCAAAACTGGTACATAAGCAAGCATGAATCTCCAAACACTGCATCCGCCAAAAGATACCTCGATAAAAGATTTACCACCCAACCATGTGGATACCTAAAAGGCCCACTCCCCCGTGCTAGGAGATAAACACCAAGCCCACAAAGAAGTAACTTACTAGGTTTTTACAAAGGGTCGAATAACAATTCCACAAATGAGGTTGACTTCACAAGGGTTCTAAGGTTTGGGTAGAAAATCCTAAGCAACAACCTAAGTGAGTGTCATCGCATAGCCCTCACCCCTTGGGTTGTCCTGGTACTAGCCACACTGGGCCCCGGCCCCCAAGTAGGCACATGCGGAATCAAATGCCTTTCGTACAGACAAGTGCCATTTGATCGTACCTACGCATAGGTACCTTCTCCCACTCCCATCCATAGCCTTTACTAGCACTAATGGCATGGGCGAGGCACATTTAATCTTTTTAATGTTTTAACCCATTCCCATAAGTTTAATTAAGTTTTCACTTGTTAAATAACTCTTCAGTCGGTTATCCTGGTCTAGCCACTTTAGGGCCCCGGCCCCGCACTGAGAGCCACTCACTTAGGGGTTCTTAGGTTTCCTACCCTTAACCCACATGTCACAATCACATCACAAACATAGTAAAACATATCATAAACACATTTGTAAGACTGCATCAAAGAGTAGAAACTAATAAGATAGTTTATGAACGTTTAGGGAAATTAGGAACGTTTAAGGATATTTAGAATGTCCTGATCCTTTAGACAACCCTAACCCTAAACTACTTCCTAAACACATCCTAACCCTATTAAGGCATCTAAATGCATTGGACATAACCTCTGCCAAACACATTTAAGGTTTTCACAAATTTCCATACGCCAAAATAACGCTTCTTAGATTTCAATCTAGGCCTGACATTTGACTAATCTTGAAATTTGGCTAAGTCTGGTTTTATGAAAATCTAAAATCTAAAAAACACAAATTTATAAACTAAACTATACTATGAAATTCCTACTAAATAATAACTAAATTTAATAGAAATTTCAATATTCCAAATTTAATATTCACTAAAAACAAACTACCACAAAATAATAAAAGAAAACAAAATAGATTTAAAGTCATTTTTAAATAGGCTATTTAGTATTTCATTATTTTATTTTCCTCCTACAATCTCTCCTTATTTTTCTCCTATATTTCCTCCTTATTATTTTCCTATAATTTTTCCTATATTTCCTCCTTATTTTACTAAAAGTTTAAATGATTTTACTAAATGTTATTGACATTTTATTTTATTATATTTTTTTAAAAATAAAAAATAAAACATAACTGAAATGTTTTATTGAAACATATATATTTCAGAAACCAAAATAATATTTATATTGTATAAATGTCACCAAATGAATTCATATTAAAATGTTAAAATGTTTGTATTGATAGAACATTAAATGACGGAATAATATAATAATATAGCATTTGTATTACACTAATACAACATTTGTATAATGTACAGATGATTGACAAAATAATATCATACTACACACACTATTACCAATAATGCAATGATGTTTCACATATTATAATAATACATTTAATACTTCAACATTCTGTAATAATACGTTATTGCAGAATACATTAATCTATCAATCATCTACAATAATATACTATTACAGAACACATTAATATATTCACCCTACACCATACAATAATAATACGACATTACACCTATGTTTTGCAATAATAACACACATACAGAAACTTTCAACCAATCTAAAAATCACATTCATACTATTAAATTAAACCTATTTCTCAGGATGGAATCCAACCTGGAGTCCTGCGGAATCCGGTTGATGAAGATGAATCCTTCCTCTCTGTCTCTTTCCAGCAAGCCTCAAACTCTTCCTGGATGAACTCTCCAGCCTTTATTTTCCAAAATCCAAATGCCAAACTTTTCTGAATCTCCCCAAATTTTTCTCTGGCAATCATAATATATATCTATATATATATTTTCCTCCCCTCCCTTACACAAGAAATCTTCCGGTAAATAAAATGGAGGTGGTGGTTGCATGGGTAAACCAATTGTGCAACCATCCCAACCTCTCACCCGTTAATAATATAGTTAATAATATGGTTAATAATATGGTTTGTAAAACCATTCCCGTAAGGGGTAATCATATTTTATTTAATAAGGTTTTAATTTTATTTTTTTTGTCTCCTAAATTTAAGGATGACAAAATAGAGAATATATTCTTAAATATTAATTTCCTAACTTACTTAGCCATGGTAATAGAATTTACCAATCCTATTTACCACTAATAAGAATAACATAAGAATAATTTCCTTCACACAAATAATTAATTTATTATATAATAATATATATTAATATATGTATTCATAGGCATATGTGTGCACCCATATGCTTATGGTACATATACCATAAATCATACACATTATTATTAATATTAAATATTAAAATAACATTATTATAAAATATATTATTTATTATTAATGATATTAAATCTCATGATTTAAATCACATACCAACTCGTTCACACTAGTATGCATATACGTAACTTTTAATAATGATAAATTACTAAGTCATACCTATCAAAAATCTACTTACAACTTTGAACATGCCATGAAGACAAGACCTAGCTACCAAATCCACAAATCAACCAACTACAAGATCTCATAATGCCTCCACACAAGGGACTAACTCGACAGCTCCCACCTAAGGGTAAAAGGATCAAAGGTGAGGTTTCTTCCTGTGGAACCTGGTGATATCTCCGTAACAACAACAACGATCGAGGATTTTGAGAGATCGCTCAGACCTGTGAAGCCAGGTGGAGACGATACCCGGTACCTGCAATCCTACATCACCAAGAAGAGATACATACATATACATATGGATATACAAATCAAATATATGCAAGTAGATGACTAGGATTGATACATCGTGTGGACCTCAACTGAGTGAGTAACTATGACTTCATCCTGAGTCATAAAAACACATCATTCACATATCCATGCAACATAGAAGATCATGATAATGGTTAGTATTTAAATCATTGGGTTAGATCCATAAGACATAAAAATAGATGATTTTCAAATCTCATAAACATATAAAAGATATAACCATAAATGAGCATATTAATCATCTGATAAACATAACATCATCCATAAAGCATAAACGTAAATGTATAGTCCTAACCATCACAATAGAATGTCCAAATCAGAAAGTCCAAGTATCAGCATAGGAGAGGTATTACATCCTCCCCCCCTAGAGTTAGGCTTACTCTTGGAAGCCTACAAATAAATATGGATAGGCATCTCTAAGCCTAGAAGCATCCTCCCATGTGGTGGAAGACTCATCATTGGGGTCCCATTGGACCCTTGCCTGCTCTATGGTTTGACCCCTGAGGTTCAGTGTCTGCTGCTCCAAAATGCGTACCGGCTCTAAAGCTAGCTGCTCATCCGCTACCTGTAATGCATTCCAATCCACCTTCATTGCCTAGCATTGAGATTGGGTTGGGAGAAGATGTACTGAAGACTTCTATGATCTGTTTGGAGTTCAAACTTGTGACCCAATAGAAAGTGTCTCCATTTCACCAAGGCATGTACGACTACTGCTAGTTCGAGGTCATGGGTGGGGTAGTTGAGCTCATGATCCTTGAGTTTCCTTGTCTCATAAGCCATGACTTTTCCTTCTTGCATAAGAACTACCCCGATCCCTTCTAGAGAAGCATCTGTGCATACTAAATTTTTTTTGGATGGTTCAGGAACTACCAAGATTGGGGCACTGGTTAATCTGTCTTTCAAGGTTTGGAAAGCGGCCTCACATTTTTCTGACCAAACAAACTTCTTACCCTTCCTTTGAAGTGAAGTAATGGGGTGAGAAACCTGAGAAAAATCTTTGACAAACCTTCTGTAATACCTGGCTAATCCCATAAAACTATGAACCTCGGGAACATTAGTTGGAGTTGGCCACTCCACTATAGCTTGAATCTTATCTGGGTCAACAGCAATGCCATTTCCTGATATGACATGCCCAAGATACTTAACCTCAGTCTGAAAGAATTCACACTTTTTAGCATTAGCATATAGTTGGTTCTCCCTAAGGCACTGCAATACTTGCCGAAGATGAACCTCGTGTTCTTCAAGAGTTTTGGAGTAAACCAAGATATCATCTAAGAATACTATCACAAATTTGTCGAAGTAGGTTCTAAACACTCCATTCATCAGGCTCATGAATACGAAAGGAGCATTTGTTAACCCAAAAGTACCATAGTGAACTCATAATGGCCATACCTGGTGCGAAAAGCTGTTCGATGAATATCGGCTTCTTGAATCCTGAGTTGATGATAGCCTGACTTGAGATCTATTTTAGAGAATATTTTTTCCCCCTTCATCTGATCAAATAGGTCATCAATGCGAGGTAGGGGATACTGATTTTTGATGGTAACCTTGTTCAGTTGACGATAGTCAATACATAATCAGAGGGATCCATCTTTCTTCTTTACAAATATCACTGGCGCTCCCCAAGGTGATACACTAGGTCTTATAAACCCTTTTTCTAAAAGTTCTTCTAGCTGAACCCTGAGTTCCTCAAGTTCTTGTGTGGTCATACGGTATGGAGCTTTGGAAATGGGTTCTGCTCCTGGCACCAAATCAATTTAGAAATCTATGTCTCTCTTAGGTGGCATCCCTAGAATTTCTTTTGGAAAAACATCCAAGTATTCCTGTAAAAGGGGGTGATCTAATGATATCTCCCTACTCTCTTCTTAATATAAATCCTCCATTGTGACTGCAAAAAGTTGGCATCCTTTGCGCATGCACCTCTTAAGCTGCATCACAAAAATCATGCGGAGAGAGATGGATGATTGAACCCCAATAATCTTCTTAGGTTCGACTTGATTTGAGATAGCCAATGATCTGACTGTGTGTTGTAAACGATTGTTCTACTAAAAAGGATGAAATAAAAGAATCTGTTGCTCCTGAATCAAACAAAACGGTGGTAGAGATACCCTTTAACAAACCTGGAGTTTCAATGACTGTCCCCTGACGATTGGCTTGCCCATGGTTTACAGTAGAAAACACTTGATGAGATCTGCCTGAGTTACCTACTGTAGGTTCAGAAGTGGCCTGTCTAAAACTAACTGCTGGAGAAGATTTCTGAGGGCAATTAACTACAATGTGCCCATGCTGTCCACAAGAGTAACATCCAGTGTTTTTGACAAAATTTCTTCCTGCAGAAGGTGCACTAGATTGCTGGTAGCTACCTTGACTAGACTTCTGGGGCATACTCTGAGCTGGCTGACGGTTTGGGAATTGTTTTGCATGTTGCCAGTTGCGAGGATTATTAAATTGAGAACCCCCACTTTTATTTTTGTTTCCATTTTGATTGTTGCTATTGTTGTTGCTGACGAATTTCCTTTTCTATTGGTTCTGATTCCCCTTAGGTGGATAGTTCTTAGGTGTGCCTTGAAATTGATTCCCTGGCCCAACCTGGAAAGTATTGCCACCTTGGCCACTGGTTCGGCTTCCTAACCCCAAGGCTATATTTTGTTCTTCAAGATGAGCCTTAATGACTACATCATTTATAGTCTGAGGTTCAAACATTCTTACACTACAGGCCAAGCGACTGTTGAGCCCTCTAAGAAAGTGTTGAGTTAACATAGGTTCATCATCCTTAAACCTTGAATATGGCTTGAGTTCAAAGAACTTCCTCTCATAGTCATCCACTAACATATTAAGCTGTCTTAGAGTATGAAATTCTTCAGCTCTTTCCCGCCTCCAATGGTCAGACAGAAATTTAGCTCGAAAAAGTTCTAGGAATAGTTCCCAAGAGAGGGTGGTGATGTCTAAGTGAATTTCTCTCTTTCTGTTTCCCACCATGTGGATGCAAAGTCTCTAAGATGAATAACTACAAACTGGGCTTTGGTATTACTGTGGTATGGGTGCATGGAGAAAAGCCTTTCTAATTCTAGCAACCAAGTTTGTGCGGAAGTTCCACCTTGTGTTCCCTTAAATGGGTTTGTCTTGGTTCTAAGGAGATCCCGCATATGAGAAGCCCGTAGGGCATCCTCTTCCAATGTCTGGTCTCTCCTCCTAGGACTTCTTTCTCTTTCCTCATTGTGAGTGCTACTCTCCCCATGCTGGCCTCTATCCTACCCTGCCTCTAACCTTTGAAGGATTTTTGTAGTAATTCTGCTACTTGGGCTCCCTAAAAACCTCCTGATTGATTTTTAGATTGTTCCCCTTGTTCCTCGTATTGTTCTTCTTCATGAGCAATTTCATGTTGAGATCTAGGAGGGGCATTTTGGGCACCTCCTCTTCGACCATGGGTTACGGGTGGCATCCTGCCACGAGTTAAGAAGAATGATGAGTTTTAGGGTTTTGATTTTCATTTTGAGTTTTCCTAAGATGTAGTGCAAGTTTAAGGTACATGGACCCAATTCTTTAGGCCCCAGTGTAGCAACTTAGGGCTCTGATACCAAAGATGTCATGCCCCGCAAGGGAACCGGGAAGAGAAGAAAGATTCTCTTTGTAAAGAAAACCTAAGCAAAAATTTATTTATTTTTTTAAATTTTCAAAACAATAATATGAATAAAACCTAAACTTAGTTTCCTCCAAGGTTCCCTTTTATTTAATGCATGATTCATTTAAGGCCATTAAGTAAACTAAGAACAACATAAAGTTCTCAAAACAAATTACATCATATCTTTAAGAAATACAAAATATTTTCATTTCAACTTTCCATTTAAACATCCATATTCCTAAGTATCCTTTATGAACAATATAACTTTTTAAAATCAAATAAAACTCATCTAAATACATTGCACATATACTACATAACTTGGAATGTTACAAAATCCTTTTTCTTTTCCAACATACATCTTAAACATAAAGTTCACATTTCCCTTTTCCCTTTTTCCTAAGTCTACCCATACATCATTTTGAATCACATCAATGATTACATTACATTCATCTCCTCATGGGAGGTAACAATAATTTTACAAAATGAAATATAATTACAAAGCCTTCATTCTTCAAAACTGGTACATAAGCAAGCATGAATCTCCAAACACTGCATCTGCTAAAAGATACCTCGATAAAAGATTTACCACCCAACCATGTGGATACCTAAAAGGCCCACTCCCCTATGCTAGGAGATAAACACCAAGCCCACAAAGAAGTAACTTACTAGGTTTTTACAAAGGGTCGAATAACAATTCCACAAATGAGGTTGACTTCACAAGGGTTCTAAGGTTTGGGTAGAAAATCCTAAGCAACAACCTAAGTGAGTGTCATCGCATAGCCCTCACCCCTTGGGTTGTCCTGGTACTAGCCACACTGGGCCCCGGCCCCCAAGTAGGCACATGCGGAATCGAATGCCTTTCATACAGACAAGTGCCATTCGATCGTACCTATGCATAGGTACCTTCTCCCACTCCCATCCATAGCCTTTACTAGCACTAATGGCATGGGCGAGGCACATTTAATCTTTTTAATGTTTTAACCCATTCCCATAAGTTTAATTAAGTTTTCACTTGTTAAATAACTCTTCAGTCGGTTATCCTGGTCTAGCCACTTTAGGGCCCCGGCCCCGCATTGAGAGCCACTCACTTAGGGGTTCTTAGGTTTCCTACCCTTAACCCACATGTCACAATCACATCACAAACATAGTAAAACATATCATAAACACATTTGTAAGACTGCATCAAAGAGTAGAAACTAATAAGATAGTTTATGAACGTTTAGGGAAATTAGGAACATTTAAGGATATTTAGAATGTCCTGATCCTTTAGACAACCCTAACCCTAAACTACTTCCTAAACACATCCTAACCCTATTAAGGCATCTAAATGCACTGGACATAACCTCTGCCAAACACATTTAAGGTTTTCACAAATTTCCATACGCCAAAATAATGCTTCTTAGATTTCAGTCTAGGCCTGACATTTGACTAATCTTGAAATTTGGCTAAGTCTGGTTTTATGAAAATCTAAAATCTAAAAATCACAAATTTATAAACTAAACTATACTATGAAATTCCTACTAAATAATAACTAAATTTAATAGAAATTTCAATATTCCAAATTTAATATTCACTAAAAACAAACTACCACAAAATAATAAAAGAAAACAAAATAGATTTAAAGTCATTTTTAAATAGGCTATTTAGTATTTCATTATTTTATTTTCCTCCTACAATCTCTCCTTATTTTTCTCCTATATTTCCTCCTTATTATTTTCCTATAATTTTTCCTATATTTCCTCCTTATTTTACTAAAAGTTTAAATGATTTTACTAAATGTTATTGACATTTTATTTTATT
This sequence comes from Chamaecyparis obtusa, assembly GCA_027943335.1. Lineage (NCBI taxonomy): Eukaryota > Viridiplantae > Streptophyta > Pinopsida > Cupressales > Cupressaceae > Chamaecyparis > Chamaecyparis obtusa. Next base: position 844,719 of record BSBK01002696.1, read on the forward strand.
ATATTTTTTTAAAAATAAAAAATAAAACATAACTGAAATGTTTTATTGAAACATATATATTTCAGAAACCAAAATAATATTTATATTGTATAAATGTCACCAAATGAATTCATATTAAAATGTTAAAATGTTTGTATTGATAGAATATTAAATGACGGAATAATATAATAATATAGCATTTGTATTACACTAATACAACATTTGTGTAATGTACAGACGATTGACAAAATAATATCATACTACACACACTATTACCAATAATGCAATGATGTTTCACATATTATAATAATACATTTAATACTTCAACATTCTGTAATAATACGCTATTGCAGAATACATTAATCTATCAACCGTCTGCAATAATATACTATTACAGAACACATTAATATATTCACCCTACACCATACAATAATAATACGACATTACACCTATGTTTTGCAATAATAACACACATACAGAAACTTTCAACCAATCTAAAAATCACATTCATACTATTAAATTAAACCTATTTCTCAGGATGGAATCCAACCTGGAGTCCTGCGGAATCCGGTTGATGAAGATGAATCCTTCCTCTCTGTCTCTTTCCAGTAAGCCTCAAACTCTTCCTGGATGAATTCTCCAGCCTTTATTTTCCAAAATCCAAATGCCAAACTTTTCTGAATCTCCCCAAATTTTTCTCTGGCAATCATAATATATATCTCTATGTATATATATATATTTTCCTCCCCTCCCTTACACAATAAATCTTTCGGTAAATAAAATGGAGGTGGTGGTTGCACGGGTAAACCAATTGTGCAACCATCCCAACCTCTCACCCGTTAATAATATAGTTAATAATATGGTTAATAATATGGTTTGTAAAACCATTCCCGTAAGGGGTAATCATATTTTATTTAATAAGGTTTTAATTTTATTTTTTTTGTCTCCTAAATTTAAGGATGACAAAATAGAGAATATATTCTTAAATATTAATTTCCTAACTTAGCCATGGTAATAGAATTTACCAATCCTATTTACCACTAATAAGAATAACATAAGAATAATTTCCTTCACACAAATAATTAATTTATTATATAATAATATATATTAATATATGTATTCATAGGCATATGTGTGCACCCATATGCTTATGGTACATATACCATAAATCATACACATTATTATTAATATTAAATATTAAAATAACATTATTATAAAATATATTATTTATTATTAATGATATTAAATCTCACGATTTAAATCACATACCAACTCGTTCACACTAGTATGCATATACGTAACTTATAATAATGATAAATTACTAGGTCATACCTATCAAAAATCTACTTACAACTTTGAACATGCCATGAAGACAAGACCTAGCTACCAGATCCACAAATCAACCAACTACAAGATCGCATAATGCCTCCACACAAGGGACTAACTCGACACCTCCCACCTAAGGGTAAAAGGATCAAAGGTGAGGTTTCTTCCTATGGAACCTAGTGATATCTCTGTAACAACAACAACGATCGAGGATTTTGAGAGATCGCTCAGACCTGTGAAGCCAGGTGGAGACGATACCCGGTACCTGCAATCCTGCATCACCAAGAAGAGATACATACATATACATATGGATATACAAATCAAATATATGCAAGTAGATGACTAGGATTGATACATCATGTGGACCTCAACTGAGTGAGTAACTACGACTTCGTCCGGAGTCATAAAAACACATCAGTCACATATCCATGCAACATAGAAGATCATGATAATGGTTAGTATTTAAATCATTGGGTTAGATCCATAAGACATAAAAATAGATGATTTTCAAATCTCATAAACATATAAATGATATAACCATAAATGAGCATATTAATCATCTGATAAACATAACATCATCCATAAAGCATAAACGTAAATGTATAGTCCTAACCATCACAATAGAATGTCCAAATCAGAAAGTCCAAGTATCAGCATAGGAGAGGTATTACAAGTTCTCATTACTCCTCTCAGTATACACAACTGAATACCTTTAAACAACATACCTTCTTGAATAAAATATTCATCCCATTTAGTATCTTGTTGATCTTGAATAGGTGCTCTACAATTTCTCAATGGCTCTGAAAAATTAGGGTCATTTTCATACAAACCTCTCATCTCATCAAAATCAAGAACTTCAATTTTCATCTCGGTCATCAAAGATCTTCTTCTATTCAATGCATCAGCAACTCGATTAGTTACTCCACTCTTATGCTTTATCAAAAATGTATAACTCTGCAAATACTCAACCCATTTCATATGTCTCCGATTCAACTTATTCTGACTACCCAAATATTGTAAATCCTTATGATCAGTATACAACACAAATTCACTCGGTATCAAATAATGTCTCCATTTCTTCAGTGCTTGAACAATAGCATAGAATTCTTGATCATACATAGAATATTTCCTTCTAGCATCATTCAACTTTTCACTAAAGAAAGCAACAGGTTTACCTTCTTGACTCAACATAGCTCCAATTGCACTTCCACTTGCATCACACTCTACTTGAAATACTTTACTAGAAATCAGGTAATGCCAAAACAAGTAATTCAACAACCTTTTGCTTCAAGGTCTCAAAACTTCTATCAGCTCTATGTGTCCACTTGAATTTTCTTTTGTCTCCTCTCATAGTCTCAGTCATAGCATTACAAATTGAAATGAAATTCCTTATGAACTTTCAGTAAAAAATTTACAAACCATGAAATGATCTTACCTCGCTAGCATTCACAGGTGTAGGCCAATTCAAAAAAGCTTCAACCTTTTCAGGATCCATCTTCAAACCATTAGCTGAAATAACAAATCCCAAATACACAATCTCTTCTTTCATGAATGAAAACTTTTTCAGATTTATCAGCAGCTTTTCCTCTCTCAATCTCTACAAAACTTGTCTAACATGCAACAAATGTTCTTCTCTAGTCTTACTAAATATCAGAATATCATCAAGATATACAATCACAAATTTACCCAAGAATTTCTTCAAAACTTAATTCATCAATCTCATAAAAGTACTCAGTGCATTAGTTACACCAAAGGGCATAACCAACCACTCATACAAACCTTCCTTTGTCTTGAAAGTAGTCTTCCATTCATCACCTTCTCTAATTCTGATTTGATGATACCCACTTTTCAAATTAATCTTTGTGAAATACTTTTCTCTAGTCAAATTGTCCATTATATCATCCATTCTTGGTATAAGAAACCTATACTTCATTGTTATCTTATTGATTGCTCTGGAATCAGTATACATTCTCCATTCTCCATTCTTCTTCAGTGCCAATATAGTAGGTACTTCATAGGGACTCAAACTTTCTCTGATCAAACCTTTCTCTAGCAACTCTCAAATCTGTCAGTTTAATTCTTGATTCTCGGTAGGTGTCAACCGATGAGGTGCTTTATTTGGTAAACTAGCTCCAGGGATTAGATCCATACCATGATCAATGCTTATTTTCAATGGAAATCATCAGGTACATTATCAAAAATGATATCACTATACTCGGTGAGTAACTTATCAATCTCCTCAGGGACATTATCCTCTATTTTCTTACTCATCTTATTAGGAATCACAACAAAACATACACCATTCCTCTTCAAAGAGTTAACAAACTTCCTTCCTTCCATCAAGAAAACTTTCATAGATGTACAACATTACTAATAGGTTGTTCCATCAATGGTAACAAGATTTTTTTCTTTCCATCAACCATAATAGTATACTTATGTAATCTTCCATCATATATAGCATGTCTATCATATTGCCAAGGTCTACCCAACAAAATATGACAATAATCCATAGGCATGATATCACATAACACCTTATCATAGTACTTTCCAATTTTCAAATTCACATAACATTGTTCACTTACCAGGAGTGTATGCTCATCTATGATCCATGAAATCTGATAGGGCTTTAGATGTACCAACCTTTCCAACTACAGTTTTGTGACCATCTCTTTAGATGCCAGGTTCTCCGAGCTACCACTGTCAATGATTACCTTCCAAAATTTTTTAGAAACTCTACATCTAGTCTTGAACAAACTTTTCCTTACTAGATCATCCTTCTTTCTTTCATTCCACAGTGCTCTCCTTACCATCAAGTTATTTTCTTTCTCAGGTTCATTCGATGACTCTTCTTGCACCAAAGCATTTCTACTGCTACCAACCTTCTTACTAGTTTGTGTACACTCAAAATATCTATGTACTTCTACTCCACAGTTATAACAAGTTCCTTGAAAACTTCCTCTACCATAACCACCTCAGTAGTTACTACCTCTGCCTCTAGAACTTTCACCTTTCCACTCGGTCTTGCCTTTGTTGAGATTTGTCTTATCTAGTTCAAATCTACCATTTTCACCATTGGATCTACCTCTTCCTCTAGGGAATCTACCACCTCAACCTCTATTTCTTTTCTCATGTCTTTTGTTCAATTTCTCCTTGGCTTTCAAAGCAAACTGATAAGCCTCTTCAATGTTCTCCAACTTGACCATGCTAATCTCCTCTTGGATGGAAACTCTCAAACCATTCAAGTATCTATCGATTCTTTCCACGTCATCTTCATCATGTCCAGATCTAATATCCAATCTATAGAATTCCTCAGTATACTCTTTTACTGAGCTATCTTTCTGTCTCAAACTTTGCATTCACCGAACTAGGTTAATCTGATAATCATAGGGTAAGAAATTTCCTTTCAACTTATTGACCATTTTACTCCATACCTTGATTTTTTCTTTGCCTTTCCTCTTCTGATCCAATTGCAGATTTTCTCACCATAAGGATGCATGACTTTTCAACTTTGTGCTTGCAATCTTCACCTTCTTATCCTCAAGGATATTCTCATATTCAAAATACTTTTCCATCTCGGTGATCCAGTCCACCAATTCATCAGATTATAGATTTCCACTATACTCAGGAGGATTGAAATGTGGTGTTGATTTCAGATTTGTCAAATCCTTCAAAAATCTTTCTTCACCTTGATCCATAACAGGAGCAAGTTCTACATTCTCTTGTTCTTCTTCAATTTCATCATTGCTAACATCCTCAAGATGTCTACCTCTTCTTTGGGTTATTTCCACTACTTCTAATCTAACAACAATCTGTCTTAGCATATCTGCCAATCTTGGATCTGCATCTCCCCTCCTGTGAACCATCTTGACAACCCTCTGCAATTGCAGGACAGATCGCAATCTACTATCCTGCAACAAATCAACTAGGGCTTCAAGAGGAACCTGCAAACCTAGATCTGCAGAACTAGATCAAGATCTCACCTCACTCTGATACCACCTGATGCAAGGTAGGGATGAAAGAGGGGCCAAAGGATGGTGCACCCTAATGATCCAAGCCTACAACACACATGTGGAAGCAACAACAACAAGAGTGAGAGAGAGAATGCCAGATCCCTTCAATTATTATCATCAATTTGAATCATACATGCTGGGCTATAAGGCCTTCCTGGTTAGGGCCTGATATTACAATGAGTTACAAAATTCCTCAAACATGTGAGGATTTGTCAGAAATCTTCAATCTAATGCCTTCTATCTTCTATCAATTACCCCTAAACTACCACCAAACATCTACATTTACACAAGAAGCTACCGAGCTGAGTTGGCCTTCAGATCGACAATTAATGAAAGTAATGGTCAAATCTAGGACCACATGCTTCCCAATGATGGATTTCAACATTAAAGCTATGATCCAACATAAATGCACAAGTCAGCCACAACAAGAAACAAAACTAGACCCGTCGGTAAGCAAGATAACCAAGCAACAGATAGACAACGTTGAGCGCCAGTGAAATAACCGACCGCCTAGGAGAGAACCAACCACCCTCGATAACCAAAGGAAAATGATAAACTATCGACCAAATCAGTTAAAGCAGAAACCAAGCAACACAGATAAAAACTCAAAATTTTTTATTTTTTTGGTGACACGGGATTGCTAAGAACCCGAGATGCTCCTGCATCAATTGGTGTGCTAGAGTTGTTGGACAATATTGTATGATGTTGGTCTGGTCTCTTTAGGAGTTGATGATTTTGAGGCAGCCCTCTATTTAGAAGTAGATGAAAGATTGAAAGGCACCTTAGGGGCATTTGATAAACTCAAGTTTTGCCCTTGTAGATGTGCTTGAGCTTGTGATCGAGTTACTGCATTTGATGATTGATTATCTCTATCCTTTCTTACAATTATGATGACATTGCAACATTCAGATAGGCATGGTTCCACCATATTTATGACAACATTGTTTCCAAAGTAGGCGTAATTGACTTTAGCACCCATGTTAAGCTTAGAAGATGAGTCTCCTTGACCATGTTTCAGAAATGGTTCCCTGAATGTCGTATGATCATTATTTCTCTTATGATTGTCAATCAAAATTTCTCCATTATCAATTTTTTCTTGTATGAGATGTTTCAAGCATATGAATGTATTGGTTTTATGACCCTTGTTTCAATGGAAGTCACATAAATCAGTCTCTTTCCACCATTTTGGTTTAGGTTCAGGATCAAATACTTTTATCTCAGGCAATGAGATGATTTTATTTGCCAAGAGAGTTTTCATGGTAGATTCTAAGGACTCACCCATAGGAGTGAACTCATGTTTTAGTGTTGTAACCCAAGGTTTATAGTCTTTCAATTTTTGAGATGGTTCAGATGCCTTTGGTTCAGAAGATTTTATGGCTTGAGTGCCCATGGTGAGATTAAATGCTAGTGCCTTTGATGGGACACTGACGTGATCAACAACGCCATCTATTACAACATTCTTGTTCTTGTTCTAGAATTTACCTTTGTCTTTTTTATTGGAACTAGAACTAGATTCGTACTTTTTTTTCCTTATGAAGCAATATGTCTCCTTTTTTTACAAGTACTTTCTAAATATTAATGGAATTCTCTACCATTTTATCAAAGGATGTATGATTTTGCATTTGAAAGGGATAATTGAGTTCCAGAACCAAATTGTTGATGAAGATTTTGAATTTTTTAGTTTTGAGAATAGGTCGATCATAGAGTGAAAACTTCTTCCTCCATCATTTGAGGAAAGTCAGGAAGGGTTCTCTTGAGTTTTGTTTCAGATTACAGATATCGATCATGGTGACTGAGTGTTGAATGTTGTAGGAGTATTGTTAATAAAAAAGTTTGATTAACTCCTCAAAGGTTTTGATTGTTGGAGGCATTTTAGAAAACCAATGAATGGCTGCTCCTCCCAGAGATCATGGGAAAAGATGTATTGTGCATAAACTCCATGGATTGAGTATAAAATTCTCTGACATGATCTTGAGGCTCAAAGTTTCCATCATACTTGTCATATTTTAGTATCTCCACTCTTTTTGGGAATGGTGGCATGCAAAAGTCCTTATCAAATGGAAAAGGGCATAGAGCTTCCATGTAGAACTCCTTAGGTTCCTTCTCCTTTTCTAGTTTTTTGAGCTTGACTTGCATAGCATGCATCTATTTCATCATAGATATGATGGAAGTTTCTTCCTCTTGAGTAACGATATCTTCAACATTAAAGTTTGGAGGAAGTTTGGCTCCTTGTCGAGCTAGATCTAGGAAATATGCCTCTTTCTCTTCACACAAGAAATACCTCATCATTTTCTTGAAGCTATCATCATTTTGATATTGGGCAATTTTAGAAGGTGTAGGTTCTTGATCTGCACCATGTTGAGATTGGTGTTCTTGGGAGCCTTGGTTTTCTCCTCCTTGAGACATCGTGTTGTCATGAGAACTACTAGGGATTGATTGATGTGGAGTTTGTTGAGAACTTGTGTGAACTGATGCAGGAGGGGTGATGTAACCGCCTTTCAAAAAGAGATTACCAAGAGCATCTTCTCCAAATTTAGTTGTGTCATAAGGTTGATGAAATGTTTGAGAAATCATAGAAGATGCTACTGAGGAGAATTCAGGTTGTTCTCCTTGTTTTGTTTTTGAGGAAGCTCTAGTTTCCACCATTAACTTCGAGTGAAGAAAAAGAGCAAGATTAAGACAACTGAAGAATGAATTGATTCGAGAAGATCGAATGGTGCAACCTTGTCAAGATTGGATTGGTTGATGATTGATTTGGATGTAAATGAAGGATATTGTGCCCTAGTGGTATGGATAGACGCCCAAAAGATTACGGACACAAGCTCACAAAACTTAGCCGTTTTGTTGAAGATTGAATTGAAGATGACTTAGACAAGGTTTTGACACAAGATGAATGAGATTCAAATTGATAGATCATAAGGCTGGATCAAAACTCAAGAGACCACTTTTGGAAAATGATTGGATTCTTTCTAGTTTCTACTCTATTCCTCACACTATGAATTTCCTGATAGAATCTGGTAGTTGGCTGAAAAAACTAGATTTCTGACAAATTCTAGAGTTTTCTGACAACTTTTGAAAATTTTGATATGAGTTTCTCTAGGTTTGTATGAGTTTGGGTTGGATTTGGCATGGTAGCTAACAGAAATCATACGATAATTGATACCAGGGTTTGATTTTGCTTGATTTTTGAGACAAAACTCATATGACAATGTATAGGCTCCCATATGACAATTGGGGGGTTCTGATACGACTCTTGGGAAAAAATCATATGACTTTCTGAGACTGCAAAATGACTTTTGATTCCAAAAGGATTTTTGCTTTAGATTTGCAATTTGTTTTAGTTTTTCAGTATCAGATTGTTTGCAAATTTTTCTATCTAGGTTTGAATAGTTGTGTAACAGTTCATCTCAGGTGTTGTTCATTTCCAAATGACCAAGTAGATAGAAAACACATAGAACAACAAGTAAGGGGAGCAAGAAATCATCTTAAAACAATGAACAATGTGAAAAGAAACCTTGCATATGAACAAGCAATAGTGACTTATTGTGCTAATCCCTAGGAATGGTACTTGTGTATGTTCTCAAAAAGTTTTTCCAATAATGCACATAGTCCTAGAAAATAAAAAATTTGGCCTCGCTAAGGTTTTTAGTAATGGTTTGACTCTGCAAATTTTGTGATCTCAGGAAGGTGAAATCCAATCCAGGCGCACTAGGGTTTTGACACAGTCTAAGAATTTAATCAATCAGGAGCTACTAGGGAGATGTGACAACCCAACAAGACACCACACTTATGGAGATTTCTTCAATGAAGACATTTATATAGCGGTTGTTGCTACCATGGTGAAAATGGCTATTACTGATTGAGGTTTCATCCACGTGGTTGACCTAATAAAGGGAATGTCCACTATGGTTAACCCTCTCTAAAGGTGACTCACAAAACATACCACATGGGGACTTGGTCTAGATTCAAGGATCTGAGTTTTTGATACTACCCAAAAAGGGAGTAGAGCATAGTCCTCTATCCTTTTCACTTTTACCCAAACACAACAGACATATTCTTTGACATGCTAAGACTAAAATTACCTCACCAATATTTGTGATGTCTACAATGATGTATACTGAGCTCTCTAAGTGGGACCAAGAGAGAACATACCAATCAAATTTGAGGACCAAACTAAGTGAACATGAGATAACAATAGTATCCTCCCTACCTACAAGGGGATCTATCGTCAAGAAGAGCTTCACATGCAAAACACATGAATGAAGTCCACTCTCTCAAGATCATCTGCAAATAGTGTTCATAGGGCCTAATTACTATGTGTAACGGATATGCAGAAAGCAAATCTATGTTCGTTTTAGAGCCCAAAACTGAAGTGTGCGTTATGAAAGAAAGAAAGACACACAAGCTTGACATGTGAGAGTTTGTTTTATGTCCCAAATTGAAGTGTTATCAGATGCAATGGAATACTTGAGTTCCCTCACAATGTGCTTAGTATATTTTACCCATTTTTGCAATTTTTGTTGCACTTTTCCAACTAGAATCAACAAGTACCAATCAGAAACAAAAGATCTCAATTGTTAGGGTTAGGTGTTAGTCCAAATCCAAAAACAAAATCTGGAAAATTGCCTGAAAATTTGAAATGACAATTGAATTCCTGATGCCAAAACTCATACGACAATGGGTTACCTCTCGTATGACAATCCAAGCCTGATACGACAATGGGTTTGTCAACACATGACAAAGAAGCCTCCAAAAAACAATGTGTAACAATAGACATGAGTCTCAAAAACACTAACTATCGTATGATAGTCAAGAGGTCCTAGCATGACAATCTGCCAAAACTTGTATGAAAAATATATGGACAGAAGGTAAAAATCAATGTTTTGACAGAAAATGATAGAAAATTGATAGAAATTTTTACAAATGAAATGGAAACCCATTTTTGGGGCCCCATGGTGGGTGCCAGAAATGTGTGTGTGAAAATTCTACCTAGCTATGGACACAACACTTCAGTAAAACATTAGAGGTTAGCAAAACCAAAATCTACAATATAAATGAAACTAGCTAACCAGGTGATTTACTGCCTTCTAGTAGGTGCGAGTATGGTATTCTTAGATTAGACTGAGATTAGTGATGATGCAATACCTAAACAAAGGATTTGAATGTAGATGATAATGAATGCAGATTAATCTATTTTTTTGAATTTTTGTATGCAATAAGATGAAAAATTGTATGAAACTAGTCTAGAATGTATGGAATTGATATGCAGATTATTCTAACAATGCTATGAATTGATATGAAAATGGATGAAAAGCTATGAAAAATAATGAAGGATCTCACAAAATTTCCTGTCGCAAAAGCTTGATTCTTTAGATGAAATTTCGCCAGTGTAATTGTGCAAATTCGAGAGATGTAATTGTGAAGAGTTGAGCCTTGATTTTATAGAAATATGGGGCTTGAGGATGCATTGAGAAAAGCCATAAATCACTCTTGATAAACTCAGGTTGATTTTTGAGTTAACAAGAAATCAGGAATAATTAACTCATCAAAATCATGCAAAAGCACTTTTTATCTCAAAATAGAGTTTAGTTCACTTTTTCAACTCACAATCAGATGTTGAGTTTGGAAAGTTGACAAATTGAAATTGAAAATTGATTTAAAGTTGACTTCTTTTCAGATTGTGCATGATTTAATATGAATTAATTTAAAAATAAAGTGATTTATTCTCAACTTAACTGATTTTAAAAATAAAAATAATTGATTTACGGGTTAATCAATTATTTAATCAAACTTTTATTCAAAACTATATTATTAAATATTGACAACTTGATTTAACTAATGAAATAAGAATTTAATCAATTATTCATAGGATTTTTTATTTATTGTCAAAATTAAATAATATAATTAGGAATAATTAGAATTAAATCTAATTAAATAATTAAGTGGCAATATTAATCTAATTAATTAAATATTTATCATATTCAATTAATCAAATTTAGGATAAATGAGATTTATCACCAAATAATATTTAATTAAAGATAATTAAGATAAATAGGAATATTTAGGAATATTCCCCGATGCAGAATTAAGATAATCAATTTTTTATAATCTGATGCGTAGATGTGCCTTAGGTTTAGGACTTTGATGTCAATTTCATTCGATTTGAGGATGTAAGAGGTTAATGAACCTATAGCCCATTTTTGGAGTATTACACTACTGACCTATAGGATATCCTTTTCTGGCTTGATCCCGTGGTCTACTGAGAAACCCAACTATCATGCAACAACTACCAAGACTAGCTAAGTTCTTGGTGCTCTTCTACTTTCACACACACAGACCCGTAAATCCATCTAAGGGCTTTCACCTCCAATATTAGAATGAAATCTTACATAGGTGAGGAGGTTTGCAAACATGTCTTACTTTGTCTATTTAGAGGTCTTGGAAGTCATATTTCATGCATCACCTTTACCGATATCATAGATCCTTCAAAAAATAGACCTACAAGGAAGAATCCCTATTAGGTCTCCTATTCTGGGAAAATAGGACTTTTAATGCAAATCAAACCAAGGGATTGCTTGGCCAAATAATGGTATAAAAAACCCACAACGATGAACTTCCTATTTCAAGATTGGACACCCTAAATGGTTTCTAAATGAATTATTCAGTCTCATTTAATTATCGACCAGGGACAAAAACTTGGAATGACATTCGCAAAGTATATGCTTCAAAATCTCTCAATCTTATGACTAACCTATAGAATTCAAATGCTTGAGCTTCAGGAAAACTATGCTAAAACCAATAAATGAATTTACTCTAACAAAGCATGTAATCACGAGTAGGAGTTGCTCTAACCACCTATGCTGCAGGAACAGTCTACCAATTCTATTATCAGTGGCTGTAGGAACAACATAGTTCTACTTTACTTAGAAATGAAGAGGAAAATGAATTCTACTCTAACAGAGAAATTCACTCACCAAGTGGCCCCCCTTGGATGAGTGAATAGAAAATACAATCAACAAAAAAGATCTAAATTTGAACTGTCCATTCTATTCATTCATGGAAAATGATTACATTTGATTGAAAATAGTATCACAATAGTTTTGTTATGAAAATCAACTCATTCAACCAACTCCTAAAGAGTTAAAACAATCATTTATTTGAAGGAAAACTACAACTACCTCCTAAATCTAAGATCACTCCATAAATGAGGATCATTACAGATTCATAAAGTTTCAGAACTGAAACATCATTAATCATGAATAAATATCCCAGGAATATAGCATGTTGAGGGAACTAAATTTGTGTGTTGCATGCAACAAAAAGTAGAAATTGACTTGCCCCGCTTGCGAAGATCTTGCAACAATGGTTGGCTTTGACTATTCTAGGGGCCACAATGTCGGTCCTTGAATGCCTGTGACAAATACCTAAAAAATAATAAATACGCACACAGCCTCCCATATACATATATATTCTTATCATTAATATTAGAAAAAAAGGCGTAAAGTTCTAATTAACACTCTTGCAATTCCTATGGCTATAGGAGAAAGACTACCCAAAACATAGCATAGGAAAGGAAACATTCATCAACATGTATAAATACTACGTTATACCATTCTTATCCATGAATTCAAGAAAATATCATGTCTTCACATATATATAACATATATATAAAAACCATAAGTTTATATGCCTGAAAACCATAAATTCATGTTTGTTTGCAAAATAACTATTTGAAAGGAGGATAAAAAGAACTAAGAAAGATGGCCTTTTAGAGGCCCATCATTCCACCCAACTACACTATTATTGGTCCCCAACAACCATGAAATTCCAAATTCTGGCACATGGTCTCAAGTCACTAGCTGTCTTTTCCCAAACTCATCTTTAACATAATCAAAATACCCATGATTTTCTCTGAGCCTTTCCCATCGCTGGACTTCTATAGACATATCATGATCTGCAGCACTATCATTCATTACTAGCAGTAGCTATAGTTGTACATGAGGCTGAAACCTTAATGGAAACCAGTAATTGAGCAGACTCCTTCCCAACATGATGAACCATGGGACTCTTCTAGTAGTAAGGGTTAAATTATGCGAAGAGTGAGGTTCCCTTGCCTTTAGATCATGTGACATCTGTATCCATCTCTATCTTGAGGCACTAATTCCTACTACAATATCATGAGATGAATGTTGATCCCAATTTGTAAAAGCTTGCTCTCTTACTGGGTACACTTTGTTAGCTCCTCTTGGGTTTACTGTAACAGAAAGCCGGTCTAGAAATGTCCGTCTGGAATGTTGAACTTTAGGCCTCATAAGCAAGGGAGCTATCATCTCATTATTTCTATAAGGTGCATCTTGGTGCTCCCTGCTTATTTCATTCTGCATCCAGGACATAATTGTCCTTAATTGCACATCTCCTACATAAAGGATTGAGTTCCATTCTATATCATCTGACACTTCCAAGTTATGTAGGTATAGTTCACACAATAAAAATTTTAGAGTCATTAGAGTAGACTGGAATGCATCATAGAATTCATGTGGGGTTGAAACAAAGGGATTGAGCCCTTCAACAATCCTTGTCAATTTAAAATTAACAAGTTGTTCTGTAAGGAACAATGCATACATCGGAGATGGTGATTTGCATGCCACGAGCTCAAGAATCAACTATGTGATTTGATCAATTTCCGTCTCTTCAAAACCTCAATTTGGTTTGATTTCTACTCTATTTGATGGCCTTGCTCATCAATGACACGTTTCAGTTTTTCCCCCTCTAACTTCCATCATGCCCTTTCCCACAACAATTGTTGATATAAATTTATCCCTGTAGCCAAGGGTGTAGAAAAATTAGGCGGTGGCAAGGGTTCTTGATTGAGAATATCTGCCCAGCTAGATACCAGGTGAGGGGTTTTTACTGTGCTTTTTGGTGTGGAGGATTCTCCTTTCCATAAAACAAGGGTTGTCACTACATTTCCCTCCTCACTAGATTCAGCTGCTGCTTTAGCTAGCATCTCTAATCCATCCTGATTAAGTTGTTCTAACACTTCTTCAACAATATCTTTTCCCAACTTTGGGTACTCTTTAGAAGGAGAGTCCTCTGAATCACTACAAATGTCTTTCCTAATAGAGTTATCTACAAACTCTTCAGCCTCCTCAGAATCCTCATCACTATCAATAAGTATATAGTTAACACTAGGGTTAACTTCTATTTGTAGATTCTGGTTGTTAAATTCAGTGTCACTAGCTACATTTTGTTGAAACATTTCCTTCGAAGAGGACCTCTCCACACATTCAAAGGATTCTACGTTAACAATTGGAACAAAAGCCTCAACATCCATGTTACTTTCAAAAAGCCTTGCACTTCTTCTTCTAGGGGTTGTGGATGAGCATGGAGGATTCTTTTGTCTCCTTTTGCTAGTGGTCATTTCCTCTGTAGATCCTTTGGGAGGCTCTTTTGGAGTTTCTTCCCCATACGAATGTAAGGTTTCATCAACATTATCATTATCACTACTAGGTTGTTGCTCTGATATTCCCTCTTCTATCTCCACATTTTTACCCTTGTCTCTCCTAGAGGTGGACTTGGTCTTTGCAGATGGTGGGGTTTCAAGGACATTAGCAGTTTCTTTGTTTTTATTTCTCTTTCTTCTCGAAGTGGAGGCACCAACATTACAAGTTCTTTTCCTGGATGGTCTAGAAATGGAAGGGGAAGCTTCAAGAACATTTTCTATCCTTTGAATGACTTTGCAAACCCTAGTGGATGTTTTCTCTCTTCACCCAACACCCTGGCCTCTAGGGCCAAACATCCTAGGTTCTATCTCATTCATTTGCATAAATTCTTCCCATGTCCCAATCAATTATTTATTTAATTCTCTCTCTACAATTAAATTTATCAAACAAATAGACTGGTCTTTTCCTAACTAAACTAAAGAAGCTTTCTTTTTCACAATATTGAACAGGAAGATGGGAAGATTTACCAGTCTATTTTTGTGCCAAAGATGACTCAGAATTTTAAAATGTAGGCCATGAAAATACTTGTAACGCCCTTCACAGGTAAAGTACTGGATGATGAATGCAGCTAGCTGAATGAATTCCAAGGGTAAGGATATTCTAGAAGTTCCTTGCTTCTTATCTATGTTTAGCTGGGGATCACCGTGCAAGGTGAACTGAGCCCTAGCCGAACGCAGGTCGAGGTCCTTCATCCATTGTTCACCTTCTTGTGGAATAATGGTCACTTCAGCCACAATATCCTCTATAAATGCAATTTTTAAACATTTGACCATTGCAAATCCATCCTTCAAAGTGCTTAGAAAATGTAGAGCAACTTCTTCATCGAACCCCTTAAAAAATCAAGCAGTAGTCCAACCACATTTTCCTTTTGAACATTTCACAACTGGATGCATCACCTAGAAAAATCCTATGATCCACTGGCTCATGCCTCTGAAGATCTCCTCCCATTGTTATGATCAGCAAATTTAAATTTTGCAGAAGGTTGGTATTTTCATAGAGCATAACAATGGAAAATCAAAAGAATTCAAAGTGTTATGGCACAAGAAGTTGCTGATGAAAAAGGTGGTGTACCAAATGCTACTTCATGAAATTAAAAGAGTTTAGTGCATGAAATCTAATGATATTTGCACTTGCATAAAATCTCATAATAGTTCACTCGTGTCAAGGCCTGCCACCCCGCACACGTTGTGAACATATCATTAGAAGTTAAAATTCAGCTTTTAATATCTTTAATTTCCTTACAAGTATGATGATGCAATCATGGAAAGATAGATTAACAAGCACATGATGACAGTCACCTCATAAAGACAAGAAACTCAATATTTACATGCTAATTTGAAGTTTTTGAAAGTATAATATTTCCATCTCCCCAACTAAGTAAAGGCATAGGTCCCACTAGGCCAGGACATGCAAGAGAAGAAAATTAAAATGACACACATTCCTAATAAATAATGAATAAAATAAAATATGTACAAAGGTATGTGGCACGAACCTGGCGAGCGCTGCAAGAAGAGTGTTCTGAAAAGATCACCTACATTGAGAGAGAAGGTGAGATAGAGTTTATTACGGAGAAATAATTTCACAAAATGTGAAATATTTATTATGGAGTTCTTGAATGGAATCAAGAATCAGCAGAAATCTAGGTAGGAGACCCAGATACTTCTACTGCAGGAGTGAGTGTGCCATTGCTATGTTGGAACTATTGCAGGAACTCCTCGAAACTGACTAGTTTATTGTGGAGTTTGAGTCTATACCCATTGACAAGTAGCTTGAACCGTACAGGGTCAATGGTAGAAAGTTGAACTGCTCCATTATCAAATACTGAGATTATCTCATAGGGCCCAAGCCATCTTGTTTGAAATTTTCCTGGTGTGTGCTGGTATCTGGAGTCATACAACAATGCCCAATCACCCACTGAGAATTTCTTTTCTTAGATGAATTTGTCATGCCATTTTTTTCTCTATTGTTGGATCAATTCAATGTTATGGAGTGCAAATTTCCTATATTTATCTAACCCATTCAATTGTAATAACTAGTCTTCTTGGGCTCTATTAAGATCAATGTCCAGGTCCAATGCTATTCTGGGCACCTATTTTCTATTGATTCTTTTAATCCATGGTATGCAAGATCATTTGGTACTCGTAATCTTGATAAGAAATCAACCACCACATTAGCCTTGCCTGGTTTATCAATTATCTTCACATCAAATTCTTGCATGAGGAGTAACCAACATGCTAATCTGCCATTGATGGCAAGCTTTTTCATCAAGTATTTGATAGTTGAATGATCAGTGTATATAAATACTTCATAACTTGTGATGTAGTGCCTAAATTTGTTGAGTGCATAAACGACTACTAACAACTCTTTTTTGGTGACACTATAATTTAGTTTAGCACCTTGCAAGTTTTTACTAATATAGTAAATAGTATGCTCAACAATACCTTCCTTCTATCCTAGGACTTCTCTAATGGCATAGTCAAATGCATCAGTGTGGATGTGAAATGGAAGCTTCCAATCAGGTCCTCTGAGAATAGGTGTTTTTGTCAAAACATCTTTCAGCTGCTGAAATGATGCTTCATAGTCTTCTGTCCATTCAAACTCAGCTTCTTTTTTAGCAAGTTGTACAAAGGTGTTGCAAGTTGGCTAAAATCCTTTATGAATCTTCTTTAATAAATAGTGTGGCCAAGAAAAATCCTGACATCTTTCTACTTGACTAGTGTGGGAATTGTGTTGATGACTGCAATTTTTGCAGGGTTTACCTAGATTCCAAAAGATGAAAGGTAGTGTCCCAAGACAACTCCCTCCTCCGTCATCATGTAACACTTTTGACTATTAAGGGAGAGGTTATATTCCTAGTATCTCTCAAGAACCTTCTCCAAGTTAGTTTGTGCCTCCTCAAATGTAGTTCCATGAGTAGTGAAGTCATCCATGTATATTTCAACACAGTCAGTAGAAATGTCAGAGAAAATACCAAGCACTGGTCTCTAGAAAGTAGCAGGTGCATTGCACAATCCAAATGGTAAGACTAAGTAAGAAAATGTTCCCCATGGATAGGTGAACGTTGTCTTATCCTGGTCTTCTGGTGATATTTGGATCTGGTTATATCCACTAAAGACATCTAGAAATGAAAAATACTTTTTACCAGCAAGATTATCAAGCACTTGGTTAATGAAAGGTAATTGAAAGTGATCCTTTTTAGTGGCTTTGTTAAGCTCCCTATAATCTACACAAACTCTCCATTTCCCCCCCTTCTTTGGAATAATCACTAGAGGAGAAACCCATTGGCTGTCAGAAATATGATAAATGAAACTGACACTAAGGAGCTTCTACAACTTTGTCTTTACTATATTTCTCAAAGAAGGATTAATTCTCCTTTAGGCTTGTCTAACTGGCTTGCACTCAGAGCTTATATAGATTCTATGGGTGCAAAGTTTAGGATCTAACCCCTTCATATCAGTATAGTCCCATGAAAAGGCTTGCTGACTTTCTTGAAAAAGTTTGAGAAGACTGGACATCTAAGATGTAGTGAGATTCTTATAGTGCGGCTATTGGTTATACCAGTTATAATTCCAATTCTGTCCTTGAGGGGTAGAATTTTGAGGGACATGACTTGGCCATTGACTATTATTATTATTATAACCAAAATTATTCAAGGGGTCTAGAGGCATACCTTATCTCTGAGTCCATGGACACCTTTGAGAAACATAGAAAACTTCTCCATTCTCCTCATCTATGGCTTTAAACTTAGTGGGCATTGAATTAGTGTCCATAGATGCAACTATCTTGCACCTACAATTTCTCTTGTTTTCTCTGCAATGAGAGCAAAATTCAGCTAGGACGGCATCTGCCTCCTCCTTCTTCCTTCTTTCTTGCATACTATCCAACTGAGTGGAAACATCATTGATGATATCTTTCTTGAAGTCGGATAGAAGATTGGATAGCTCTATCTTAGATACCCCCAAACCGCCATTGGACTTATGTGGTAGGTCTCTAAGTCCCCTACCTTTCTTCATAGTATCCCTTGAATAATTTAGACATATATTCTTTATGTCAACCCAATTTTTCTAAGTGATGTCACCACCTGACATAAGATCTAAGGCTTCAATGCTACCATCATGTACAACTTTCATAAAAAGATGATTTTTTGATTCCTTGTTCAGCTGGTGTTGTGTATTACACTGCAAGTTGAACATGAACCTTGAGACATAATCCTCCAAGGTTTCATCTTCCTTTTGGGACATTTTAAAAATGTCATCCCCTTTCAAATCTTGACCCCTACAATACTCTTTATAATTTTAAAGGAACATATTTCTCATTGTAGGCCAATCTACTACAATGTTGGTTCCCAAACCCATAAACCATCTCAAGGTAGCCTCTTTTAGAGTAGATGGGAACAACTTCATCTTATGAGTGTCAGTTGTGTAGTCATAACTCTTGCAAAGGATGTCAAACTCAAAGAGGAAGGTTTCAGGGTCTTCTATAATAAGGCCGTAGAATTTGGGAAGTGAAGCGATAGGTATATTCTTCAAATTTTGATTACCTTGCTGAGGAGGGATAGGAAAAGGAAATGTAGGCTAAGCCATTCTTGGAGGAGGACCTGGTGGTGGTGGTTGACAGATAATAAGAGAAAATAGGTTGTCTTGATGCTTAGGTTCAGCAAAAAGGTCATTCAAATGCAGTGATCCTTTAGAGGATGAAGGTGAGGATATTTGTTCTTGAGCATCAACAAATGGATTTTCAAAGCGTTCCTCTTCTTCATTCTCATTTTGGGGTTCTTTAGGCTCTAGATGAAAAATATCAAATGGTTCCTCCTGATTATTACAAGGAAGAAATCTCCCAAGGTGGTCTCTCCTTCTATGCATAAAATGCTTGCTTAAGACTAATCTCTAGACTATTAGAACTGAAAATGTAAATACTAAGATAAGTTTGAATTAACACCATCCCCGACAAGGACACCAAAAATTCTTGGCCGAATAATGTTATCAGAAACCCACAAAAATAGACTACCTATTTAAGGATTGGACACCCTAAATGGTTTCCAAATAAATTATTCTATCTCATTTAATTATCGACCAAGGCCATAAACTTGGAATGGCATTCACAAAGTATATGCTTCAAACTCTCTCAATATTATGACTAACCTATGGAATTCAAATGCTTGAGATTCATGAAAACTATGCTAAAACTAGTAAATGAATTTACTCTAACAAAACATGTAATCATGGGTAGGAGTTACTCTAATCGCCTATGCTGCAAGAACAGTCTACCAATTCTGTTATTAGTGGTTGTAGGAACAACATAGTTCTACTTTACTTAAAAATGAACAAGAAAATGAATTCTACTCTAACAAAGCAATTCACTCACCAAGTGGACCCCCTTGGATGAGTGAATAGAAAATACAATCAAGATAAAAGATCTAAATTCAAACTGTGCATTCTATTGATTCATGGAAAATGATTACACTTGATTGAAAATAGTATCACAATAGTTCTGTTATGAAAATCAACTCATTTGACTAACTCCTTAAGAGTAACAATAGTCATTTATTTGAAGGAAAAATACAACTACCTCCTAAATCTAAGATCACTCCATAAGTGAGGATCGTTACAGATTCATAAAGTTTCAGAATAGAAATAAAATTAATCATGAATAAATCTCCTAGGAATATAGCATGTTGAGGGAACTAAATCCACATGCTGCATGCAAAAGAAAATAGCAATTGACTTGCCCCACTTGCAAAGATCTTTCAACAATGGTTGGCTTTGACTATTCTAGTGCCACAATGTCGGTCCTTGAATACCCATGACAAACACCTATAA
Source organism: Chamaecyparis obtusa (assembly GCA_027943335.1). Classification (NCBI taxonomy): domain Eukaryota; kingdom Viridiplantae; phylum Streptophyta; class Pinopsida; order Cupressales; family Cupressaceae; genus Chamaecyparis; species Chamaecyparis obtusa. Next base: position 865,356 of record BSBK01002696.1, read on the forward strand.
AACAATCAACGCACACACAACCTCCCATATACATATATATATTCTTATTATTAATATTAGGAAAAAAGATGTAAAGTTCTAATTAACACTCTTGGAAGTCTTATGGCTATAGGAGGAAGACTACCCAAAACATAGCATAGACAAGGAAACATTCATCAGCATGTATAACTACTTCATTATACCATTCCTATCCATGAATTAAAGAAAATATCATGCCTTCAAACTATCCACATTTCTATTTCATTTCTTCACATATATATAAAAACCATAAGTTCATATGCCTGAAAACCATAAATTCATGTCTGTTTGCAAAATAACTGTTTGAAAGGAGGATAAAAAGAACTAAGAAAGATGGCCTTTTAGAGGTCCATTAGGGGCCCTACAACTTAATTATGGTTTCTTGTTTCAATAGCTAAACTCTCAACAATTTTTGAGGTTTTAGGGTTCCACCCTTCCGTACAATGCCCTAACCAAAAAAGAGTGTTTTGGAAGGGTTTTAGCACTTCTCTGACTGTATGGTTTGTTTGAAAGTGTTGGGAAACCAAATGGATTGGTTATACCCTCTCCACTTCACCAGATCTTGAAAATATCCTTGTCTTTTACTTACAAGCACCAATTTGTAGCTTCATGCACACTCCTGCAAGTTATCACCAATGTGGCTTAGTCTTTCCTAGTTGGTCTCACCATAGGCTTGCCTAGGGTAAGACATTGTAAATTCTTCCCAAGATTTTTAGGGCCCATTATTCTATACAGAATATGTACATGGAGTCTACTCACTGTCCCCAAGAGTTTGTACAGATTGAATAGTGGGATAGTGAGATAGGTTTCCATTTCACACAACCTCCCAGTTTGAACCAGTGATTAGGCAATGCACCAATAATTAATATAGAACAAAGAAAGAAAAAAAAAATCCTAAAATAATGACACAAAATGAAAGGAAAGTCACTAATATAAGATCTCCATTGATTACAGTTCACATTACAATCCAAAACATTTCTATGTAGTTAACTGAGCAAAAAAATGCACAAAAGCTTATACACTGTTCAACTCTCCAGAATCAAAGATTTGTACATCTGACAATCCAACCTCAAGATTTGGTCCAAATTTTACTTAAGTAGGCCAAGGTTTGTCTTAGGTTTCCATTAGGGAACTCCTAGGTCATTTTAGGGTGTTTGGACAGAGTTGTCTGAGAAACTTTGAAAAATTGCAAAAGTTGTTAAGCAACTTTTTGCAACATTTTTACAACTTTTAAATTTTTCAAACCAAATGACTTTGGCTAAGTCCTAGATTGACCTAGACTCCATTATAGTTCCTAACATGGCCTCTACCACACCATAAACCTAATGACATCATGATGACATCATCTAAAATCAAATAACCAAGCAAGAGACCTTGAATACTTAAGCCTCAAAGATTGCAATAGTCTAAGACTTAGGACACAAGTAGACCATGAATCCCTATTGGATAACACTTTGTGGTCAACATGACCTTATGAATCACACACACATGCCACTGAGGGCTTACAAACCAAAAAAAATGGATTGCATCAACCAACACTTGGGTGCTCCTGCACTAGACAAGTTTGGGGCGAATGCCTATGAGATATAATTCCCTCCTAGACTAGCTATCTCACCAATTTTTAAAAGGTTTTTACCTATATACTTTCAAAGGATCCATGATTGTAGGTGAAGATGCAAGTTTATCAGGAGATCCAGATGAAGAGTGGGTGAAGGAATTACCTCCAAGTGAACCATTAAAGATTGAATGCATATTTGATATCAAAGAAGCCAAAATAATAAGGACAAGGTATACCATGAGTACCTAATGAAATATAAAGGTCTCCCAAATGAAGATGCAACATGGATGACAAAGGAATACATCAAGAAATATGATACTATAATACAAGATCTAATCTCAAGTGGATCTTGTGATTTTGTTCTCTCCAAGTGTACGGTGCAAGAGCACGTAGACTTGATCATGTAAGGGGTAGATGATAGGGTTTGTGTTATTGAGACCAATATTTATGAAATTCATATGGGGTTAAGTGTGAAGATTTTGAAAAATTTAATGTAAAAAAGTTGTCAAGCAACTTTTCTTGCAAAAGTTGTCATTGTGGAAAATTTTTGGTTTTTAGTTAGTTAAAGTTTAAATGGTGGTTTCTAACCATCGAAAAGGAGGGGAAAACAAATAAATATCCTATTTCATTGACCATTTAGTCAATTGATGTGATTTGGGATTATAAAAAAATAAAAATAACACAAATTTCATGTGTTTTAATGGTGCAAACATTGTTTCAATACATTGTACAAACTTGTACAAAGGATCTATGATTTGGAAGTGATTGTGGTGGATGTAGAATTAAATTGCCTTTATTTTAGTTTTGGTCTCATTAGTTTTCATTACGTTTTGTGCATTTTAGAAGTATTTTACTATGACAAGGTCTGATACCCTAAGTGTGAGGGTTTGAATCATAAAATTATAGCTTGTAGGATCAGGGGAAGGTGATAGATGCCAATTTGGTGATGTCATATCCTAATATCTCCATGTATTAGGCTTGTTTTGCATACATAGACAAATTATTTGTTATAAGGGTGAATTAATGAGTTCCCATTTGATTAAAATTGTGGATTAAGAGAATATGAGACATTCCTAAGGTCTTGGAATGAAAACTTGACAGTCGGAACCAAGAAACCATATACTTGCTTTGTAAAAGTGGTCTAATTAGGCCTAATCGCTAAATTACCAGTCAATTAACGAGGGTCATGTTCTCAAATAACCCTATCCAAGTGTTTGATATTTTTAAGAGGATAAGAAAGAGTATCTTAAAAGGTAACCATATTGTCAAGGTTGGGCATACCATGGGAGATATGCTTGAAAACCTTGTTTTGAAGGGCTACTAGGAAGACTAGGCCTTAGGAAGTGAAATGCACCATTAAGGGGTTGAAACTTATACTTGAAGCTTGGAAGATATCTTAGTTGTGAAATATGGTATCAATGAACTCATAACCACCTTTCTTTTCATCAAAAAGTAAATAAAATATTATGTGTCTCTTAAATACTAGAATATAGTTAACTATTTTTTATGAGTTTATTATTTATTTATTGCTAATTAAATATTAAATTAGAATATTTTTTAAAAAATAAAAATTTGATTGTTTAACTTATCATTTTATAATGCCCCCAATTTTTAATAAAGTGACTTAAGTTAATTAATTTGAGTGGTCCTAAAATTTAAATCATACCATAAGGATAATATTTAATTAATTAATTAATAATTATTAAATAAAGGGGCCAAAATAATAAATAAAATGATGTCATCCCATTTTAACTTTTCAAAAACTTCTTCGAGGCCTTTATAAGGCATTGGTTGGCATCACAGGTAATCATAGTGGATTTTATGTTTCTTGTATATTTGTGATTCTAGTTGGAATTCTATATTGTTCACCATTTCAGAGGTGCGAGATCCTCCCTATTATGGCATTCATAGTTTTGGTGGGAATCACTTCTCACCCTATTCTGCTTATGGTCTAAATCTATGAAGTCTTCAGTTGAAGAAAATTTTTATGTACTTTAAGTTATATTCTTATCATCTGAAATACCAATATCTAGTTCTTCACCATTCAATGTTGTTGATGGTGCATATTTTATGTAACTGATGATTTATTCCTATATCTGAAATAATATTATTGGTGGAAGAATTACCTACGATTGGATCCTTTATCATGTTTTAATTTTTGTACATTGTGTTTGGAAGTGTGCAGGACTACTTTTGTATAGAGGGAAAACATACTCCATAGGGGGAAGTCTCAATCATTGTATAGGTACCTTGCTATACAAATGACACCTACTTACCATATGGTTAAGACTAATTACCATTTGGGTACTTGGTCATATGAGTGGAAAATTTACATCAGGATCCAAAGGGTGGTGATTGTCGAAGGAAGCTGAAAATTTAGGGCTGATGGTCTTGAAGGCATTTTCCCTTGGGTACATTGTCATCAGGTGTTTCCCCTCAGGTATAGTGCTATAAAATACTTGGCCTCAAGTACACTTCCCTTGAGTACATTATCAATGGGTACTTGACCTCGAGTATATTATCATTGGGTATTCTCCCTTGGGTACATTGTCATCGGGTGACTTTCCATTAGGTGGCTTCTTGTTAGGATTAGGAAGCACCGAGAGGGGGGGGGGGTGAATTAGTTAAAAAATATTATTAAATTTATTAAACCAATATAGTAATTTGAAGGAATAGATAACTGAAAGTAAACAAAATATAATGAGAACACATAACATCATAACACCATGATTGTTTTTCGACGAAAACCCTGTTAAGGGAAAAACCCTGGTGGGGAAGACACCAACACATATCTCACTACTGTAGTAGTAAGTATCCTGTTAAAAGTAATAGTACATAAGAGAGAATGCACATGCATTCAATATTACATCCTAGAGCGCGCTAATCAATACAAAATAAATATCTAATCCTCAATCAACTTCATCGATCTATCTTTAATTACATTGTATCCAGATAGGACTTTACAATCCAAAAAATTGAACTGACAAATAATATCAACTATGCCAATATAGTTTCGATGAAGTCCAACATCAGTTTTGCATCTCAAAACATTATTCTTCTTATGTGTCCATTCAATCTATCTACATTTATTCATTTTTTCACATCACATCCAAAAACTTGATCTTATATATGACATCATAAACTCAAAATCATAACTTTGTCGACCCAAGTTACAATAATGAAATGTGTACAAAATTCACACCAACTCTCAATAAAATAATCAATTCAAATATTGATAAGAAAATCTTATTGATAAGAAAATCTAATATCCTTCATTGTCGTCTCTAACATAAACAACTATAAAAATGATACTCTAAACTGATTAACCAACTATACTGAACGATCTTACCGAACTTCTCTGTTCTAGCCCAAAAACTATCAAACTAATGTTCACCAGTGAACATCTCATTAATACCAAAACTTCAGAATCTGCAAAGATTAGATTAGACATATTAGGATGTCTACTTTCATGCTTTACAATCGTAGCCTCTAACTCTCTATCATCCATTCATACCAAGATGTTCTAAATGACTATATACTACTCTGCTTCCTGTACTTAGTCATTTTCTTGCATCCAAACCTTCGGTAAACTTAACAAAATTGAAAAACTATCAAGAGTAGTGAATTTAGTTTTCATCAATGAAAATATATCATGCATCACCAGGAGACTCTTTCCAACAATCTCCCACTTTGGAATTGATGGCAACACTTAGTGAAAAATGGCTAAGTGTCCATCCCAAAATGCCAAGTCTTAAAATCTGTCCAAAAATTGAACTCCCCCTAAGGTAAGCATCTCTCATATGCATCATTTTCACTTATCTCTCCCCCTTTGACACCAATGGAAAAGGCAAGGCCAAAAAACCAAAATCCTATATTGTTAGCATGAATATATACAAGTAGAATACTTACAAAAAATTGAATACATCTAAGAAACTATCCTTAAAGGCTATCCAATATGCAATCCAAGTCTTTTTTGAAACTATCCAAAATCTAAATCTGTCCACATATTAAATAAGATGATTCCTCAGCATGAACAATATCCAGTGGGGAAGGAGCTTTACTTTTATTTTATGCATCCTCCAAGCTCCTTTATAATATATCTAACTTAGGAACTATAAGGTTCCTCAAGTCAGAAAACCTTCTAAGCATTCTCTGCCTCTCAACTTCCATACTTTAGATTTTTTCATTTATCTTTACTAACTCCTTCATGTGGTCAGAAGCAAATCTCTTTGATGAATCAAAGTCCCTTTCTCTACCTGCTAGTGCTTCTTGGCTTTCCTTAATGAAATTATCAATATTAGCAACATGTGAGAATGGATTAATACACATTTGTAATACGTTACTCCATTCATTAACAAATTCCCTCAAGTGATTTATTTCGTCATCAAAAGAGTTTCTATCTTATGCAATTAATGATCGTGAATGATGAAATCTTTTGGTAAAAAACACTTTCTAAACTTTATCTTATGCAACCTTCTCTAAATACTTAAAATAGGTATCAAAACTATTTAATAATTCTTCTAACAGATCATAAACTAAATTACTTTGATTGATTTGAACATTAGGAATAACCTTTTCAAACACTTTAGCTTCCCTAGTTAACAATCTTCTCCCTTTCTCTCTTTTGCTTAGGGATTTTTCCATAGCTTTGGCATGAACCAAAACTACAATTTTAATTAGCTCATCTTCTTCCATATTTTCTAAATAAATTGGTCCATGCAAACCTGATAATTCAAGAGAATCAAAAGAGTCTATTTCCAACACTTCCATCATTTGTTACACGACAATGGTATCAAAGACAAAACCCTACCAACCTGTGGAATGCTTGGGATGATTACAGAAATGGAAGAAAGGGATAATGAAATTGCTGCCACTAAAATCACCAAGTAGTAAAACAAATATCAAAAAGAGGAAGAATCTTTTGACCTTTCAAGAATATCTAGTTTTGTTAAGAAAATGTATACCTTGGTATGAGGGGGTCATTAGAATCTTTTATGAATACTCCAATAAACCTAAGGAGATCAAGGCTATCAAATCCTTTGATAGGTACTATGTAAGGAAAATAAAAGAGGAGATGTTTCTTGAATTAGGAACTCAATTAGAATAAAAGGAAGGCAAAACTATGCATAGTCATGAGTATATTGGTGGCACCATGAGAAGAAAGGAAGATGAAGACAAGTTGACATTCTCACCCCATCCACAAGAGGATATGGACAAGAAAGAGACAATAATTATCCCTTCAAGTGGAGAACACCTAAACTTTCAAGACAGCCACAAGGATGAAGAAGATGTTTCCATGAATATTTTCAATCCAACAATGGTTGATCAACTTCACGGAGATGCAAACTCTAGCAATTATCCCTTGTGGGAGAAATTTGTATAGTTGGTTAAATATTGAGTTTACCCTTTGGTTGGGAATGAGGCATGCATGATTGCCACCTCTTCATGTGAGTGGCTTCCTCATGAGAAGAAAAAGTTGCACCTCAGCTTTGAGATTCCAAACTATCATATTTTGAAAGTGATTAATTGACATGATATCATGCAAGCTTGGGATGTGAGCATCGATGTGCTTGAATATTGGCTTGTGGGATCTTAATGACTCTGGACATGGTAACATTTATATCAAAGTGGAGTAGTGGAAGTTTATTGGATATTTTTAAATCGTTGGATATAGAGGGTTTAAGGAGGGAGCACATGTGGGCATGACGAGGCATGGAGATTTCAATGGATATGGTTATTAGTGTCCACACATGGTTTGGGATCTTGGAGCTTGTCATATGACAAACAATTTGTGGATTTCTTGAGTGCAAGTAATCTTTAGGCTGGGAGGACTATAATCTTTCCAATTTTTAATAAAGTGACTTAAGTTAATTAATTAAGTGGTCATAAAATTTAAATCATATCATAAGGACTTATTTAATTATTAAATAAAGGGGCCAAAATAATAAAATAATAAATAAAATGATGTTGGCCCATTGTAACTTTCCAGAAACTTCTTAAATGCCTTATAAGGTGTTGGATGGGACCATAGGTAATCATAGTGGAATTTATGTTTCTTGTATATTTGTGATTCTAGTTGGAATTCTACATTATTTTTCATTTTAGATGTGTGAGATCCTCCCTATTCTGATATTCACAGTTTTAGTGAGAATCACTACTCACCCTATTGTTCATGTGGTCTAAATCTATGAAGCCTTTAGTTGAAGAAAAAATTGATGTACTTTGAGTTATATTCTTATTATTTGAAATACAAATATCTAGTTCTTGGCCATTCAATGTTTTTGATGGTGCATACTCTGCACTGATGATTCAATCTTGTATTTGCACTAATATTATTGGTAGATGAATTACCTATGATTGGATCCTTCATCACATTTTAATTTTCGTATGGAGTGTTTGGAAGTGTGTAAGCTTACTTTTCTATATAGACAAAATATACTCTGTAGGAGGAGGAAGTCTCAATCACCGTATAGGTACCTTACTGTACAAGTGACACCTACTTACTATACGATGAAGCCTAATTATCATATGGATATTTGGATATATGAGTGGAACATTTCTGGCGAGAGTTGAAGGGTGTCGAGTGTCAAAGAGAGTTGACAATTGAGGGCCAAAGGTGTCGAAGAGATTTTCCTTTGGATACATTTCCATCAGGTGTTTTACCTCGGGTACATTATTGTTGGATACTTTCCCTTAGGTACATTACCATTGGGTATTTTCCCTTGGGTACATTGATGTCAGGTATTTTTCCTCAGGTGACTGCCATTGAGTGACTTCCATTATTCAATACATCACACAATTGTAGTGGAAACCAACTCCTCTTTATTTATCATTAATTAGCAACTCTTTTGAACCTTTTTAATAATAAAAAATTATGATTGTATTACTTATCAATTACAATGTGACCAACTCTTCTTTATTTATCATTCATTAACAACTCTTCTCAATTTTTTCAATCATAAATCAATACCAATAAAAAATAATTATGAATATTTTACTTATCAAGTATATTATGACACAACTCTTCTTTTTTATATCTTTAGTTATCAACTTGTCTCAATCTCTAGTTATAAATTAATACTAATAATAAATATACATGATATTATAACACATCATAAGAACTATTATTTTTAAAAATTGTAACAAACAAATCAAATTATAAAGTCTTATAAATTAAAATTTGTAAAAAATCCAATAATTTTTTTTTAAAAAAAGTCTACACTCCATCGATTTCAAAGCTTGATTCACCCAAATCCTATAGATTATGGGAGAAACTATAAATGAGTAAATATGATTATATTGCTTATCAACTATAACATGAACAAATTTTATTTATATATTTTTAATTAGTTATTCTTCTCCATCTCTTTAATTATAAAAAAATAATAAATGTACATAATATATATAAGTATTGGCATGTCATTATGGTTAAGTTGTATGCAACTTCTTTACAAAATTAATAAATGTGTATTTATTGAATCAATATTTTGAATCATGCTCAATAATTCATGATTAGTGATTCATGATTAATTATTAATATTATTCTTGTCATAGAAGTTCAAACAACATTAGAATACTATTATGAAATGTTTATATAAAAAATGAGATCTCTATTTATGACCTCACTGAGTTATCTCTCCACCAAAGGACTTTGGCTGTAAAATTATCACAAGTTATAACAAATATTACTTGTAAAAGCAAACCAAATTTTCTAAGTCCTATAAATTTTAAACTTACAGAAAACCATATAAAATTAGAATAAATAAATCAAGAGAGCATCAAATTCCAAGCCTGGAATCACGCAAGCCGCCATTGATTAAGGGAGAACGTCCAAGATTCGAAAGCAACTGGATTAGATTAAGCGAGCAGTGGGCACCGCTGCCTCCATTTCTACACATTTTATAATAAGAAAATGCGCCAAACAAAACTCCCTATGTCGGCGCCCCCACCACGACTATCGTACAACACGTGTGAAGGCACACAAGAAATCCTGGTCTGATAAAGGCCGCCATGGCCGCCTGAATCATTATTTCCCACACGTATCCCCAACATCCCTTTCCCAAGCTGAACATCAAAAACAAATACAATCCGACAATACTCTAGTTCGGCGCCGCTTTATTGCTTATCGGTAAAAATCTCTCTCTCAAATACATGCTTTTGTATGATTTCGATTTATCTGCGTGATGGATCGTCATGGGAGCCAAGAAAAGGCCATTAGAGGGAGTGTAAACGAGCCTATGTTGTGGTTGAGTTGGGAGGATAATCTTAGAAGTGATATAATTTCCGAGAATGAAATGTTGGCATTAATGGAGTGTCATGTGGAGAATTTTGATGCTTTTGACGAGGAAGAAGATCTGAAAGGTCTTGTGGGGAAGGAAGAATTGATAAACACAGTTATGAAGAGCTTGGAAATGGAGATTACTTCTCCTTATAAGTTTTTGCAGCTAGAGGTGGCTATGAATTCATGTTGTTTACAGAGTGATTCGGCCATTTCAATGGGTACTTGTACTTCTAGTTTCTCAGATCCATGTCAATTGAACCTTGGAACTGAATGTCGATGTCATGGAGAGGGTGACGGTGAAGATGGTGACCAACAATTGGGATTCATGCTCTCTAATGAGATGTTTCATGAATTGTTTGAGACAACAGAGTTTCATGGATCTGAGATTCCATGGGTTGAAAGCTTTTCTTCAATGAATGAATCGATGGATTTGGACAAAGTGGGTGTTTCGCAGTAAATGCCTGCAGGTGAAAACAATTGATGGATAAATGCTTCTTTGAAAGAAGCTTTAAAGACTATTTTAAGTAATCAGGGGATGATTTTAGAATCATATTGTATATATCTTTTAGGAGTTTCTAGCAACAGCTTCAAAAATCTTTATTTGGGATTTCTGTATAGTTTTGTTGTTTTTTTTCTTTCTGAGTTGTAACTCTTTGTAAAGCAAATGTTTCATTGGTGTTAGTTTTAGTGGGAAGGCAATGAAATATACAGTGTAAAAACTCTGCAATTTTCAGCAATTTCAGAGTTGATATGGTGTGGTTATTCTCTACTAATGTCTACTATTGTGACTGCTAGGTGGCCAGTTTTTCATTTGGATGCAAGAGTGGTTGCAGGGAACAATAAGTTAGCCTTTAGTCTGGTATCAGAGTAGGTGAGTTGTTTTGGAGTCGGTGATGGTTTTGGATTTTATGGATTGTATATAAATTGGGGTTGTTTAACAATTGATCATCGAAATGTTGATTTCTTGTTCATTCTAAAATTTAATAGAAATTACTACAATTATTGGAGTGACGAGATGAGACTAATGGGAGAAAACTACTCCTTAAAAGCTAGTTGGTTAGACCGTTCTTGTAATTAATGGAGGAATACTTAAGAAATAGAAAAATAAAAAAAATTCTCAATCTTTATTACATATTTTGAAACTTTTTAGATAAAAACTATTTCTTAGAATTGTAGGTGCAAAGAGAATAAAGGACGTGTAGAAGATTGTAGAAGGTTACTTAGGCAATGATCAAACCATAATTATCAAATTTCAAATCTTGAATTACAAATTTTTGAATTTGAAGGTGCAATAAGTTAAGAATATGAGTGACAATTAATAATTATATAAGAATGAATGATGTGGTTAATAAGATGGGTGAGAATTAGTGAGCGAAGGATATATAGTGGAAAAGGTATTGAGGCCTTCACAAAAACATAAAATCTTGTTGCAATGATTATGGAGGAAACAATTGAAGTTTTTATAACTTCAAGTATGATCACTTGGTTCTCGTATTTCTAATTAAGAAAGATTAATGAACACTCTTACTAAAAGGAATGAGAATGCCTTTCTCTCAAAATTATAGATCATAGAGAATGAAGGAGACAATAGTACAAACAACTTAAAAGTAGAAAAGGTGTGAATCATAATCATTTAAGAGAAATGAAAGGAACAATAGAAGTATAGTTGATAGGATAAATGTTTAGTGTTTTCATTGTAATAGGTATTCATTGTTATTATAGAACCAAGCATGGTCACTTTGAAAGGTAGTGAAATTTAAAAGTAGGTGATGGATGTAAAAGTGGTAACTATTCAAATAAGGATTAGGAGGCCTCTCTAGCGAATTTGTTTGTAGCATATGAAAAGGTTAAAAATGCTCATCAAGAGGCTTCATATTTAGATTTGGTCTATGAATAATAAGCTATTTTTTACAATAGATGAAAAATTTAAGACCATGATAAAGTTTAATGATCTAATGTTATTGTACGTTGTAACCCAAAGAACTATAGAGGTAAATACTAGAAAAGGTATATAAAGTGTTATTAAAATTTATTACACTCAAAAGTTCAAACATAATGTTGGCGTATTACATTTGATAGTTTAAGATATATATTAAATTAAAAAAATAATTAGTTCTTGAATGTTAGTTGATAAGAATAGTTTTCCATAGGCAAATAACAGTTTTTTAAAGCTAGTATGAAACATTGTAATGCATCCATTTGTGTTTCCCTATTCATTTTTAAATCTCAACATAGTTCGAAGGCATAAAAATCCCATTTCAGCGAGTTCAAAATCATGGAAAACTACATAAAATTGCCTTTATTAGATTCTCGTATACGTGAATCCTCTTTGAAATCAGGAGTCCATGGCATTCATAGATGTAGATTGGTTAATTTGATAGCTAGAGTTTTGAATTATCCAACTTTGTTGCTGTGGTGATAGGTTAAATTATTTTCTAGGGATTCAAGTGCTTTGTTTAACCCGAATCGACAAGTATTTTCCATGGATTCTAGTTGAATCTAAAATCCATGCATCTCACGACTTTGGAAGGACATGGAGTTGATCTGTAACCCGTGTAATTGCATCTTTGATGCAAATGGTACTCGTAGAAGAACGTAATTTCTTATGGCAATCTTCAAAGTGAAGTCAAAACTATTTATCAACATTTATGCTAAAGACCTTGAGATTATTCCACGTCAACTTTGTGCCAATGCTGGGTTTGCTGAAACTGATGTGCTAAATAAGCTCGGACAGAAACATGCACTCTCTTTTCACCATAACACACCTTATGGTGTGGATATAATTAGATGGGGTACAACTGATTCTCATGCAAACTTTGTTTGGGAGCTTGCACTTGTAAAGGTAAATGCAATTGATGTTGCCAAAGAAGTTGTTGTATGGATGAAACATTTAAAAATCCAAAGTATGAAAGTGCTTAACTAGAAGGCACTACAAATGCAATGAGTGGTCGAGAACGTGGTAGTGGTTTCTTATAGGTCGAGGCAGGGCAGGGCAGGTGTTGAGAACAAATTGGAGGTTGGAGGCAATAAAGGCTAGAGGATATCTATCATTTCGATCTAGTTTCTCATTCAAAATCATTCATTATATAAAAAACATTTTATTTGTGTCTCTAAAGAAAATAGGGAGCTTGGCATATTTGTCCTCAAAGAAACGAGGAGGCTTGACATATTTGTGTCCATAAAGAAAAGAAGGAGCTTGTCATATTTGTCCCCGAAGAAAAGAGAGGGCTTGACATATTTGTGTCCCTAATGAAAAGATTGAGCTGTCATCATGTTTTTATTTTCAAGGAGCATGGGGGGCAATCCTTTTTGTAGGTGCACTTGGTGTATCCATGTTTTGTTGGTGATTTTTTGAGCACTTGAGGAGGCATTCGTCACACTCAGAGGCGATGTGGACTTTTAGATGAAAGGTTGTCTCATGTGCATGTGTGTGGTTGGGGATTTGTGCAACAGAGGGCTGATTGTTTCCATAGAGCTTGAGAAGGTAGTAGAAACACTCGGAGTAGAAGTGAACTTTTGAAGGAAAGACGTCTCATGTGTAGCACTAGAGGAGGCATTAGACACACTCAAAGGAGATGTGAAATTTCAAAGGAAATGTCTCTCATTGTGTATGGGGAGTGGGAACACTTTTATGTTCTCTCATGTTATGCAGATGATTGTAGATTCTACAATTAGGAGATACTTTGATGTAGTTAGTTTGGTGCTTCTTGGAGGTTATATAGTCAACAAATCCAATGATGTAGTCAGTTCGTTGTTTTCTGGGTGAGGGAGGAGGATTAATGAGGGTGCTTCATCAAATTCTCCAAAAGGGTTAGGTTTAAAACCCTTGCAAAGGTTCCACTCTTGTTTGAACTAATATAATACAGAGGGGAAAGTTGATGTATTACATTAGTTAATGTAGCATGTATTGTATGGTATGGGCTTCAAATAATCACAACAAAAGAATTGTTGTGTTTATTTTTGCTCTTAACTTTTTACATTGTAGTTGTGCCAAGTCGCAGTATTGTCCTTTTCATATGTATGTTTTGCAAAATCATTCTCAAGATTAAAATTATGGAAGAAATTTTTATCACATAAATTTTGTTTTGAATTCATGCAGGAATTTTCTCCAATTATTTGTATTTTTAAAAATTTGAATCCAGTGTTTTTAAATGTTGAATAAATCTTTTAGCATTCACACATTATTTAAACAATGTAAAATCATGAATTTATTTTTAATCATTATTTAAGGTATGCTATATGATTAAACTGTAATGTAGTTTTAAATATATTTTTGACAATACCATGAGTTCAAATATATAAATTTAATATAAGGAAGATCTAACCAAATTATAAAAAAATATTTGATTGTAATATTTTTAATAATTACATGATTAGTTTCATTAGGGTAAGAAAAAATAAATAAAATGAAATATTTATGTTCATTTGAACTTGCAAAATTGATATTTATAGTAATCTTATTTTTTGTTTATTTATGCTTTTCTTATTTTCTTAATACAAAATTTGATAAAATATTTATTTTTATGAATGTAAGATATCTTGAATTTGATATATCTCTGCTTATTTTACAAGATTTTTTAATTAAAAATATAAGTATGCTAGTGTAAATCATAATAATTTAAATGATAATGTGTTTAAAGAAAATGTTTGGCTTATAACAGACAAAAAGATTTCAAAGATAGTGGCCCTCTTATCTTAGTTTCATGCCTCACGATTGGAGGTTAAAAAATGAAATTGCTTATATCATTTTCATGTATATTATCATTGCATATATCAATAATGTTTCATTACGGGAAGGAAAATTACTGGTGGGCCCAAGGCAAAATGATATTGCAAAGTTTCAAAAGTTAGTTGAAATGCTTTTATCGGCAAATCAAAGAGACTCATGGAAGGCAGTAGTTAAGCTCCCTACTAAATGCACCAAAGACCACCCCGCCCCCACAAAAAAAAAAACATAATTTTTTTGGAGATTTACAAAAATATATGATTTTTTGCAATTTTTTTGTGGTTTTGGACCACAAAATATGCAGATCATGAAGAACAGATGATGAAAATTTTACGAAAATCTTTTGTATTTTTCAATTTTTTAAAATTTAGTCAATAGTGAATTTTGTAGGGAGCTAAGCTGAAGTCCCCAAGAACTGTCCCAATAATACTCTTAAGTCATCCGGATAAGCAAGCAAGGTTGACTATGTCAACATTAGAATCATAGGCGATCGAACAGACAGTTGAAGGTTGATATTTAGAAAATAGATTTATTGAAAAGACTTTGTAAACCTCAAGCAAATGCAAATGGCAGGTGTAGAGCTGAGTTCTACAACATTTTTCGTCACACTCTTTGCACATGCCAAATCAAAGCTTAGCAACAGGTTATGGACATCCACCAAAGCATTAAGGATAATGATTTTGTTCAGATGTTGTAGTTTCCATTGCCTCGATAGACAAATGTAAAATATACGTGAAATGTTTGATAGAATGGAAAGTGCATTTCACAATTGTGCAAGCACAAACAAGACATGCATAATATGGAATCACAAAGAAAGCAGTCGAATTATTTCACATGATTCCTCAAACGAGACATCATTTCAAGAGTGAAACTAAATGATTGAAATTCTATGCAAAATAGTTTTGCGACAAGTTTTAGAAATGTTCAAGAAAAGTCAAATTCAATAACCTTTGCCAAATGTCCTCTTAGCCTACACGAGCAGAATTTTTGTAGTTGGGTATGAATTTTAATTACGCCGTGAGGCATTCCTATACAGCCGTAGTGGAAGGGGAGGACACCATCACGACATACTCCAAGGAATATGTCATGTACAAAATAAAGATTTAAAATCAATTACAAATTTAAAAAAGAGAAAAATCTAAAAATCTAAAATCAAAAATCAAAAAATCAAAAAATCAAAAACCAAAAAAGAGTTTTCGAAAATGAAATAATGCGTGGTAAATAAAAAAATTAAAAAGCATTTCTGAAAATGAAATAACGCATGGTAAATAAAACAAAATATAAATTAAAAAAAATTAATGGTTTCCGGATGCAGTGGGACCCGCCATGGAACCCCATGCCATTTGCATGGGACCACGGGCCCCACACGTTGCATGGGCTGCCAGTAGTCTAGCAACACCAGTGTCATGCACACGATAGTTACCGTGTGCACGACATTGGTGCTGCCAGCCTACTGGCAACCAAGTGCACGGTACAGGCAACCAAGTGACAACCTCCGTGCCATTTGGCCTCCGGTGGGATATAAATTTTTCATAATAATTTTTTAAAAACTCAATCAAAACTAACAGTTTTTAAATTCAACGGATGGGAATATGAACAGCTTTCAAAACTCAACATTTTTTAAATTCGATGGACGGGAATATGAAGAGCTTGGGAAATGAAGAGTCACACTTATTTTATAAAAGAGTGCTCTGCATTTCCCAAGCCATTCTTTTTTGTTTGTAGGGAGAGCATGAAATTTTTAGAGGAGATTTTTTGTGAGGATTTGAGAGATTTTTTGTGAGGATTTGAGAGATTTCTTGTGAGGATTTGGAGAGTAGGATTTGGAGAGATTTGGAGAGGAGGATTTGCAGAGAGGTTTGCAGTGTTGAAGCAATTTCTTAAAGTTCATCATATAAAGGTAAATGTTTTCAAATATTTGCATATAATTTTATGTTGTTTTATATAGTTTATATACTTTTATGTTATTTTATATAGTTTATGTTCTTTTATATTGTTTTAATATTAGATCTAATATTGTTTTAATATTTGATCTAATTTTGTTTTAAAATTTGCATATACTTTTAATATTATTTTAATATTGTTAAATCTAATAATATTACATTATGGATGGCAATGCCACCATATTGTAATATTTTAGATTAATATTGCTTTTTAGTATAGTTTTAATACATTTCTTAAATTATAATTTGGAGTTGTTTAATAAACTTTAATATAGTTATTACATTTAATTTAGATAATCTGTTTATTTAATTTAGTTATTACATTTAATTTAGATAATATGTTTATTTAATTTAGATAATCTATTTATTTAATTTAAATAATCTGTTTACATTATGGATGACAATACCGCCATACTCTAATATTTACTTTTTATATAAATTTAATTTTGAATATTACCTTTGTTTTTTATAGAAAAAGCAGCAAGAGGGTGCTAGCCCGTGGAACAAAGGGACTAGAGGCACATTAATAGCATATTAATGACACTAATTAGAGTAGATACAAACAATTTATCAATAGAATTACCAAGTGTAATCTGCCTCTATCAAAAACATAAGTCACAGTACTAATCAAAAGGATTAAACTAGAGTAATTAAAATGAAGAGTAGCAGTTAAAATAACAGTTATAAGCCACGAGGGCTATACCAAGAGCTAGACAGAATAACATTAAACCCGAACACAAAATAGGGGAACCAAGGGCCATGCCCAATCAAAAATAAACAATTCATGACCACCAGCAGCTAATTCTTTCCACCTAAATGTTTAGTTATCAGGGTCCTAGCCCACTCCTCCTACAAAAATAGGAACAGATACTTATTGTCCTTGTCCACCTCTAGATTGCCACCTGCCAGCTTTTCTTGCATAGTACAGAAGGTCATAGCCGAAGCATGCATGACCTTCAGTGAAACTTTGTTAATCATCATGTAGTGTTGCTTCAGTTCCTGCATATTCTTTTTGATGTCAACAATCTCCTTGTCCATATCAGAAAACCTCATCTTGAGAGTTCCTTTAAGTTTGTCTTTGTCAGCCAAAAACCTGGTATTGTACTCAGAGGTGGGGGGTTTATCCTGGAGATCATGGGGAGGACTCAGGGGCGGGGTAGGGTTACAAGGGATTTCCATGGTTTGCTAGAGGTTGGGCGGGGGAGTGTTACCAATCCTAATAGGACTCATGTGATCATCCGAGGAACCCTTCATGGACTCAATGGTGTGAGAGTCTTTTTTAGATAGGGACTGATCTCTAGAGGCCGCTTCCATCATTCTGGTTTTACACTGCTCCTTCACAATTCTATTAGATCTTCGGCGACCTGAGCCACTTAAGTCAACCTCCAGACTAACCTGGTTCTCCATCATTCTCCATTTTTTGGGCTTTCATTCAGTCTCAGGAGTACTGTCAGACTCCTTCCGATCTTTATTCTCCATAGAATCAGAGATATGAGGCTCCTCCTAACCCTCCTTCCTATTGAAACGGTTTTTAACACATTTTTTGCAGGTTCTACCCTCTTTAGCACCTAGTTCAGACTCCTAGATAACCTAGATGGACTGGGAGGTGGAATGAGTGGGGTCTTCATTTTTTGCCAGGGACTCCTCCTGGGTCATCTCTTGGATAATCAGGGGGGGGGGGGGGGTTGGGGTGGTGGGCAGATAGCTTGTGGAAGTGGTAAATACAAAGAAGGAGGCCCTGATGGAGGATAGGGATTGATTTATCAGGGTTCTCCTTAATATCCAAAATATTACTTTCTATGACATGCAGAAGATAGAAGGGTATGGAAATTAAATCCTTATTTCTAATATGATTCAGGAACGATAAGTGGTAGTAGTAGAACATAGTGAACTTACCTTCCAGCGTGAAATATTTCAACACAATGAGACAAATCTTGGGCCAGAACTCTGACAGCTCTTCCCGGTTAAAACCCCCTTGCTTCTTCATAGGATTCTCTCCTTCCTTGAAAAATTGGTTGAGGATGGTAGGGTCGGGAGTCCGACTGGTCTTTTTGTATTTTCTCCCCTCCATAGGGAGGTCCGTTGCCTTCGCAATGACCTCCTCATTGATCTGGAAATGGATGCCACCAATCGAGACACTCCTATTGTTCTAGGACAAGATGAATTGTTTGGAAATCCCCTCATCATGCCCACCTTTCATGCGCTCCATAAAACCCCATATACCACTTTCTTTGCAATAGTGGGTCACCAAAGGGTTTGAGGTGAAAGCCTCGTCGATCTTGTCTGGTTCGATACGAAGAGTGTTGCCTCCCATATCAATGCTCTACCTCTCCTGCGCTAGAATATCCTAAAAACCTAAGATCCGAGCTTCTTGGCAGATTGTAAAGAACCACTTGTTTTTGTGTGGCCGTTTCGAGGAAAGATTATACTCAAAATGATGGCCTTGGGTGAAATATTAGGAGCTGGGCTCTGTACGGACAAATCTAATGGATCTTCAGGTGCCATTAATAGCAATAATGCCAGGGATGCACTTGTTGTCCTTATTAGCCAAGTAAGCCCACCAATTCAGATAGCTCTAGATCTCCACACGTTTGAAAAGTAATTATGATTCTTTATGGGGTTTTGGGTATTCCTTTTCATAATAGCAAAAAACACTAGATCACGCCAACACGTGATCCAGGAAGGATTTGTAATGAATATGACAGCTTGGCTCATTTTAAAATGTAGAATTCATTTCTCCTCCAATGAGTTGTTGAGTCACTGTAGGAAAATCACTGACCATCCTCCAACTATTAAGTTTGATTTTCTTTAGGCCTATGGCTGCCATCGAATCAGCAACCGAATTCCCCTCTCTGTACGTGTGGCCAATAGTCATGCACTAGAAGTTGTTGAGCAGGTCACGGATCTCTAGCATAATGGATCTAACTCGCCAACCTGCATTAGCTCCACTTTTGACAGCCTCTACCACCACTTTGGAATCTCCCTCTATTTCCAGCAATCTAATATGAATATTACCTTTCTTACATATAGATTTTGTTTTCACTATTATCACAATTAGTAATTTTTATTTGATTTAAATATTGTAATTACTAATTTTTGAGTGCTACAAATAGGATTTGGATTAATTATATAAATTTAGGAGATTTCCATTTCGAATATTACCTTTATTTGATTTATTTGCTTTAAGTGTTACAATTACTAATTTTGATATAAATGTTATAATTACTAATTTTGATATAAATGTTACAATTACTAATTTAAGATTTATGATTTTTGTATAAATTGTTTTAGATTTATTTGACTTAAATGTTACAATTACTAATTTTTATTTGATTTAAATATTGCAAAATTTAATAATTTTAATTTATTTGATTTAAATGTTACAAATAGGATTTAAATTAATTATATTTAGTTTTTGTATAAATTTAGGAGATTTCCATTTACAATATTACCTTTAGAATATTGCATTTAGATTTCCATTTAGAAAATTTATCACATTTAGTTTTTGTATAAACTGTTATAGGGATTATATTTTAAAACTTAATTTATTAGTATTTTAATAGTTACTTTGAAATATTTGTCTTTTTAATATGGATGGCAATGCTGCCATATTAAAAGATTATTACTTTCATTTTGTTATAAATTTAAATTATTAATTTCAAATATTACATTTCTTTTTCATGTGGATGGCAATGCCACCATATTTGTATACATGTTTTTAATATGAATGTATAAGGTCTCATAATGTTGAAAATTTGATTTAGAAGTTGATTTAATGATGTTGATTTTGTTTAATGACATTAATATTATATTTATTTTGTTGCTATTTTCATACTTAATTTAAAATACAACATTTTGTTGTTATTTTACTAAATATGGCAATGCCGCCATATTTAGGTCTCCTATTGTTCAAAATTAGATTTAATGAAATCGATTATGTTAATTATATTAATGAAATTAATGCAATTCATATAATCAATTGTTGTTTAAAATTACATTTACATAATTTCATTTACAAAATTATATTTTGAAACTCATTTAATGAAATTGAATTTGTTAATTATAATTAATTTATGTTTCTATTATATTATTTTCACAATAATTTGAAATGATTTTTTTTGTAATCATAAATTAGGCATACACATGGAGTTTAATGTGGGAATGAAGATTGAGGTTAGCTATGATGAGGAAGGGTTTGAAGGGGCTTGGTTTGAAGGAACAATTGTAGACATTGTAAACAATACTAACATGCCAAAATATTGTGTCAAATATCACCACTTCATAAATGACAAATGGGCTCGAGAGCCCATTGTTGAGGAGGTATATGTGGATTATATGAGACCTATTCCACCTCCCATTAGTTTTCCTCGATTTGTACCTCCTGGCTTTGTAGTAGAAGTACTAGACAATGACTATTGGTGGTCAGGTGTGACCGTCAATAGATTTATTTCACCACTTAGTCAAGTAGAGTTCTTTGAGGTGTACTTTCCTAACTCTCACACTCTGAAGCCATATTCACGCGCCCACGTAAGACTAGAGCAAGAATGTGTTAGAGGAAGATGGAGGAAAACATACTAGAATTGAAATGTTCACTATTAATGTTTGTATTGAGATCCAAATGGGATCACATATTCTTTTGGATTCATTTCTTAATATTACAAATAAGAGATCATGTATTCTCATGTTTTCACAAAATGGCCTTTAGACCATTGCAATCATCATTGTATATCAATTATTGTTAAAAAAAAATCATTTTGTTATTCTTATATATCTTGGCTCTAATTTACTCCATGTATCTCCAATTTTTATGGTTTCTATACTCAAAGTGTTGTTATTGTCTTTTTTTTTTTCATAATTTGTATTCTATATGTTTAACTATGTATTTAAACATGATACATAAATTATCAAAACTAAATTGCTATGTATTATAAATTGGCATTTTCCTTTCAATTATATATATAAAAAAACATATTAATTGATAAGTAACATTCTTTGTTTCTAAATATTAAAATGTTTTTACATATATATAATATAAAGTTTGATTAGGTCACTAATTTTACGTTATTCCATACTAGATATGGTGAGACTGAGGTTGAACTTTGAATTAGAGGAAGAAAGAAGAGAATATCAAAGACAATATGGAAGAGAGTCTCGTAGATGTCAGCAAGAACAATTGACAGAAAGTCAAAGAGAACAACATAGGGTAAGGCATAATGAATCTGATAGACAAAGAATTCGTAGAAGAAGGGTAGAAGTAACAATGGAACAATTAGAAACTAAAAATAGAGATGAAAGAAATGTTCCAATAAACAACCATCAACAAACTTTTGTTCAAAGCCTTCAAAATGAAGGGCGTCAAGTGATTCAAGATGATCCTGAACCAAGTCATATATATAATAATCCGCCTAATGTAAACATTCAGTTAGATATTGAAAATGAAGAGTCTATGTCTATAGAGCGTGTTCTAAAAATGTCGCAACATGAAAATCAAATAGAAATGAATGTTGATGTCAAAGGTACTATGGAAAACATGCCAAACCTAAATCGTATGCTTGAAATTGAATTTAGAAGATTCCAAATGCAGTTTAGGCATCAGATAGATAGTTTGAAGACTCCTCAAATGTGTCATGTTTGTCAAGAATCATATCATTCAATGAAAGTATATCACACCTGTGAAGGCCCAATATGCAACAGGTTTAGACAAGAAAGAGGAACTCACTGGTTTTCATCTTCAAACAATATGGACCCTGGATCTCAACCAAAAGAGCTTGCAAATTTGACTCAAGTTGAAGAGATGTTGATTGCATGCGTCGGTCCTATACTACAAGTTACATATGCAACTAGTGGTCAATATAAGTATAAAGGACGCACTATAAGTTTTCCTCAACATGTAGAACAAGTAACCAAAGTTTTTACCACATACAATTGAGCATTTGCCAATTATTATTGTTCATAGAAGGGATCAACGTGGTACACATTATAACTTTACTATAAACAAGGATCATGTGTACAGAGAATTGAAATACAAAGTAGACCATGACAAGTTTTATGCAGATGTTAGTATTGATGAACTTGCTCTCAATGATTTGCCTAGAAATACTGATCAAAATGTTTTTAATAGATTGAGGACAGTCCACATGGAATTTGATTCTGATGCAAATGAAGTCATTTTTGTGGGTCCACTCATGGAGACAGATGAAGGTAATGCAATTCAGAACACAACGTTTATGGCTTCACGACCACCTAATGCTCAAAGAGAAATGGAATTAATCCAAGCATGGGTTAACAATCCTGAGATAGTTCCATCTACATTAATTGAATGGCCAACTATAGGTGCATCACCCATCAATGAATATGTCACATCAGGATTGTTAGATATGGCATCTCCAACATTGTTTCCTAATGGAAGATGTGATTGGTTAGAGCCAAGAATGAGGTGAATTCATCTGCATGAACATGTGAAGCATTTGTTGTGGTATAGGGATCATCGATTTGGTAAACATCCAAGGTTTAGGTATTTCATGATGAATATGATTATGAGACATCGTGCACAAAATTCAACTATTGTATTTGTAAAAAGGAGTTTTCAAGACATGCCAATTACCATCAATGAGCTAAGAGAACATATGGAAAATATACCACATAATAATTTGGTAGATAGGTTGATGAGATTTGGAACAACTCTAAGAGGAACAAGATCATATTGGTGTAAATGTTGGGAGAATTAATAGATATGCTTCACCAAATTGGGACTCCTATGATTTTCTTCACCTTAAGTGCAACGGATATGCAGTGGCATGATTTGCATGCGCTGATGCCGGGAACACCACCAAATGATCCACAAGAGGCTCAAAAGTGGAGAAGATAGAATGTCATTGACTATCCTCATATAGTTGCACATTACATGCATTTAAGGCATACAATGTTCAAGAAAGAGATACTTGAAAAAGGTATGAAAGTCAATGGTTTTTGGTGTAGGTATGAGTGGCAACATAGAGGTTCTCCTCATGTGCATAGATTTTTATGGCTCGAAGGAGCACCAAATATGGACACTATAGACTGGTCAAATGAGGAGGAATGCAAAATTGCTGAGAGATATTTTCATTCCATTATTCAAGCATGGAATCCTAGACATGATCCTCATCAAAGAAATATACAGGTATGTTTTAAGTCATTTGATCATATATATCTACATAACATGATGCTTACACTATATGTTCATATGTATGAGAGAAAAGAAACTATTATAAAATTTTAATATGATATATTATTCGCAACCATTTGTAGGTTTTCCAACATTTTGGTCAACATCCATGTCTCAAAAATAGTGGACAACTAGCTCAGATAGATATTGACCATGACTATGAAGAGATAGTCAACTGTGTCAAACAACACACAGTCTGTAAGGAGGGTGCATGTTTGCGTAAAAAAATGGGAAGAATGATTTGTAGGTAATTCTTTCATCAATTAATATGGGTAAAAGTATACTATTGTGTCGCGGTTGAGGACATTCTAGTAGGGTCCGTCCGGACGGGGTCCGACCAGACGACATTTGACTGGAATCGCGTGGCACCTTTCAGGTGCCAGGTGGTGTCTATGTGGTGTAGGGGGTCTGGCCGGACCCCCAAAAGTACATATATATCCAAAAAAAAGGGCCCACAGCTATCATTGTCATTTAGCGGCTTGGGGCTTTGGAGAAGAGCTACAGAGGGCTTCCGGCCGGAACGGGTAAGTAGGATTTTTGTTTTTTAATTTTAATGTTTTAAATGTGTTTTTTTAGTTTGTTTTTTTTAATTTAGTATTAAATAATTATATTTTAATTAAAAATCTTAGTTTAATAATTGTTTTTTTTTTAATTAATAGAAGATAGTTTAATTTAATTTTGTTAAAAATAGTTTAATTTAATTTTGTTAGATATAGTTCAATTTAATTTAATTATATTAGATATTAGTTTAATTTAATTTTTAGATATCTTTAATTTAATTATATTAGATATTAGTTTAATTTAATTTTGTTAGATATTAGTTTAATTTAATTGTTAGATATGTTTTAATTTAATTTTGTTAGATATAGTTTAATAGGAGTTAGGGTGTAGTTAGATCTCGGATATAATGCTAACCCCAACCATAATATTAATTTTAGAACTCTAATCCTCATTAATTTCTAGACCTAATTTAAACCTTAACCCTATACATAATCCAAATTATACCTCTTAACCTAGACTTAACACAAATCCTAATCCTAATCCTAACCCTCAATCGTAACCCTAACTCTAATAACCATAATTCTAACCATGATGCACAAACTTTTACTCTAACCATAAGATTGTAGTTCACTAATCTTGATTCTAGCCATAACAAAAACTTTAAGTGTAATAAAAAAAATAATCCTAAATATAATACTAACCATGAAATAAATCCTTACTCTAACAACAATCCAAATCCTAAACCCTAAGCTTGACCCCTAATTTAAAACTCTAACCCTAGCCATTATCCTAACCATGGAATAAACCTAAAAAAAAAATCTAATTGTAACCCTAAACCCTAACTCTCATCAGAATGCTAGCTCAAACCATAATTACAAGCATGATATAAAATCTTGAACCTGAACATAAACCTAATCATGAATATTAAAATCTGAACCTAAATCTAAACCCAAATCCTAATCCTAAACCATAACCCATCATCCTAATAAAAAATAAACCCTAACAATAATCAAAAATATAATTCTAAGTATTTAATACTAATGATTATTAAAAACTAACTATAATTTCTAACCTTAATAGTTCCATAATACCAACTGTGATGTAAATCCTCACTCTAATTATAATCCTAATCAAAATTCGAACCCCAACCATAATAGTAACCATAATATAAAAGCTTACCTTAACAATAAACCTAATGCTAAACCTTAATCCTAATTTTAATCCACACATTAAACCCTAACGTTAACTATATTCCTTACTGAAAGGATAAATCTAACCCTAATAACCATGATACTAACCATAGTTCTACTTGTAACCATGACCATAAACCCAACCTTATCACTAAACCCTAACCTAATTAATATAATAAATTTATACCAAACTCTAACCCTAATGCTAACCCTAAACCTGATATAAATTGTAATGTACTAAATCACATATCAAACCATAGCCATGATACATTAATGCTAATCCTAATCTTGAACTTAAACCTAACATAACTATTATTCTATCATTTAATCATAATAATAATTACATTCCCAATCATTATGTCACCCTAATCATAATTTTAAACTTAATCCCTACCCTAACCCTAACTTTATGTAAACCTTAAACATAATCCTAAGCATAACACAAAATTCTAACCCTAGAACCATGATATAAATGCTAACCCTAATCCTAATTATATTAATATATTCAACTTATAACACTCAACTTTAACACTAAACCTTAACCCTAATATTAACCCTAACCATAATCATAAACCTAAACCAAATCCTAATAAAGCTAACCTTAATAATAAGCTCTAACCCTAATCATAATAATAAATATAAACCAGACTCTAACCCTAACGCTAACGCTAAATGCTAACCCTAACCAATTAAGACCTATTAAACTGTAACACTAGAAACTAACATAAACAAAAATTCTAGAGTCTAAACCAATTAGGACCTAATACCCAACCAATTAAGATCTAACTAGTGACTAATATTTAACCAATTAAGACCTATTAATTGACTAGAGTTAAAACTTAACCTAAACTTAACCTATACCTAGTGACATGTATGTTCAAATTTGTAGTTCATGTATGCACGTTTAAATTTGTAGTTCATGTATGTTTCTTAAATTTCTAGTTCATCTATGCACCTAACATGTTTATTTCTTAAATTTCTAACATGTGACTAATATGACCACTTAATAGAATCTAAATCAATTTAAACCTAATACCTAACCAATTAAGATGTAGAACTAGTGACTAATATTTAACCAATTAAGACCTATTAATTGACTGGAGTTAAAACTTAACCTAAACTTAACCTATACCTAGTGACATGTATGTTTAAATTTGTAGTTCATGTATGCACATTTAAATTTGTAAGATGTATGTTTCTTAAATTTCTAGTTCATCTATGCACGTAACATTTATGTTTCTTAAATTTCTAACATGTTTATTAAATTTGTATGTACATGTATATATAGATTTCATTTTTAAACTAGATGATCTTAAATTTGTATGTACATGTATGTTTCTTAAATTTGTAGTTTACATGTTTGCATGTTTAAATTTGTAACATAGATGCATGTAACATGTATGTTTCTTAAATTTGTATGTACATGTATACATTTCTTAAATTTTTAACACATGTATGTTTCTTAAATTTAAGTATGTACATGTGCAGAGATCTATATATATTTTCTTGTTTATCTATTACACATGGCATCGGGTAGAGGTTCAGCTAGTTTAGGAGAGCCTAGTGTTCAGGGGGGACCTCGTAGTGATAGTGGTACACTCACTCCTCTCATAGATCAGCCAATACAGCACAGGCTAGGGAGAAACTATTTGCAGACACTATTGAGAGATTGACACAAGCATTACTTGTTCTTGATCAGACATTAGCTTCACCCACTAGTATTCCCAATAGGGAAAGGGTGAACATTATTAGAGATGAGTTGGTGCGTATGATTGACATAGTTCAATCATACAACCCGTATTAGGACATGAGTGTTGATAGATTCTATGCTTCTTTGTCTCGCAGTGTTACTAGCACTGTGAAGTTCAGTGAGATCGATACAGCTGTTTCCACTCCTTTG
The DNA here is from genome assembly GCA_027943335.1 of Chamaecyparis obtusa. Lineage (NCBI taxonomy): Eukaryota > Viridiplantae > Streptophyta > Pinopsida > Cupressales > Cupressaceae > Chamaecyparis > Chamaecyparis obtusa. The sequence goes on from BSBK01002696.1 coordinate 892,677, forward strand.
GTGAAGGAGATGTTTCCCCATTATCGAGACCTGAAGAAGGTCAGAGGGTACATGCCTATGAGATGTGAGGATGACTTGGTAGGACTATTTATATATCCTCACTGGTTGGCTGCTCACCACATGTGGTCCCAGAAGGATGAGTTGCCATTATATTTCTGCAAACAATTGTTTGCAGAATTTCATTTACACCTTGATGTTGATTATACAGATTTCCCTGCTTATGTTGGGCAAGGGAAAGGGAGATTATTAGACAGGTTCAGAGCACCTAATGCCCCTATGCCCGCTAATAAGCGGGCAAGGGTGGCTCCAAACCTTTTCGTCATACCAAAAGGTTTGGAAGTGGTAGGAGCCAGTGTTGCAGATGACCTAGTGAGGATGGATGTTTTTTCTAGTATAGCGACTATTGCCACACAGGTTCATGAGATATCCTCTGATTGTGTGGGGAGATATATGTTACGGTCTCATTCCAGCATTCCTTCACCTACATAGGATGCATCTTCTAGTGCACCTGATTTATATGATATAGTCGACATACCATCTCCCGTGGAGGTTGTAGGTATATCAGATATAGATCGTTTGCAATCTACGAGTGCATTGTTATCCAGTGATCTTCTTTCTGCTTATTAGACCATATAGATGCTCGGTGGGATTTCACTTAGGGAGGTTCCATCATTTGTGAGGTCCTATATCATTTCTCAGTAGACTGCACCACTGACAGCTCCTCCGCAGCAGACTGCACCACCGACAGCTCCTTCGTAGCAGACTGCACCGCCGATAGGTCCTCAGGTGACTACACCACCATCGACATCTCCTCCGCAGATGAAACCACAGACAGCTGATCATCAGACCACACAGGCCACTTCATCACATCCAGGTCATCAACTTTTTACTACATTGCTTACAGACGACCAGATTGATCCTGCGGTTATATCATTAGACTCGTCTGGTTTGAGCACTTTCGGGAGAGCATTAGAGACCACTTTGGTATATTTATAATTAAATTAAATTTTTATTTATTTAAAAAACTTAAACATATTTGAAATTTGATTAATATATGTTATATATATGTGTACTCTAGGAGGTTATGTATGATGCTGCACCATATGGAGATTTAGAGATTCCACACGATCCTATTCACCGTGATACACAGGTACATTGAGATGTTTGTTCACAAAATTAATTTTTCTATGATAATACATATTTAAAATCATGTATGTATGCATGACATATTTTGTTTATTGTACACAGGCATCAGGAGGAGGTGCACCGGCATGAGGAGGAGGTGCATCGGCATCAGGAGGAGGTGCGCTGGCATCAAGTCATGGATCAGGACATGGCCCTACTTGAGCAACCATGTTATTTTAGATATTTCATGCGACATTTCATATATACATGCTATAACATTTCATAGATATTTCATTTTATACATGTAGACATTTTATACATTTTATACATGTAGTCATTTTAGACATTTTATACATGTAGACATTTTATACATTTTATACATGATGTAGACATTTTAGACATTTTATGTACATGTAGATATTTTAGTCATTTCATATATGTACATGGTATATGGTTACATGTATTATTTCTTATTTTATACATTACATGGTATATGGTTGTGTGTTATTTCATATTTTATACATCCCATTACATATTTCAAACCTTACATGTTAGATATTTTATACATGTTACATGTTATATGTTCATGTGTTATTTCATCTTTTAGACTTAGTTTTATACATGTGTTATGTATACATTATGTTAAGGTGATGTAATTAATCAAAGCATACATTTAATTAAGTAATCTAACTAACATAATTAAGTATAATTAAGTGGATTTGTAACTAAAATAAGTAGGTAACTAACATAATTAAGTAACTAACATCATTAATCAAAGCATATATTTAATTAACTAACTAATTAATCATTTTTCATGTAATTAATTAACTAACATACATACATAAAAACATACAATATATATATACATGTGTTATGTATACATTATGTTAAGGTGATGTAATTAATCAAAGAATACATTTAATTAAGTAATCTAACATAATTAAGTAAATTAACTAATATAATTAAGTAATTTAACTAACATAAATAAGTAATCTAACTAACATAATTAAGTATAATTAAGTAGCTAACATAATTAAGTGAATTTGTAACTAAAATAAGTAGGTAACTAACATAATTAAGTAACTAACATCATTAATCAAAGCATATATTTAATTAACTAACTAATTAATCATTTTTCATGTAATTAATTAACTAACATATATATATATATATATATATATATATATATATATATATATATATATATATATATATATATATATATATATATATATATATATATATATATATATATATATATATATATATATATATATATATATATATATATATATATGCTATGTATACATTATGTTAAAGTGATGTAATTAATCAAAGCATACATTTAATTAACTAACTAATTAATCATTTTTCATGTAATTAATTAACTAACATACATATACATATATGTGTGTGTGTGTGTGTGTGTGTGTGTGTGTGTGTTATGTCTACATTATGTTAAGGTGATGTAATTAATCAAAGCATACATTTAATTAAGTAATCTAACTAACATAATTAAGTAACTTAACTAATATAATTAAGTAACTAACATCATTAATCAAAGCATACAATTAATTAACTAACATATGTATACATAAAAACATACAATATATATATGAGTTCAAACATGAAAATTCAAACTATAGAGTTCAAATATATTCAAAAGTACAAGAGCTACAAAAAGAAGTTTATTTTGAAGTTTATAGAGTTCTAAAGCTCATCATACATATAGTTTGGATCCTCTCTATCTTTTATTATCTCCAAAAGTTTTTCATGTTCTTCAATAGACAACCTCCACTTTTGATTGACATTTTTTCTTTTTGGCAATGTCTCAAATTGCAACTTTGTTGCTATAACCAAGTGACTGTAATGTAGAACTTTTTTGCCAGACTGGTATTCAATAAATTGAACACCATTTCTATCAACCTTTATTTGCTGATAATAGGTTCCTTCAATAACAACTGAACCAATTGGATATTTCTGTCCATCACCATCTACAGTTTGTTCTGTCAACTTGTATTTTTCTTTTGTGCATCTTAGTAGATAATAATCTACATTTTCTATATTGTGAGGGTCCGCAACTACAACAAAAATATCACCTAGATACAAATATATTTTATTAAAATTAAACATCACTTATACGATAAATTAAAATTAAATAAAATACATGTATGTGCACATACCTGTAACAACTAAATCAGAAACACGCTCATAATCAGCTGAATATATAGGATCATGAATGTTTATGTCAATGTCATCATCTTCATAAGGAGGCATTCTGATTAACTCTTTCATATACCATCGTGAAACATATCCATTTGCAATATTCTCACATTGACTCAATGGATTGTGCTCAATGCACTGAGCACAAAAACATGATTTTTCTCTTACTTGAATCAAAAGAGGCTTGTGTTGTCCTATAGTGATCAATTGATGTAAACTTCTAATACCAACAATTGTTTGACAATTGTAAGGATTAGATCAGTCTATATCTGTTACAAATATGAAATGAAAGTTGCACATGTTTAGATCAACAATTATAAAAAGATAAACATGAACACGGAATCAAAATTTAATTTAAAATTTTACAACAAAATATAAATTACCTTTCACTTCCCAAAAATAACATTTGTTGTATATGGTGTCCCGAGGAGCAAAATGACTTTCACACCATTCAATAATTTTCTTTGAATTCTCTATCATGTTACCCATACATTTCTGAATTATCAGTTTAAAGAAAATGGAGATCTAAGCTAAAATTATATTATTTGAAATTTATATATACATATATATTTAACTATTGAACACCATTTGTACCTGCAAGTTCATGTTGGCGAAGTGCATGCTTCACACATGCTCCTGCTCCATCGTGCTTTCCTTTTCCATGTCTACTTTCAAAGAAGTTCCACAAAAACTTAACATTGCATCTAGCATGTTGCATGGCTAGCCAATTAAAGGCTTTTGCAGATTTAAATTATCCTGAAAAATTAAGTTGTACATATATACATACATGTCATATTTTAATAATTTAACAAATAATTAAATGACAATGAAAATAAATTGAAGTATCTATACATGTATACCTGCACAACCATCAGACCAAATCCAGTGTTGTGAGACATTTATCCCACGATTTGCAATATTTTCAAAAAACATTACAAAACAATGAGCCACATAGCTTCTATCATGAACCTTATCATCACTGATATAGAAATGAACCTCCTTGATGATAATGTGTTCATTTGGATCGGGACTTTCTACCCCATCCAAATTATATTGTGCATGTCTATAGGTCACTTGCACAAATATTGCAACCTAATCAGAATGATAATATTGAGCTTGAAGCTCTTTTTGAGGGGCAAATGTATAGTTCTCCGAGAAATCTACAATTGAAAGAATACAACCAGGTGGAAAACAATCTTTGGAATCTTGAAACTGTTTAGCTTGCCATCGTGCACCATGACAATGCTGGATATGTGGATAAATTAGAGTATAGAATCTGGTCATAAACTCAAGGTAGGGCAATTCACTCTCCTTCAATACAATTTTTTTGGATTCATCTCCGCTCTTTGTTTGATATGTCTCATATTCAAATCTTTTCCACAAAACTGGTGTTGAACCATTAATAATCTCAATTTGCAATGGAAATTTATGCAAATCTCCACAATCACTGCATGCATTCTTTATACATTGTACTTTGAACAAATTTGAATCTTCTAATTTATCACATAAAATAGACTTCACAAATTGTGTCGTACTTCCGGGGATGACCATATTTGAATCAAGAACTGCCATAACTTTTTTATATGATTTCAAATATAGATGAAACTCAACATGATTTTGACAACAACAAGTTTCACGAACCTTATTTATGCGTACAAAGCAAGGGTGCAACCTCTCAAACATTCTTTGACATATTTTCACATTTGAAAATTCTTTCTTGAATGCTTCAAATAATTCACTTTGTGTTGTCTCTATAAAATGTTTTGGATGTGCAATTTTCATACCAGTCTCTTCATCTTTCATCTGTATTGTATCTCTTCTATTAGAAGAAACACGAGAGTGAGTGGTCCAATATTCAATAACTTGTTTTTTTGCATGTTCAAAAATTATGTCTTTTCGAGGAAGCCTACAAATATTTACCCAATTTTTTTCAATATTTTCATATAACATATTTCTCTTCCTGATATATCTTTGAATAGTTCTTGTAGATACATTCAGTAAATCAAAAATTGCATGCAATTGTTTTCTCTGTGTCAACCTCCTACTAGATAAAGTAGTCAAAATTGCTCTACGTGCAGCACTTAAATAAACTCCTCGACTTGAGTTATTAATGTTGTTCAATGCATCTTGTAAATTTTTAACTATTGTTCGATTTACATTTTCTCCTGAGTTTTTCTTGTTGTCAACACCCAACAAATCCAAAATAGGAGTCATTTGTTTTTTCCTGAATAACCTAACAAATAATTGAGCTCTTGCAACCATACTTTTATTTTCAAAATATTCATCCCAAAGTTTTTTTCAATGACTTTTAATTTTACTTTCAGATAACATTTCTTCAGATGGAATTTGACTGAAAAATGAATCCCCATTCATCTCCATCAAATTGCCCATGCCAAAAGATCTATTTTCACGTCTAGAACTACCAATTTGTTCCTCTGCTTGAATTACATCTTCCTGAATATCAATAGGTTCTTCCTGAACTTTAACAGGTTGATCTTGATTATGTTCTGTCTGATATTTTTTGTCATCCTTTGTTCGATCATATTTTCTTAATCTATTCCTTTTATTCCCCATTACAAAAACTGTTCAGATTGAAAAATATAAAAGAATCACTTAACTGGAAAAACTCACAAATTTATATAAAAGCTTATGCTCATAAGCAAACAAAATATATACATATTTATCATTCACAAAATCACAACAATCTAATCTTGCAAAATTTCTCAAGGACAATGAAAAAAATATAATTACTCCAAAATCATCAACCTATCTTGGAAACACAATGAAGACAATATTTTCCAAAAATAATTGCAATTTTTTTTTTCAAACCCTACCTTAGACCACCACTTGACAAAAATCATGCAAAGAACAATCCAACAACCCTAAAATTTTCCAAAACTTTCACAATCCTCCAATTCAATCTTAGAGCCAAAATCTATAAACCTATATATCGAATACTAGCCAAAATCCTCTTAATAAAGAAAACTAAATAAGAGTTTCAATACATGCAACACAATAAATAGGTAAACTACCCTATGAAAAATAGCAAAAAATCAGTTAACTTAAAAACACTAAATCAAAACTTGACATGCAATACTCAAATATAAAATAAAAATAATTTAATTTTTTTTAAAAACTATTAAAAATCACTTAATTAAAGATAAAAACCACTTAACTCTTACAAATAAAAATAAAATAATTTAAAAATTTCAAAAAAATATTAAAAATCACTTAATTAAAGATAAAAACCACTTAACTCTTACAAATAAAATTAGAATAATTTATAAATTTCAAAAAACTATAATAAATCTATAAAAAAAATTGAATTTATTTTTTAAAAAAAACTATTATAAATCTATAAAAATAATTGATTTTATTTTTAAAAAATGCATATTGTGAAAAATCGGATTTAATCGCTTGGCCATGCGACTGTGTTTGGTTGCTCAATGGCTCTGGCCGTACATGGTCTAGCTGGAAGGGGGTCTAGCCGGACCCCTTCCAGCCAGACTCCGTCCGACTGGACCCATGTGGAATCCTATTTGGCAGTCTTGTCAGCAAAAAAGGGTGGCTCTCAGAAGTTCTCACTTCTGGACCTGAATTCTCTATCAAAATTTACCTTTCTGTAAAATCTAAAAATACCCTTTTGTAGAGCTTGTAATCAAGATTATGATCATGTAATTTTTATCATGTTTTGATTTCATATAATATATTTTAAGTTCAAAATATTTCAAGTAGGTATTTTAACATTTAAGAACACGCTCGTTCGAAAAATATTAAAAATAACAAATCATGTCAGAAAAATTAAAACTTTATATTTAACACTAGAGGAGAGATTCCTCTTCAAGAATATATAAATTTTTTTTAAAATGGTGTAGATTTGATAGGGAAAATTGAATGCAAACTAAAAACTATTGATTTCGGGTAACACCGACTTTGGATAGTTATAACAGACAAAATATATACCAAAATCCAATCTTTCCTTTTTTATGCACTAGCTATACATGTCATCTAAAACATATTATGGAATCAGAGGAAAAAAATAATTTTTGCATATAGTTTGTAAACACGAACTAGACCCTAGATTTTTAGCATATTTCAGCAATAAAAAAATGGAGTTCAAAAATTAGAAAACTATGTCAAATTTTGTTCAAATTTTTTTTAAAAAATTATAAGCATAAACTTCATCAAATTTTACACATTTCATTAGTTTAAATCATCTTCAAATTCTAAACACAAATGTCACTTTTATGTCATTAAAGTTGAAAATTTTGAATGTTGTTGTCCTTTTCCTTTATAAAAGTGTGACACAGGTTTGTACTTTTACCCATGTGCACATGAAAGTTGTTGTTGTAGCATTTCAAATGTAAATGAAGAAATATTTATGGAAGGACAACTCATCCCATTAGAAAAATATTACAATGATGGGATGTTGTTGTTGGTACACTAAATGAGGAATCTCCCAATCTTTCTAAAGATGATGTGGAATGCATCAATCATCAGGTGACTGAAGAGGTATGCACATCTAACAATGGTCTTCATTTTTTTAAACCCCTCCAGTATGATCAAATGATACAAGAAAATTAGATAATAGTTTGCACTAGAGTGTCTAAATATGGCTTTAATATGTTTGTAAATCCATTGCATGTCAACGAAGAAGTATTTTTAGATGAAGGACATATTTCATTGGTTCGTGATGAAAATAACCATGCTAATAAAATGAATGCATCTTATTTTTCATGTTTCCTAATGGTTCTAATTTTTTCTTTATTACACTAAAAATAATGAAAGAAAATAATGTACTAGTAGTGAAGTAATGAAAGAGGCATGTTCACTTTTTATTGAAAAAATTCATATTTACTAACTATTGATTACCAGAGGTACATACATGAGAATGATTATGCAATCTCATGTGAAAAATACTTTTATTTTTGCCAATGATAGTGATTTGTATCACAATAATGATGTATCTGATGATGTGTATGAAAGTGTGACAACTTATGGTTATGAAACTTATCATAGGAGAACTCCAAGTCAAAAAGTTTCAAATGTAGATATGTATGAATATTCATTCTCTAATTTGGATGGGTCCCACTTTAAAAAAAATCTTCAGATATGGATGCAGGTTTGAATAATAAATAAAATTATGATTTTAAATGAGAAATGCATACTTATTTTGAGCCATGTGATCTTGATGATTCAAATATGTTTCTAATTCTAGACTTTCAAGTTCACAATTGTGTTACAAAGCTACATGTAATTCTAAAACTAGAATTATTATTTTTAGATTTGATGTTGAATCATTTGATAATACTAACATTGATGATATTAGATATAAAATGCAATATAATTTTTTCTAGCCTTTGTTTTAGTTAGAGAGACATCTTATGGGCCATGACATTGAGTATGATAAAATAAGATATTTTATAAAGTATGGGGTTGATTTTTTCGGTGGTTGTGACTTCTTCTAGTCATATGATGATAAAAAAATTAATGTGTCCCTAATTCAAGAATGCAACATGCTACGAGCAATAATGATAGTAGTATGACTAGTATTGTGTAGAAGGATGTGAGTCAAAATTGTTTTTATTAGACATATTTGAATGATGTGGTCAAATGTGGGAAAGAAAAATTGGATGAAAACAAAGTGTATAATAGAGGAAAGAACATACGTTTCTTTTCTGGTGTCCTTGGGCCATCAACTATGGTTTCATTTTATAAACCATACCAATTTAAAATAGAGGGGATCTTTGACTCTACCACCAAGTAAATAGATACTTAGTTTGCAGGTATATGCACAAAGATGGGGGACCAAAAAATTGCCACTTTCTTTTTTGGCTCCCCAATGGCTATAGTGTGTATGCACTTAAGGGCACACGCCCTGTAGTGCACATGCACTATGGCTTGGGTTGCCAAAGCCTTAGGCTTGGGTAATTCAAAACATAGTGCATGCGCCCTATAAGATGCATGTGCTATGTAAATAACTATAAATTTTTTTGATGAGCTTCAAAAGCCCATTTTCATGCCAAAAACTCGCATTTGCACCGAAAGAGGGCTTCCCAAGCGCATGTGCAAAGACATTTTTCTTGTTCAATCCATCAAATTTCATAAAGAATGGCTCCACGAAATCATCAAGTTCGAACCAGAAGAAGAGGTAAGTGTTTTTATAGCCCATGCCTCTTATTTGTATTGAAATTTCAGTTTTGAAGCAATTTGTTTTGTTAAAATTTATTTTCTTAGATTTTAAATGTAATTAAGATTTTAAAATTGATTTTTTTAAAATTGCCAGGAAAAAATGATCTCCTTGAACAAAATCCTCAACCAAACCCTCCATCTTCTCCTCATGAAAAAATGAATGAAGAAAATAACCAAGAAAATAAACCTCAACCGCCTCCACCAATTCAGAAACCTCCTCCTGGAACATAGGAAAATTTGATCATCCAAATTGAAAGATGGAAAAAATAATTAGAATCTTTAATTAGGAGGTTAAAATATTCTATTGCTACAAATCTTGGAAGGGAAAGACTTGCAAAATTATTCAAATCAATCTTGACCCATGTAGGCTCGGTTAGTGGGCAACTTAATTTATGGCATGATAAAAGAGAAGAACAAAAATAATATTATGCAAATAAATTATCATATGAGGACATAAAAAAGAAAAAAATCACAAAAGATGACATTTGCAAACTCTTTAAAAAACCAGGGGACACTGATACTCTTAGAACTACAACAAGGAGGTTCCCAATTCATTGGTGATTGAATGAAGACATAAAAAACAACTTTTGGGAGAGATGGTGGATAGTCTTTGATTCCCCTCCCTATAACAATCATGAGGTTCCTATATATTTCTTGAGGAAAATCTATTGCGAGTTTGTACTCAAGGAGGTGCCAAATTATTTTGACTTTCTAGATTCTCAGGGTAGAGGAGAGAGGTGATCATTTGATAGAGCGGGGGCGCATCGTGATTATTTTTGTAATAACAAATCTCATAGAATTTTCCTTTTGGGAACTCAATGTAAATTCCATGTTTGTATTTTGCAAATGGTAAATTCCATGTTAGCATTATGAAAATGGTAGATATAGAATTGAGAGGGATACAGATCCATAAATATACCAAAATATTGATCCTAAAGGTGACGATGTTGCATACTAATAAAATTAATTTATGGGATTGAGTAGGAGACCATATTAAGACTATATCATTGAAAAATTATGATGGAAAAAAAATCCATGCTAAAATGTGAAGCTTCTGGAATCAATTGTGTGTATTTTTTGTTTCACATTTTAGATCAAATTCCATGATCCATCATCAAGAAATCCAAAAAATCCAATGAGAGAAAAGAATGATCCATCATCATTCTTCTCTCTTATTGGAACTTTTGCATTTCTTGATGATGGATCATGGAGTTTGATCCAAACTGTTGAACAACAAAAATGCACGTAGTCAATTCTAGAAGCTTCATATTTCAACATCGATTTTTTTTCCATCATAATTTTTCTATGATGTAGTCTTAAGATGGTCTCCTACTCAATCCTATAAATTTATTTTATCAGTATGCAACATCCTCACCTTTAGGATCATTATATTTTTCATTGTCATTTTTATTAATCCTCCAATTTAAATGTCACAATATTATAGTTGATTAATTCTCAAGTTTATGTACTTTCAGTATTGTGAAGTTTGAAATTTCTTTAAATATTGTTAAATGATTTGTAAAGTAATAACTCTAAAAAATAAATGTTGACTTATTTTTCTACTTGCAATTAAGGTATGGTGTTAAATCTTGAAAATGCCCTCATAATAGATAACATCATCCTTGACTCCCATTTTTCATCTCATCTTTGCTTGGGATTACATGTCCAATATCTAGTTATATCTATAAGTGAGATACTTTCTATGACATGTAACCTATCCAAATATTTTTCATTATAATGTTTTAGGTGACATCCATCATCATGTTGTTAATTTTTTATTATTTGCTTGAACATATCTCTTGAGATATTTACATAGTAACAAATAGATTCCTACATTCTCTAAATTGTAACTCCAATAATATATGACATTTTTATTATGCTGCAATATCTCTTTTGATGAGGGTTAATGTTAGAAATCTCTTGTATTCTATTGATGCTAACTCATTAAAAAAAAAATCATATTTGTAAGTTTTTAAATATATATCTAAACTCTTTTGTATTTTTGTTGCATACTTTTGTAATATAATTAATTGCATAATTTCTTGAAAGAATTGGTTGTTAATCTAGTATTGTAGATGAGAGACCACTTCTTCTTTTTTTCTCAATATGGCCTTTTAGACAATATCATAACACTAAATTTATTTCATTATGTCTATGCAATCATTGCTTTAAAAAAAAAAACATTTTCATTTAATTACAATATTTTGATGTACAAAACAAACAATATTAGTTCACATTAACATGCAATAGTGAGATGCATAACAATGAAGAGAGAGTCAAGGCAACTATTACGAAAGTTTCACAATGGAAAATGCAAAAGAAAGGAAATGCTTCAGTTCACATTGATGCATATATCCATCGCTATATCATATGTTTCCCATAATGTGCAGAGGAATGTACGGATTTGTGTTTTGTTTTAATACATATGTTGTGTAAATAATATTTTAAAATGAAAATCGAAGAAAATGCATTAGTGTACATCGATGTATATACCTATTACTAGATCAGATGTTGTCAGGGATCTGTCAAAGAATGTACAAATTTTGGCTTCTTTCAATATACCTATTGTATACTTTCTAATGTCAATAAAATACTATTAGACATACATATTTATGACCACCTACTATACATCTAATAATTTTATACATGTGAATTCATAGTAGCTTATCAGATACCTATAACAAAGCATGATATTTAAATACGTTATCATCAGAGAAAAAACTCACTCAAAATAATTGAAAATCATAGTAAGGCCTTCTCTAGTAAACCACTACATGTGATTGTTCAGGGCACTACAAGTACAAGGAAATCTTACTTAATTTCTTATATCAGAGAAGTACTGAACAATAGGGCAGCAAAACAAAAAAGTCAATTATTGATATTGGCCCCAACATGGATTGCTCCATTCAACATACATGCAATAACAATCCATTCAAAGATCATAATCCCTATTAAAGACACAAAACAATTACAAAGACACACATTAACAACATTCCAAGAAGACTTGAAACATGTCAAGTATATCCTTACAGATGAGATGAACTTCGTTGGGCGAAAGAATGCTTCTCAAAATTGATAGTTAGCTTCAGGAGGCCTTTCCCCATCGACAAGTTGTGTCTTTTGGTGGAATATCGATGATACTATTCAGTGACTTAGCACAAGTTCTATCTGTTATGAATAAACTGATCTATACATCACACTCTAATGCATAGTTATTGGGAACCAATTTACAATGATTTACTGATAATAATAGTAATGACATTGGCTGATCTAACAACTTAGCTTTACAAAATAAGTTCAAGTGGTATGTTTCAAAAATAATTTCACTTGTTACTTATCAAAGTATGAACTATACCTGTAATTATAATGTATAAGCTAAGCAGTGGTGGAATGGGTCTAATGTTTTCTAAAGATATTTTCTCTACAAGGGGTTGTCAACTCCATTCATCTATGGTGAAGTGATCATATTGTACATAATAGTTTGGTTTTTCACTATTTTCTACAATATCAATCACTGTACCTTCAAACCAAGCTCCCTGAAAACCCTCCTCGTTACTGCATACTTCAACCTTCATGCCAATTATGTCCTCCATTTTTATATATGCCTTATGTATGATTATGCAAAAACCAAAATTTCAAATTATCACTTAACCGTAATCGTAGAACAATTTAATTCACTCTTACTTAACGTTAATCATAGAACAATTTAATCCACTCTTACTTTACACTGCATTTTAAATGAAAAATATTGATTTTTTTCTCACAAGATCATGAATAATACATACATTAAAAATATATTACTAAACTATAACAGATAGAAGTTACATACTATTAAATATGACTTACAACTAAAACAAATTTTACTCGTAACAAACCAAACATAATTGCTAATCAATCAAAAACCTAAAATTCTAAATATTTTTCAATTCTATTAATCAAAGTAATATTTAGTAATATTCATAAAAAAGACTTTCATAAAATTGAAACCTCCTTTGGACAATTTAATTCACTCTTACAAGTTAACTATAATCGTAGAAAACTTTAATTCACTCTTACTTTACACTGCATTTTAAATGGAAAATATTGAATTTTTTCTCACAAGATCGTGAATAATAGATACATTAAAAATATATTATTGAACTATAATAATTTAGCATTGTTTTTAAACTATGAATGAGACTATTGTGAAACAAATATATCTATCCAATTAGATGAAATATGATTTACAACTAAAACAAATGTTACTTGTAACAAATCAAACATAATTGCTAATCAATCAAAAACCTAAAATTTTAAATGTTTTTAAATTCTATTAATCTAAGTAATATTTAGTAATATTCATAAAAAGAATTTCATAAAATTTGAAACCTCCTTTGGAATCTATTATTTGATTCCAAATAATCTACTCATTAATTCATATTAAATATTAATCTAAATTTTTCTAACATGTTTTTCAACTAATCTTTCGAAACAAATATCAAAGTTCCTTGTGAGAGGATGGACCCTGTTAGGAGTCTATGAGATGTACATTTAGTACATATCAGTCCCTGTGAAGAGACTTAAAATCCATGTGAGGAGATTCCAACCCTGTGAGGAGTTGTGGAAGGCCAAAGGACTCACTATCCAAACAACTTCAAGGGAAAGACCACCGAACTCACTGTCCAACTAATCTCTGTATTATCCCAAACACAATAATACCAAATATAACTGATCTCAGCAACTCTTTCCTCTCTCCTCTGACCGTGCCTCTGCTGCACCAAATGCTTCCCAGGTCTCAATACTAGATCTGCAAACTTTGCATCACATAATAATCCCTTAGATCACTTACTCGAATTATTTCACACTTCACAACTTACATTTCTTACAATTCTTACTTCACAATGAAGGAAACAATCCTTCCTTTATACCAAGCCCAATAAATTTCATAATTGAGTTGGGCAATTAGGCTTTATCAATTACAATACACGTTACATATTAATTTCATAATTACATAATATTGTCTGCTCACAAACTTAATAAATCTTCACATGTGCAACCTCTAACTATGCTGACTTAGTCAAACCAGGTCTTCACAATATCTTCAACCTCTGTATAACTTCACTTGTCCAGATTCTATCCTTGTTAGGAGATATAATTCAATCATCACAAACTGCTTCTCAGGAACTCTGTCAGAATACAATCTTCACTAAATCTCTTTTAGCTGTCACCATTCTTTGACTTTCTGTATGCACTCTTGACCATGTCATCAAGACACTATGTAGAACATGTCCTCAACTGTGCATGACCTCATTTACAACCCACTATGTGCGCTAACTCAAACTCTGTCTGCTACTCTGCCAATCTTCAAAATAAACTATATGCTGACATCAATGAAAAATATAGTCATGAATGGAACATGTGACCACTCCAGTAATGCTAGAATACTCCCCATAAGACATATTCAGCATTCATGCTAAAATGTACCAAGAGGCATTAAACCCAATAACATTCTTCTGAATCAAAATTTGAATGCTAAGATTTTGTGATTTTGCCCTTGCTCGAATACTGGAATTGTTTGGTCAAATGCAGGGAATGGGAGTCCAAGGTAATCAATTCACGTTGTCTAGTGTGCTCCTGGCGTGCGCAAGCTTGGAAAATTGATGGTGCAGCATCAAAGGATACCAAGACACTTTGTACATCTATTCTCTTCGCCAATTCTACCGGGAAGTTGACATCTACGACACTGGATTTCATTTTTGCATCTGACCAATGCATTCTACTTTCCTTGTTTGGCCTTGCATAGGTTATCTAGATCCTGAGTATGAGGTTACAAGCTGTCCGAATGCGAAATTAAACATTTACAACATTTACATATGAGTTGTTACACCCCAAGAATGTGAAACTTTTAGTTGCATATATGTTCAGTACAGCCGTAGTTTGTTGGGGGGTTTAGTAAACTAATGTAATAATTTAATTTATGGTTTGGTGTATGAATGTAGTTGTGGAGGTTATATGGAGAGGATTGGCTTCATGAGATAATAGAACCTCAATTGCTCAGCATTGATAGTTTAAACTCAAGTAGCATATTAAGAGTAGTTAACATAGCTCTTTGGTGCACTCAAAAGGAACCCGAAAGACATCTATTAGTGTTGCGAGTGTTAGCAATGCTTTTATCAGAAGAAGAGATTACCATACCGTTCCAAGGAGTTGAATCCTATTTAGATCTCGGCCAAAGTCACAAAACTATGCTGAATGGTGATGAGTAGTCAATTTGTGGTTACCTTAGCTCTTAAATAAGTTACATAATAAATATTATAATCACATGTAGGTATCAACTCATCCTAAGGATTATAGTTAAGTATTAGGATGAGTAGAGTCATAACTGACTTGTATAGATACATAAAGTGATTGCCAACATTATTTTTTTACAAGTGTAGATTCTCAAAATTGAGGTAAATTGGGTTTAGGCAACCAAAAGTGGACAATTCAAATCTACACACAAAGATCAAATTTGCAAGTGGTAAGATCAAATCTATAGTCTTAGAAATAATCCAGAGAGTTGCATAGTAAAATTTTTATTCTAATAGCACTCATTTGAAAAGGTACAAGCAGATGTCGCAACAATGAAAATATCATTTGTTACTCATGTTTTCCACGTCCATAAAAATTTGGGATGCAGCTAAGCTCCCTACAAAATGCACCATTGACCAAATTTCAAAAACTAGAAGTATCTGTTCTTCATGATCTGCATATTTTGTAGTCGAAAACCACAAAAAAATCATTATGTTTTCGCGAATCTGAAAAAAAAAAATTTGACATTTTTTTTTGTCTTTAATAAATTTTGTAAGAAGCTTAGCCCATGCAAAAAAACTGTACAATTACTTTTGATTTTAATGAAATTCACACGCAATGATGATGTTCATCATTGTTCATGCTATACATTCCTTATTTCCCTTCATTAATTTTAGCATGACTATTAAAGCAAATATAAAAGTTATAAATTTATAATTCATTTGCTAAACTAATAAGAAAACTGGTAGGACCAGCAAAATTTTCATCGTCACAGATACGTCAAAAGTAAAAGCCAACTTGCCTCAACTCATATTGTGTTGCATTCAGAAAAAATTCGTAGAATTTGTTAAACTTTTCCCTGCGCATTCCAGACTACGAGGTTTCGCGTCTGATAGAGTTTTAGAAAACAGGCTTCTTAGCATGTACATCAAGTGTGGAAATCTGCGAGATGCACGAAAACTGTTTGACGAAATGCCAAACCCAGATGAGTGCTCATAGAGTGTTTTGATTGCAGGTTGTGCAAAGAAAGGGCTACTCATGAGGCACTGGAATTGTTTCGTCAAATGCAGGGAATGGGAGTCCAAGGTAATCAATTCACGTTGTCTGGTGTGCTCCCGGCGTGCGCAAGCTTGGAATATCTTCTGCAGGGAATGGAAATCCATCAGATATGTTCGTGTCCAATGCTGTGGTAGATATGTATGCGAAGTGCGGGAGTTTAGAGTTTGCACGCCGTCTGTTTGACAAAATGCATGAACCCGATTATAAGTTGGAAGAGATCCCACTCCCTGCCACCTTTCCAGCATGATATATAACACAAATCGAAGGATTAGGAAACTCCATATACATCATCACATTACATAAGTTTTTCCTCTATCTATATTTTGCATGAAGAGTTGTGATTTAGCAAACAAACTTGCTCGATCATAAAATGACATCAAGGGCCGAAGGAAATGGAAATGAGAGCGATCATGAAAGAAGAGTAGAATTACAGCAATGTCTACAACATTTCTTACAGATATTTCAAGGAGAAGAAGTGAGGAGAATGATTGAAGAGGGAATGAGAATGCTGCAAGACATGAACGGAGGCCTCCGCAGATTCAACTCTCTCTCACCTGATGTTGCATCTCAACAACAGATGGAGAGGGAGGCAAGAGAATTGATAGATGCGTTTGATACCATCAAAATATTTCTTCTCCACATCAATAGTGTTCCTCTTTGTATAATTTGTATGATTGAATTCGAGGTGGGGGAGGATGCTTGCCAGATGTTCTGTCACAGTTCTCATATTTTCCACCATGACTGCCTTCGCCGTTGGTTAGAGAGGAAGAAAGAGTGCCCACTGTGTAAGACGCATATGCCTTACCATCTCTGCCTTCTTCTCACTCATGAGTAAGGGGTCTCTAGATTTGTATTTAGGGAGTCAACTAGATGTATCTCTAGTTACCCGATAATGTTGCAAATGTTTTTTTGTATTTTCCTGTCCTAAATATTTATATGCATTATAGGAATTTGTATAAGACTGCCCATTCCAGCACGAGTTCCAATCTATCCAAATTTGGCTCTATAAAATCTTTTAAACAGGAATATAGTTTAAGAGAATGTATGATTTATTAAAAAAATATTTTATGTAAATTTTAAATTTTAAAAATAAATTGAAGTAAAGAAAGTAATCATTTATTCTATTTCTTAAAGGTTGGAATAAAGATTATATGTACAACAAAATTTTCAAAAATAAAATAAAAAACTGATTTTCCTAACAATTGCAAACCATTTTAAATTAAATGTTATTAGGAAAAAAATTCGTTCTATAAAATCTTAAAAAAAATTGTTCTAAAAAATCTTTTAAACAAGAATGTGGTTGAAGAGAGAACGTATGATTTATTAAAAAATTAAATTAAATATTAAAAAATTATCATTCATAAAATTATTTAATGAGCATTTTAAATTTTAAATTTTAAATTTAAAAAAAAATTAAATTAGAGAATGTAACCATTTATTTTCTTTCTTAAAGTTTGGAATAAATATGATACGCACAACAAATTTTTCAAAAGTAAAACTAAAAACCCGCTTTCTTGACAGTTATTGCATTGCATTTTTGTCTCTAATCACATTGAGTAGAATGCATAGATTTGTTGTTTATTTTTCTTATAATTAATTGTTTTCATATGTATGAGGTTTAAATTATTTAGTTACTAAGTTAATTTATATTTAAATAAAAGATATTGATGTCTAAATTGATTTACTTTGTATATAATATTTACATTTGATTAATAATTTAGTGAATTGGACTTTCAAGTTCCATTTGAAGCTTCTTGATCTATTCATTTTACTAGTATGTTTTCAAATTTCTAGTAGATTAAATTTCTTATGTACTCATCTTACCTTTTCTTTTAAAAGAAATTTGACCACTGAATTATTGTTTGTCTAATTTCATGAAAATGTTTTATAAAAATAGATAATATATTCAAGTGATTCAATATCTTATACATTTTGTAGCATATAAAATAGTGAACCAAGATGTGATGTTGGTGATTGCTCCACCAAGTTGTGCGTACATTAGAGAAAAGATGAATAAAAAGGTGGGGAGTCCCTCAAATGTAACTTTTGGAGGACCCAAATGGATGTAGCTGAACTAATGTAAAATCCAAGTCCTTTTAGGGATTTCAATTCAAAGGTCTCTTTTCTTTTTCTTCCTTGATTTTTTTTCCTCATTTATGTGTCTTATTGATAGCTTTATTAAGTGCAATATAAAAGATGAAATTCAATTATGGACATCAATAGATCTATTCAAAGAAAGTGCTATGAAATGAAAAAGAGGAAACATACTTACATTGAGAGAAAATGAGAAATACAAATCCAGATATAGTAAGTGATTGCTAGATTGTATTAGAAGCTAAAATTGGGCTAGATCTGAAATATGGGTGGGGGCTTAAATATGCTGAGTGTGAAATTTTGAAGCTCTGAGGAATAGGTTGACTTCCCTGGTATAGGTTGAGTTGGGGTATACTTTGAGGTTGACCTATACCTAATAGACTGGAAACTAAATTGTTTGAAGTGAGATAGAATCTACAACTCTAGATCTACAACAAAACATGTAACAACACATAGGGGAAAAGATATACAAATAGAAGAATGATTACAACATTGTGATTATTTTATCACCTTACACCTATGGAGCAACAAGGGTCATTTAAAGAAATCTAAACAAAACTTATAACAAATAACATATCACGTGGGAAACACATTACAACATGAAAACACACAAAGATCCACCATACAAGAGGAGCTAATCAAGAATATCACCTACCTCCCTATATCAGTCCATAAAGTTTAGGGAAGGTTGGAAACTAGTAAGAGGAGCAACATCAAGCAAGATAAAAGAAATAATAGCGAGCTCCAAACAAGGACCATGTTGTGAAGATTGTTCACTATGTTAATTATTAGGAGTAATAGATAACTATTGTGAAATCATATCTAGTAAATCATTATCAATATCAAGAGTCTCATAATTATCAGAATCACTAGCATGCATATTATTTTTAGTACCATGAACATCATCATCAAGAGTATCTTCTTCATCAAGATTAATTATATTAGAATCTAAGATATGAGTAGCATTATCATA
Source organism: Chamaecyparis obtusa (assembly GCA_027943335.1). NCBI lineage: Eukaryota > Viridiplantae > Streptophyta > Pinopsida > Cupressales > Cupressaceae > Chamaecyparis > Chamaecyparis obtusa. The sequence continues at coordinate 912,613 of BSBK01002696.1, forward strand.
TTTAATATTTTTAACAGTATTGAAACTCACTTCCGCCATAGGCTCAAGCATGAGATGGTTATAGGGAATTGAAGCATGAGGTAAAGAAATATTTTGAGAAACATGGGTTTGGGCTTTAATACAATGCATGTGATGATGATCATGAGCATGTTGGTTATGTTTATTCTTACTAGATAGTTGAGGTGGGGTAGGATCAATCATCATCAAGTCCTATACTTATTTAAGAGGAGGAACAAAAGGAACCACACTAGTAAATTCTTTGTAGCTTGTTAGGGTTCTAGCCCCTTGGTTTTGGTTATTTTGTCTATAGGGTGGTTAGTGTTTGTTTTGATGTTGGTTATAGACGATTTGTTTCCCGACTCTTTTTTATTTTGGATATTGGGTTTATGATCCCTATAAAACTAGTTTACCTCTAATAAAAAACACACACCCTTAATGTAAAACAAAAAAAGCCAAGATGGGCCCTTGAAAACTAAAAGCATAACAACATCTCAATAAGGAAAATTGAATGGGTGCAAGAAAGAAAGAAAGCATTACCATCAAATGCATCACTACAAAATCTCCAACCAAGGATAACTGTAAAGAAACTTAAAGAGAAAGCCTTTTCTATCATACAATTTCTTCTTTGAATAACACAAAATTAATTTTTATTAGTGAAATGCTCCATCGCCCTTTCATAACCTCAGATTTTTTCCAAACTTTGTTTGGAAGTTTATACATAACTAAGTTTTCCATTATGTAGTTAAAATCTACGATACTGGAAGTCCTAGCTTATTCTTGGTTTAGCTTGGCTTGGAATTAACTTTTTGGTTCCCATTAGTTAGAATTAGCAATAAGTTAGTTTTGGTTTATGTAACATATCATGCTATACATGATTATTTGTTACTACATGAAGTAAGAAAAGATAGTGTCATTCAATTTGATTGTTGTGTTGTTTTTGCACACCCATTATTACTTGTGGTAACACTAGATATCTGTATGGTAACTGAGGATGATTTCTCATAAATTATTAGGTAAAGTATTTTAGATCATAACACACTTTTACAATTTTTAATATTAAAAATATTAACATCTGATATCTATTGGACAACTCTTTTCGTCTAACTAATTTTTGCAATTGGTTACAAATATTTGACTACACTTTTGTGTGTATGTCTATGTTATTTTGAATTTGTAACCCCATCTTATTATTAAAAAAATAAGGAAAACAAGAATGGATGGTTTCATTAATAAGTAGTAGAGGTTTATAATAATAAAACTTAGAATGATCACAATGAAAGATACTATATACGTTTATAAATTATGTTAGAAAAAAGACAAGTACATTTTAATTTTTAATAATTTCATTTTTAAAATTTTAATGTTTTTGAATTTTGAAGTGAAAACTATGTATTTCATTTTTATGTGCTAGCTTTTTGAACTGGGTTATGTATTTTTGTGTGTGCAATGGGAAGGGATAAAGTTGTAGATCAATCAAACATCTGCTTAAATTATTTACTTTTATTTTAAACAAAAGAAATATTACAATAAGAGAAAATCTATTTTTAATTATTGGATATTTATGTTTTTTAATTTAAAAATAGTTGTTACATGGTAAAAATTATGTGTGTGTGTGTGTGTGTGTGTGTTGGGGGTCTATTACTATATACAAATATCAAAGGCACATGCCTACAAAAGATAAGTACTGGCATTTATAGCTATGTTTAGAGTGAAGTCTTTAGATGGTTTCTGTATTCAATGCACTTTTACTCTCAACATAACCAAATATTCCACATCAAAAATACAACGCTATCCCTGCTTATGGAAGATTTGAAATTGGTCTTTATCTTTTCTTCTCCTCTTCTATTATGTGCACCATGTTGATGCCTATTAAAAGATTGAACTTGTACCAGCTGAGATGGCTTATAAAAGTTTGTGTAACTACAAAAAAGGAGATGCACCAATTTAAAAAATGATCAAGTTGGTAGACACTTCTCACACTATTATCGATGTTACACTATGGGGGGCACCAACTGAACGAGAAGGTGGAGATCTCCAGTAAAGGTATTACCTCCAAGAAACTACAATGCTTGTTATTAAGAGTGAGCGTGTATCTAAATTTAATGGTAAATTTATAAGTACATCAAGCACGACAACTTTTTTGATAGACCCTGTCATAGAGGAAACTATTAGGAATAGTCCCAAGAGATAACTGAGAGGGCGGGATGAATCAATTATCTACAGGATTCAATTCTTTATCCAATTAAGTATATAAGAATTTTAAGCATAAACACAATGAAAGAACACTTAACACAACAACACAATTTTGGTTACGGGGAAACCCAAATAGGTAAAAGCCCCAGTGGGAATTGACACCTACTAAGAACTGCACTAGTGTATTATGATCCCTGCTAGAAGATCTTACAACCCTGTTAGGATTTGATCTTTACAATGCAATAAGTATGGTGACATGGTCAAGGGTCGGACCCTATTAGGAGTCTTTTATAATTAACCCTGTTAGGGGTGATGACACACTATTCGAGAGCACACTGCTCGAAGGGGTGAAGGTTGCAACCTTCTATTTAACAGATACACACTATATCTAGATCTTGGTGAACTGCACGTAGAGCTTCTCTCGTGATCAGTTCCAATGAATAGCATAAACTCTCTACTATGTCACATAGAATTTCTACTGGTGGCTCAACACTTTGCACTCTCTTCTCTCCTCTTATCTCTCAATACATAGTTGACACAAAGGACACAGACCAAAGGGGCCAAACAATGGCACACCCTAAAGATCTAGCCTGCTCAACAACATGCGGAAGCAAAAACAATACAGTGAGAGAGAGAAAGTGGGATCATTCATATATTATCATTCAAATTGATTCATACATGATGGGCTGTAAGGCCTTCCCAGTTATGGCCAGATATTACAATGAATTACAAAAGTCCTCAAAACATATGAGGATCTGCTAAAAATCTTGACTCTACTATCTTCTATCTTCTATCAAAATTGACTCCCTAAACTCTAAACAAACAACTACATTTATACAAGAGGGTACCGAACTGAGTCGACCTTCAGATCCACAATCAATGGAAGGAACAGTCAGATCTAGGACCACATGCTTCCCAAAGATGGATACAAGCATTAAATCTGTGACCCATAATCAATGCACAAGTCACCCTCAAGAGATAACTGACCAAACTCGGTAACTAAAGGAAACCGACCAACTATTGAGCCAACTTGGTTAATGAAGGAACCGAGTACCATAAACAAACTTCAAAAATCTTTTTGGTGACACAGGATTGCCAAGGACCCAAGATGCTCCTGCATTAGACACCTAGGGTTATTTAGAAATGATTCTCTGAATCATTCAATAGGTATGATCCGAGTTGCATCCAACTCAGACTGTGAAATCCATGAACTGTCTTCATTTGGTCTATTCTTCCACTTTACCAGATATTATATATATTGTTTACCCCTTGTTCTTTTGCTAACTCTTTGCTCCAAAAATTGCTCAACTTCTTCATTTTGTTTCTTAGGATACTCCTTTGGTACTGTCATGTCTTCAACAAGTTCATGATACTCATACAAATCAGCAATGTTTAAAATCGGTAATATGTCCATGTCATTAGGTAACTTAATCTCACATGCATTTCCACTGTTAAATTTCTTCAAAATCTTGCAAGGTCCAAACTTCTTCATCTTTAGCTTCCCATAAGTTCCAATAGGAAATCGACCTTTCTTCAAATGAACCATCACTTCATCACCAACATCAAAAGTCTTATGTCTCCTTGATCTATTAGCTCTATATTTGTATTTCTGATTACTCACTTCTAGCTTGATTTTCACATCTTCATGCAATGTCTTCATGTACTCAACAAACTTCACTCCTTCAGCACTTCTCTTTCTTTCATCAACAATGTCTCTCAAATTAGATATACCTCTCAATTGTATGCCATTCACAATCTCAAATGGTGTTTTTCTTGTACTCCTATTCACTGAATTATTATATGCAAACTCTTCTTGAGCCAACACAAAATCTCAATTACTAGGTGTGTCTCCAACTAAACATCTCAAAAGATTTCCCAAACTTTTGTTTACAACTTTTGTCTATCCATCGGTTTGTGGGTGAAATGTAGAACTATATTTCAACTCAGTGCCAAACTTTCTCCAAAGATTTTTCCAAAAATATCCAACAAATTTATTGTCTCCGTCAGAGATAATACTCCTCGATAATCCATGCAATCTAGCAATTTCCTTAAAGAAAAGATCTACTACATGCACTGCATCTGATGTCTTTCTACAAGGTATAAAATGTGCCATCTTTGAAAATCTATCTACCACAACAAATATAGAATCATTACCTCTTACTTTCTTTGGTAAGCCAAGAATGATATCCATACTGATGTCAATCCAAGGTTCCTCAGGTACAAGAATTAGTGTATACAATCCAGTATTTTGACTTACTCCTTTTGCAACTTGACAAATTCCATAACTTTTCACAAATTTCTAAACATCTTTATACAACTTTAGCCAAAATTATTTCTCCTTAAGAAAATTCAAAGTTGTATCAATACCAAAATGTCCAGCCAAACCACTACTATGTTTCTCCTTTATCAAATTAGTTCTCATTTTTCCTCTCGGTATACACAACTGAATACCTTTAAACAACATACCTTCTTGAATGAAATATTCTTCCCATTACGTACTTGGTTGATCTTGAATAGGTGCTCTGCACTTTCTCCATGGCTCAGAAAAATCAGGATTAGTTTCATACAAATCTCTCATCTCATCAAAACCAAGAACTTTAATTTTCATCTCGGTCATCAAAGATCTTCTTCTACTCAATGCATCAACAACTCGGTTAGTGACTCCACTTTTATGTTTTATCACAAATGTGTAACTCTGCAAATACTCAACCCATTTCATATGTCTCTAATTCAACTTATTCTTACTACTCAAGTATTGTAAAGCATTATGATCAGTATACAACACAAATTCACTCGGTATCAAATAATGTCTCCATTTCTTCAGTGCTTGAACAATAGCATAGAATTATTGATCATACACATAATATTTCCTTCTAGCATCATTCAACTTTTCACTAAAGAAAGCAACAGGTTTACCTTCTTGACTCAACACAACTCCAATTGCATCACATTCCACTTGAAATACCTTATTGAAATCAGACAATGCCAAAACAACAAATTCAACAACCTTCTGCTTCAGAGTCTCAAAACTTTTATCAGCTCCATGTGTCCACTTGAATTCTCTTTTATCTCCTCTCATAGTCTCATTCGTAGCATTACAAATTGAACTATAATTCCTTATGAACTTTCGGTAAAAACTTGCCAAACCATGAAATGATCTTACCTCACTAGCATTCACAAGTGTAGGCCAATTCAGAATAGCTTCAACCTTTTCAGGATCCATCTTCAAACCATCAGGTGAAATCACAAATCCCAAATACACAATCTTGTCTTTCTTGAATGAACACTTTTTTAGATTTATCAACAAATTTTCTTCTTTCAGTCTCTGCAAATCTTATCTAACATGCAACAAATGTTCTTCTCTAGTCTTACTAAATATCAGAATATCATCAAGATATACAATCACAAACTTACCCAAGAATTTCTTCAAATCTTCATTCATCAACCTCATAAAGTACTCGGTGCATTAGTTAAACCAAAAGGCATAACCAACCACTCATACAAACCTTCTTTTGTCTTGAAAGTAGTCTTCCACTCATCACCTTCTCTGATTTTGATCTGATGATACCCACTTTTCAAATCAATATTTTTGAAATACTTTGCTCCAGTCAAACTGTCCATTATGTCATCCATTCTTGGTATAGGAAACCTATACTTCACTATTATCTTATTGATTGCTCTAGAATCAGTACATATTTTCCATTCTCCATTCTTCTTAGGTGTCAATACCATAGGTACTGCACAAGGAATCAATCTTTCTCTAATCAAACCTTTATCCAGCAACTCTTGAATCTGTCGGTTCAATTCTTGATTCTTGGTAGGTGTCAACCGATGAGGTGCCTTATTTAGTAAACTAGCTGTAGGGATTAGATCCACGCAATGATCAATACTTCTTTTTTATGGTAAACCATTAGGTACATTATCAGAAATGATATCACTATACTCAGTGAGTAACTTATCAATCTCCTCAGGAACACTATCCTATGTTTTCTTACTTGATTTGTTAGGAATTACAACAAAACATACATCATTCTTCTTCAAATCCTTAACAAATTTTCTTCCTTCCATCAAACAAACTTTCAATAGTATACTTATGCAATCTACCATCATATATAGCATGTCTATCATATTACCAAGGTCTACCCAACAAAATATGACAATAATCCATAGGCATGATATCACACAACACCTTATCATAGTACTTTCCAATTTTCAAATTCACATAACATTGTTCACTTACCAAGAGTGTATGCTCATCTTTGATCCATGAAATCTAATAGGGCTTCGGATGTTCCAACCTCTTCAACTGCAACTTCTTGACCATCTCTTCAGATGCCAGATTCTCTGAGATACCAATGTCAATGATTACCTTCCAAACTTTGTCATAAAATCTACATCTAGTATTGAACAAACTTTTCCTTACCTGATCTTCCTTTTTACTTTCATTCCATAGTGCTCTTCTCACCATCAAGTTATTTTTCTTCTCAGGTTCATTCAGTGACTCCTCTTGCACCAAAGAATTTCTACTACTACCAGCCTTCTTACTAGCATATGTACATTCAAAAGATCTATGTCCTTCTTCTCCACAATTGTAACAAGTTCCTCAGAAATTACCTCTACTATAACTACCTCGGTAGTTACTGCCTCTACCTCTAGATGAACTTTCACCTTTCCACTCAGTCTTCCCTTTATATGGATTTGTATTTTTTGGTTCAGATCTATCATTTTCACCATTAGATCTACCTCTTCCTCTAGGGAATCTACCACCTCCCCCTCTTTGTCTCTGTTCATGTCTCTTGTTCAATTTCTCCTTGGCTTTCAATGCAAATTGATAAGCCTCTTCAATGTTCTCCAATTTGACCAAACTGATTTCCTCTTGGATAGAAACTCTCAAACCATTCAGGTATCTAGCAATTTTTTCCACATCATCCTCATCATGTCCAGATCTAATATCTAATCTATAGAATTCCTCAGTATATTCTTTTACCAAGCTATCTTTCTACCTTAGACTTTGCATTCACCTAGCTAGGTTAATCTAATAATCACAAGGTAAGAACTTTCCTTTCAATTTATTCACCATTTTATTCCATACCTTTATTTTGTCTTTTCCTTTCTTCTTCCAATTCGATTGTAGATCCTCCCACCACAAGGATGCATAACCTTTCAACTTTGTGCCTTCAATTTTCACCTTGTTTTCCTCAGATACATTTTCATACTCAAATTACTTTTCCATCTCAGTGATCCAGTCTATCATTTCATCAGAATCCAATTTCCCACTATATTCAGTAGGATTGAAATGTGGTGTTGACTTCAAACTTGTCAAAACCTTCAAGAATATTTCCTCACCATGGTCCATCACAAGTGCATGTTTTTCTTCACCTTGTTTGGAACTTCAATTTCATTATCACTAACATCTTCAAGATATCTATCTCTTCTCTGGGATATCTCAATAGCTTCTAATCTAGCAGCAAGTTGTCTCAACATGCCTGCTAATCTTGGATCTGCTTCTCACCTCCCATGAACCATCTCAAAAACCCTTTGCAATTGCAGGTCAGGTCATAACCTGCCACTCGACAACAATTAAACTATGGCTTTGCAAGAAGGAAACTACAAACCTAGATCCATAGACCTAGACCTAGATCTCACCTCGCTCTGATACCACCTGACGCAAAGGACATAGACAAAAGGGGCCAAACAGTGGCAAACCATAATGATCCAGCTTGCTCAACAACACGCAAAAGTAACAAAAATACAGTGAGAGAGAGAAAGTAGGATCATTCATATATTATCATTCAAATTGATTCATACATGCCAAGCTATAAGGCCTTCCTGATTATAGCCAGATATTACAATGAATTACAGAAGTCCTCAAAACATGCAAGGATCTGCTAACAATCTGGATTCTACTATCTTCTATCTTCTATAAAAACTGACTCCCTAAACTCTAACCAAACAAGTACATTTATACAAGAGGCTACCAAACTAAGTTGGCCTTCAAATCCACAATCAATGGAAGGAATGGTCAGATCTAGGATCACATGCTTCCCAAAGATGGATACCAGGATTAAATATGTGACCCACAATCAATGCACAAGTCAGCGTCAACAAAAACTTAAAATAAACTACTTGGTAAGCAAAGATGACCGAGCAACAGGAAAGCATTGTCGAGTGCCAGTGAAACAACTGACCACCCAGGAAATAACCGACCAACTACCAGGCCAACTCGATCAAAGAGGGAACCAATCAACACAGACAAACTTCAAAAATATTTTTGGTGACACAGGATTGCCAAGGACCCGAGATGCTCCTGCATCAATAGCCATGCCTAGAAATCACAAATGACTGCCTATAAGTATCTTTCCTCTAAATGATATAATCAAGTTGGCGTGTTAGAACTACCTTGAAATTATATTAGAGAAACAATAAAACTCTCCAATAACATATTTGTCAGCTTCACTAAGCACGCAACATGAACTGGGACCTATCCAACTCAATATGAGTGAACACGTTACTTCACACTGTCGGCTCCACCAAATTAACTGGTACTTTCTCCTCATGCTAAATTATGTTATGCACTTTTAACCAAACATCCTTAACTCTCTCCTTAACATAAATCCAAGTGCACATACCGAGATGATAGGTGCAAGAACCAAAATCATATAAACATTATCAGCTCTTCTAGGTAGACTTAGGAAACTGTGACTGTCAACTAGAAACTTCATAACTCAATCTGTACTGCATATCTGACTCTGTGTCCATGAACATAACATCATACATATTTATACTACATAAATATAAATGTGCAAGGCTCTAGTGCAACCGTACTAAAAATCATATATAGAACTACTCTTGGGACCTGTTAGAAACACTCACTAATATACACAATTGTACTACTATCTTTACTTAAAATCAACCTCTACATCTATGATATCATGTTCATAAAATATCTATGCAACATATGCTCAATTCTCTCTCCATTAGGCTTCCATGCATGCTTCTTACTATATGTTGTCATCAATTACAAACATACAGTCAGTAATCTGGCTTGCTAAAAAATCTCCAACAATCTCCCCCTTTGGCATTGATGGCAACATATGGAATGGGAAACACCACCAATCCTAACGTCGAATTCTTTTATAATGCTCTCCATTTCCTCAACAAAACTCCCCCAAGGAAGTATCCTCCAACTCCTCCAATATTCTTGAATATTCTCCATTTCCTCAACTGTATTGCTTCCCATGACTTTATTTTTACTCCCCCTTTCTACTTGTTTTTTATTACTATATATTCCTTCTTTTTATGTTTTTTATGACTATATACTACTCCCCCTTTGACATCAATGGAAAAGGGCACCAAATACATTAACCACCAATACTACTCCTGAGGTAGAGTAATCAACCTTTCATCAGTTACTCAAGACTAATGCACTCCTGCTATCTCTAATTAGATTCAGGGAAGGGAATTACTCCTAGCTTCTCCCTGAGATACTCAAAAGTATCCTTAGGTAAAGGCTTTGTGAATATGTCTTCTAGCTGATCTTTTTTACTCACATAGTCCACCATTACTTCTTTCTCTGCTACTTTCTCTCTTAGGAAGTGATATTTTAGCTCAATATGTTTTGTCTTTGCATGCATCACAGGGTTTTGAGACATATTGATAGTGCTAGTGTTATCACAATGAATAACAATAGGGTAGTCAATATGAATACGAAAATATTTTATCATCTGCTTGATCTTGACAATTGTAGAACAATTTAATGTTGCTTCTACATACTTTGCTTCTGCTATTGACTGAGAGATAAAATTCTTCCTTTTACTTGTCCAAGGAATACAACTCCTCCAAAGGTACTCTTTTTATCATCCATGGATCTTGCCCATTCTACATCTATATATACATGAATCTTTACATTCTCTAAGTTAGGATACCATAAACCATAGTCTAAGGTTCCATTCAATTATCTGAATATTCTTTTTACTGCGATGAGATGACTTTTCTTAGGTTCTTCTACAAATCTCCCAATAATACCAACTACATTGGAAATGTCTGGTCTGGTTTGAGTAAGATATATAAGTTTACCAATCATAGACTTATACAAGGTTATGTCTACTACTCATGAATCATCTTCTTTTGAAAGCTTTCATCTTGTTATCATAGGGGTACTTACTAGCTTGCAATCATCCATCTTGAATGTCTTCAAGATCTCTTTCACATACTTAGTCTTATTTATGAATATACCTTTGTCTGTTTGCTGCACATTCAATCCCAAAAAGTACTTGATAGGACCAATCATGCTCATTTCAAATTTTCTTTGCATCTCCTTATCAAATTATGCACTAAGCTTGTCATTACCACCAAATATAGTGTCATCAATAAATATAGCAACTAACAATAGTCCATCAGACATCTCTCTTATGAATAAGTTACAATCTGTTTCTCCTTTCTTGAATCCAATCTTAGTAAAGTAACCATCAAGTCTTTCATACCATGCTCTAGGGGCTTGCTTAAGTCCATAGAGGGCTTTCTTCAATCTGCATACCATATCAGGTTTGTCTGATAAAGTAAATCCTTCTGGTTGCTCAATGTATACTTATTCCTTCAACTCTCCATTCAGGAACATTGACTTAACATCCATCTAGTATACCTTAAAGTTCTTGATTGTAGCATAAGCTAGAAACAACTTAATGGCTTCCAATCTACTTATAGGGGAAAATGTATCTAAATAATCAATTCCTTCTCTTTGCGCATATCCTTTACATACTAATCTTGCTTTGTTTATTACCAATGTTCCATCTTCATTCATCTTATTTCTGAATATCCATTTTGTTCCTATTACCTTCTTATCACTAGGCCTAGGAACCAATTCCCATGTGTCATTATTAATTATCTAATCTAGTTCTTCTTTCATTTCCTCATGCCAATCTGAATCATTACATTCATCTTCAACACTTAAGGGTTCAATCTGTGATAGTAAAAATACCTCTTCATTTGCTATAGAACTCTTTTCTTTTGATCTTATTTTTTCTCTGATCTCCAATGATATCTTCCTTTGAATGATATCTAGATGTGAATTTAGGAACATTAGGTGTGACGTTTTCATCTTTCTTTTGTTTTTCTTCTTCACTTGTTTCAAGTTCATTGAATATAACATTTATGTTGTCAAACATTTCTTCAACAACTACTTCACTACTGGTAGGTCTAGGTTCTTCTTCAATCATAGGTGCATAATGATGGTATCTCTCTTGAATCATAAAATTCTCATCAATATTAACATGAGCACTTTCAATGATCTTCTTCAATCTCAAATTAAAACAACTATATGATTTTCTTTTAGTAGAGTAACCAAGAAAAATACCTTCATCACTTCTTGCATCAAACTTGCCAATTGCTTCATCTCTCTTGATGTAGTACTTGCTTCCAAAGATTCTAAAGTATTTTACTATAGGTGCATTCCCAAACCAAAGCTCATAAGGAGTTTTGTCTATGCCTAGTCTTAATTTAATTCTATTGATAGTATAGACTGCAGTATTGACCACATCTCTCCAATAGGTGTGTGTTACCTTTCCTTCAATCATGATTGTGCGTGCTATGTCAAGAATGATCCTATTCCTTCTCTCTGCAATTCCATTCTACTAAGGGGTTCTAGGGGAACTTAGCTATCTCTTTATCCCATGTTCTTTGCAGTATTCATAAAATCTGCCAGAGGTGAATTCTCCTCCTCTATCTGATCTCAAACATTTGATCTTCAATCCATACTCATTTTCAACCTTAGCTTTGAATTTTTTGAGCTTGTCAAATGCTTCTGATTTATCCTTTAAGAATGCAACCCACATCATTCTATAATAATCATCAAGAAAAAAAATGAAATACCTTTCACCATAGTATGATCTTGTTTGAGTCGGTCCACATAGGTCTGTATGTATTAGATCCAACTTGTTCTCTACCAGGTTATGCTTTCTTCTGAATGAATTCCTTACTTGCTTTCCCATCACACATTCCCTACATATTGCATGAATTGGTTTTGCAATTCTAGTGTTAGGCCATTTTCTATCATAGCAAAAATCCTATGAAAATGGCCTCCTCCCTACAAATGTTTTCAAAATCTACCTTGGTGTTGAAAACCCACAATATTTTTGAAAATCCATGATGTTTTCGGCCTGTGCGTTGTTTTCGACCTTGTGCTTCCTATTTTGTGCACTTGTCTTCTTGCGTCAAAAACTCTATGTGTTTTTGGTCATTCTCTGTGTTGAATACTTTGTGTTTTCGACCTTGGTCCTAATTGCGTAGGTGCGATGGATGGTGGGGCCCAATCCTTGCAAGGTTTCTTGTCACGCTTTCTCCAAATTCTTTTGCAGTTACATCTCCTATTCGGTGACCTGGTGACTGTGTTGTCATGCAATCTCTTGTTTCTAGAGGTCAGGTGCCTAACCTTCAGTGACTCGGTGATTGTTAGTCGTGTGATCTCTAAGTGTTTGGTGATTATCAGCTAACATTCAATGACCTGGCGGGTGGTTAGTCACGTGGTTGCTGAATCCTTTGCAGTTAGTTGGTGGGCCCTATATTTCTTAAGCGGGGTAACAATGCAGATGAGATCTACAGTCAGCATGTGATTGTAAGGAATATTCTTTCCCCTTGCGCTCATGCGACAACCGTCCGATCTTGCAGTGTTTAAAAGGCTTTTTCGAGTGGTGGGTCCTGTGTCAGGTGACTCGGTGAATACAGAAAATGGTGATATGATAGGTGGCATCAAGCAGACCCAGGTGGGGTCAGAGGTTTGGCGGAGTCGATAAGGATCTGGTAGTACCGACAAAATTTCATTGTGTTTGCACATTCGTGCAATAAAAAAGTGATTCGCTAGTTTGTTTGGCGACTTGGCGAATAGTGGTCACGTGGTCGCTAAGTTTTTTGGTGATGGTGGACAGTGTCTCACAAACTGGTGGAAGTTCTTCAGTTGCCAGTTCGCCAGATAGGTGGGGCCGATGTTTTCGGTGACAAGGCTTTTCCTAATTGACTAGCGGGTGATAGGGTGGCAGTCTCATGGCCTTGTTGCATGATCACAGGGGCCACTTTTCGGCTATGCAATCATGCAACCGTTGTTTGGTCATCACGGTTACAGAGTTAGGCAATTCCATAGTGTCGGTGTTGTCGAGGTGTTCTTTTTTGATTGGTTACTGACTGCTGATCGAGTTGTTGACTTTCCTAAGGGGCCCATGATTGTTGTGAATTAAGTGTGATCGCTCGATGTGTCGAGAAGAGAAAGGGATCGATGACCATGTTTTAAATTTTTCCAAGTGACCCTTGGGATTTGAATTCAAATTTGCAGAAGTGTTTCCAGCGACAGAGGGTACCATTTTTATGAAATTCAATGCAGAAATGACCCTGTTTGGTGAGAAGCGATTGGTTTGCCATTTGTAGTGTGGTCCAGGGTGCCCCGAGTGTTTGCGAGGGTGTTTTTCCATGTGGGGGAGGACAATTTTTGTTGGCTCAAGGTGTTTTGATGGTCTGGTCAGACTATTTTTCATGGTGAATTTGTGATCCTGGGTATAGATTTGAAGATTTTATCTTTCTTGTGGATCATTCTTGTTTCTAACAGATTGGTGCTGGTTTTCCCTCCGGCATGTTATTTTTTGAATTTTGATGTGGTTAGCCATTGTAACCCTAGCCCTAATCACTCGTAGCTTGTTTCATTTTCTTTGAGAATTCCAAGGTGATTATTGGTATAAATGGCAGGTTGTATGATTTGGTAAGGGTTCCTTCTACAAATTTTTGAGGAGAATTGGTTCCAAGTGTAAGGTTCTGTCCTACAGATTTCTCCTTCTCTCTGCATATAGGGTGTTCTTCTTCTCCCATTGCTGGTTCAGGGGAATATAATGCATATTGTAACAGATTTGTCTTATGTGTAAGAAGTTAATATACTCTTACTATTGTCAAGCTATCTCCATTTGAATTCTAGATTCATTAATCATACATCAAGGGTGTTTGATTTTTCTATTTGCACTGCCTATGTGCTTGCAAGTGGAGTTGTCTTTGTAGGGATAACTAGTTTAGAGTCAGTGTTCATGTATGTATGAGCTGAGGTGTCAAGGATATGTCATGCTTGTCTTCCAGTAGATGCTAGTTAATGTATTGTCTATTCATAGGTCTCTTCTAAGGGGAGGGTCAAAATCTATTGAGTGGATAATAACATACTTAAATACATAGGTGGGTGTTAAGTTGAGGTTTAGTCATGGTGTGTGATTGATGTTAGGCATCAACACATTGGGTATATTATTTTCTTATTTCATAGTTGTCTCTTGCAGTAGGGTATTTGACTCCATGGCCCATTGGATAAGGCACTGGTCTATGTGAGACTTAGGGTATCTCAGGGGTCCCTTCTATCCATTTAAAATTATTTCCATTCAGCTCCACCTTTCCCTTTCATGTTGTTAGTGTAGGTCTCTGGTTTTCAGACTCAATGCATGCAAGTAGGTTATTGCATCAGATTTGGTTTCATTGGGGTACAGGATACCTATAGGAGTATAGTAATTATTCCACAATAATACATCTATAGGCCTTTCAGTCATCAAGAAGAGTCAGGAGTGTGCAGATGAGGCAATACCCGCCTGAGTGATGTGGAGCTCAAAGTAGAAGGAGGATGCCCTCGGTCCTCATCAATTGGCCCTTTTTCCCTGTCAGACTTTGGAGGGAAGACTAATCAGTTTGTCAATCATAGTGTAAACCTGACACCGTGTGGGAACAAGTTTAAAAGCCAACAAAATGGGGACTCTATTGGGGAGAACAATGAAAAGGAAGTTTATCTGTTAGAATCTCTAGTTGTTTCAAAATTTTGCAGTATCTTATTGACCAGATTGATTTTCCCATCTGAGTCACCAATAAAATGGTGACTCTATTGGGGAGAGTCTAGAATAGAGTCAGATGAATAAACAAAGCATTTGCTGATATCTTCTCACCTAGTTGTGAGTGGCGGCTCTGATTTTTCTCTGTTTGATCAGTGTTCCTTCTGATAAATAGTGCATGTTACCTAGTGTAGTTTTGTGTTGGTTGGAAGAAGAATCAGTGAAATACTTTCCTCTTCAAGGAGGTGGCAACTCTACACTATCAAAATCTAATGGAGCTGCATGGTGAGCTCTAGATCTGCCCTGCTTCCAGCCAAAGGTCTTCTACTACAAAATTTCTAGGTATTCTCTTATTGAAATGTTTCCCTATCAAGTGTTAAGCACTATTGCAAAGGGATGAGTGTTTGTGGGTGGTTCCTCATGGAGAAATATAAGCCCTTTTGTTTTGATGGCATTGAAGGTGCCCCTAATGAGTTCTCTGCTGAGGATGGGAAGTGCTTGCTGAGATTCATGGCTGGTGGATCTGTTTCTGCAAGCTAGTATGTTGATGTTGTCACGGGTATTTTTGGAGATATGGATGTTGAACATGAAGATATTGTCATGAGGTTATTTGTGCACACATTTTCTGATGGTGCAAGGAAGTGGTTCTTGTCCTTGCCTTCATGTTCAATCCCTTCTTGGGAAGTGTTGAGAGCTAAGTTTGTTGAGCATTTTGATAAAGTTGTTGCTCTCAAGAAGGAATTAGCAAGGTTGAAAATGGTGAACTGGCAGTTAGTAGAGGACATAAGATTGCTGAGACTGGTGGCTCCTGATGATGTTCATGAGGAGGCCAGTGTTTCTGATGTTGATTCTCACTATGCAAAGAGTGTTGATTATGAAGTTGATTCTGACATCAGTGCATATGAGGATGTTGAAGATGAATCTGAGGATGGAAATATTTCCTTTTTGTCTATAGATTTTTCTTGTTGTCAACATGAGAGGGAAATCTTCTTGTCCTAGTTTGATGATGTTTTGTATGAAGGGCAGAGTATTGATTATGATGCAAATGATGATTCCTACATTGATTTTTTCACACAAGATGATCTAAGGCTAGATGTCTCCATTCTTGTCTTGGATAAGAATGATGTTTGCAATGACAGGGATGTAGCTAATGAAGATGATATTGAGGCTCAAAGTCCACTAAGTAGTGAAATAATTTCAGCACTCTTGGCTGAACAATTCCAAAGGTATGCACCTTGTCCAGACTTTGATTTGCAGCTCCCCTATGATATATCTTTTGACACTGACAATGAGGCCAGTGTTCAAAGTAACCATGAAGACCCATGTATACAAGATTTCCCCTCTGGTAGTGACTCTGCAGAAAGAGAAGTAGAAAGACATGATAGTGTGTTTTCCTGTCATCAAGATTACAATGATGAACAAATTTCTTGTTCAAGCCCTTTCCTTATTTCTACTAAATATGATACTAAGTGTGACAGCATTGAAAAATTTGTCTTTAATAGTTGGGACAGATATTCTTTTGGTGAAAATGATGATGCAATGTTCCCCTGTTACAGAAGCTTTAAAGAAGACCTTCACTTGGTTCATGATGCAGTCAGTGAGGACACCATGGAGGAACTAAGTTGCTTAGTGGCTGATGCAATGTGTGAAGGTAAATTTGAGGATTCAAGTCCTTTTCAGCTAGGTAATTCTAATGTAATGCATGGTAGTCAATATGCTATATTTTCTGATGCATTACTAGATCACATTTTTGTTTCTAGTCATCAGGAGGAAGTAAGTGACGTTCCTTGCTTCTTGGAGTTTGAATATGAATGTAATAATCATGACTAAAAAAGCATGGGTAGTGATCAACATAGTTTTATTCTTCAGCCCATGAATACTCACATATGCTTGCAGCAAGGTGGTCATAAAATTTTCAGGTGGCTGGTTGCGTATGTGGATGAGAATCAGACCTTTGATTCAGGGGGGTCATTGATTTCATTTTGGTGGCCTGGGGCCATCAAGTAAAGTTGTAAATCATGTACACTTTGTATAGTTTCCCTTTCCTATATGTTCCGTATGTTTTTTGAGGTCCCCACCTTTTTATCTTGTGGGTGGTCTGCTCTCTTAGAAATCTTGATTTCTCACATGGGCACAAGTTACCCATCGTCCCCAGACAGAGCCACCGTTAGGCCATTTATTGTCATAGAAAAAATCTTGTGAAAATGGCCTCCTCCCTGTAAATGTTTTCAAAATCTACCTCGGTGTCGAAAATCCACAATATTTTTGAAAACCTATGATGTTTTCGGCCTGTGCGTTGTTTTCAACCTTGTGCTTCCTATTTTGTGCACTTGTCTTCTAGCGTCAAAAAATCTATGTGTTTTCAGTCATTCTCTGTGTCGAATACTTTGTGTGTTTTTGACCTTGGTCCTAACTGCGCAGGTGCAATGGATGGTGGGGCCCAGTCCTTGCAAGGTTTCTTGTCACGCTTTCTCCAAATTCTCTGGCAGTTACATCTCCTATTCAGTGACCTGGCGACTATGTTGTCATGCAATCTCTTGTTTCTGGCAGTTAGGTGCCTAACCTTCAGTGACTCGGTGACTGTTAGTCACGTGATCTCCAAGTGTTTGGTGGTAATCTACTAACATTCAATGACTTGGCGGGCGGTTAGTCGCGTGGTCACTAAATCCTTGGTAGTTAGTTGGTGGGCCCGGTATTTCTTAAGCGGGGTAACAATGTAGATGAGATCTACGGTTGGTGTGTGATCACAAGGAATATTCTTTCCCCTTGCGATCATGTGACAACCATCCAATCTTGCAGTGTTTAAAAGGCTTTTCTGGGCAGTGGGTCCTGTGTCAGGTGACTCGGTGGATATAGTGAATGGTGATATGATAGGTGGCATCAAGCGGACCCAGGTGGGGTCAGAGGTTTGGTGGAGTGGATAAGGATCTGGCGGTGCTGACAAAATTTCATTGTGTTCGCACATTCGTGCAATAAAAAGGTGATTTGCTAGTTTGTTTGGCGACTTGGCGAACAGTGGTTGCATGGTCGCTAAGTTTTTTGGCGATGGTGGATAGTGTCTCGCGAACTGGCGAAAGTTCTTCAGTCACCAGGTCGCCAAATAGGTGGGGTCGATGTTTTTGGTGATGAGGCTTTTCCTGATTGGCTAGCGGGTGACAGGGTGGCAGTCTCATGGCCTTGTCGCATAATCGCAGGGGCCACTTTTTGGCTATGTCATCATACGACCACTATTTGGTCATCGCGGTTGCAGAGTTAGGTGGGTCCATAGTGCCGGTGTTGCTGAGGTGTTCTTTTTTGATTGGTTGCTGACTGCTGATCGAGTTGTTGACTTTCCTAAGGGTCCTGCGACTATTGTGAATTAAGTGTGATCACTCGATGTGCTAGGAAGAGAAAGGGATCACTTACAATGTTTTAAATTTTGTCAAGTGACCATTGGGATTTGAATTCAAATCTGTAGAAGTGTTTCCAATGATAGAGGGTACCATTTTTATGGAATGAATGTAGAAATGACCCTGTTTGGTGAGAAGCGATTGGTTTGTTGTTTGCAGTGTGGTCCAAGGTGCCCTGAGTGTTTGTGAGGGTGTTTTGCCGTGTGGGGGAGGACAGTTTTTGTTGGCTCAAGTTGTTTTGATGGTCTAGTTAGACTATTTTTCATGGTGAATTTGTGATCCTGGGTATAGATTTGAAGATTTTATCTTTCTTGTGGATCATTCTTGTTTTTGATAGATTAGTCCTAGTTTTCCCTCCGGCATGTTGTTTTTTGAATTTTGCTATGGTTAGCTATTGTAACCTTAGCCCTAATCACCCATAGCTTGTTGCATTCTCTTTGAGAATTCCAAGGTGATTATTGGTATAAATGGCAGGTTGTTTGATTTGGTAAGGGTTCCTTCTTCTACAAATTTTTGAGGAGAATTGGTTCCAAGTGAAAGGTTCTATCCTGTAGATTTCTCCTTCTCTCTGCATATAGGGTGTTCTTCTTCTCTCATTGCTGGTTCAGGGGAATATAATGCATATTGTAATAGATTTGTCTTATGTGTAAGAAATTAATATACTCTTACTATTGTCAAACTATCTCCATTTGAATTTTGGATTCATTAATCATACATCAAGGGTGTTTGATTTTTCTATTTGCACTGCCTATGTACTTGCAAGTGGAGTTGTCTTTGTAGGGATAACTGGTTTAGAGTTAGTGTTCATGTATGTATGAGTTGAGGTGTCAAGGATATGTCATGCTTGTCTTCCAGTGGATGCTGGTTAATGTATTGTCTATTCATAGATCTCTTCTAAGGGGAGGGTCAAAATCCTTTGAGTGGATAATAACATACTTAAATACACAGGTGGGTGTTAAGTTGGGGTTTGGTCATGGTGTGTGATTAATGTCAGGCATCAACACATTGGGTATATTATTTTCTTATTTCATAGCTGTCTCTTGTAGTAGGGTATTTGACTCCATGGCCCATTAGATAAGGCACTGGTCTATGTGAGACTTAGGGTATCTCAGGGGTCCCTTCTATCCATTTAAAATCATTTCCATTCAACCCCACCCTTTCCCTTTCATGTTGTTAGTGTAGGTCTCTAGTTTTCAGACTCATTGCATGCAAGCAGGTTATTGCATCAGATTTGGTTTCATTGGGGTACAGGATACTTATAGGAGTCTGGTAATTATTCCACAATAATATATCTGCAGGCCTTTCAGTCATCAAGAAGAGTCAGGAGTGTGCAAATGAGGCAATACCTGCTTGAGTGATGTGGAGCTCAAAGCAAAAGGAGGATGCCCTCGGTCCTCATCAATTGGCCCTTTTTCCCTGTCAGACTTTGGAGGGAAGACTAATCAGTTTGTCAATCATAGTGTAAACCTGGCACCATGTGGGAACAAGTTTAAAAGCCAACATCTAGGAAGATCTCTTACTACCTTTACATTACTTATCTTTACTATGTTATTAAAATTGATATGACATAGTCTTTTGTGCCATAACCAACTATCATCTACTTTAGCAACAAAACAACTTGCTTCAAGATTAAGCTGAAAAACATTACCTTTAATTTTTTAACCTGATGTAATCATTTCTCCTTCTTTGTTATTATTGATGCATTTGTTGTCTTTGAACTCAAACCAATATCCTTTGTCAAGCAACTGTCCAAGACTTAGTAGGTTATGATGCAAATAATCAATATATAGAACATCATCAGTGTTGTTGTTTCCATCTAGGGTGATGGCTCCTCTACCAATGATAGGTTTAGGAGTGTTGTCTCCATATCTAACCATCCCTCCTTTGTATCTATCCAGATGTACAAATCTATCTTTGTCTCCTGTCATGTGGTGTGAACAACCACTATCAATGATCCAATTTCATCCTTTGCTAATTCTTCATTTGATACTACATCTCTAGCATAGTAACATTCATTTGTATACTTAGGCTTGTAGTTATTTTTGAACTTCTTAACTCTTGTAGGACACTTGGATGCAAAGTGACCAATCTTATTACATTAAAAGAATTTTAATGGTAATTGGTCCCTTCATATTTTCCTTTTCCTTTATTTTCTCTTTTAGCAATCATAGCAATGAAATCCTCTAGTGTTTCCTCTTCATCATCATCATCAAAATTACCAGAGGTGTTATGGATTTATTACCATGAATTGAAGCTTTGAATGTTGTTTCACTTTTAGACTCTATCTTCAATCTTGATATCTCAAAGGCTGAAAGCTTGCTAATTAAAGTCTCTCTTTTAAAGTCTTTGTGGACTGCATAGTTTCATCTAGGATGCATATCTTGTTGTCATATTAGAGAAATAATAAAAATCTCCAATAACATCTTTGTTGGCTTTACTGAGCACGCAATATGAACTGGGACCTGTCCAACTCAATATGAGTGAACACGTTACTTCACATTGTCGGCTCCACCAAATTAACTGATACTTTCTCCTCATGCTGAATTACATTATGCACTCTTAACCAAACATCCTTAAATCTCTTCTTAACATAAATCCAATTGTGCATGCTGAGATGATAGGTGCAACTACAAAAATTATATAAACACTGTCGGCTCTTCCAGGTAGACTCAGTTAACTATGACTGTCAACTAGAAACTTCATAACTCAACCTGTACTACATATCCAACTCTGTATCCATGAACATAGCATCATACATATGTCCACTATATAAATATCAACATGCAAGGTTCTACTACAAGTGTATTGCAAATCATATACAGAACTGTTCCTAGGACCTGTCAGAAACACTCACTGATATACATAACTGTACTACTATCTTTACTCAGAATCAACCTCTGCATCCATGATATCATGTTGATAACATATATATGAAACATATGCTTAAATCTCTCTCCATCAGGCTTCCACACATGTTGCTTACCATATGTTTTCATCAATGACAAATATACAGTCATCAATCTGGCTTGTTGGAAAATCTCCAACAGAAACCAGACAATTGAAGGATGGATTCGGGGCTAATCTAGAGAATCACAGAGAAGTAATACATTTTTGGCAAGTTGTGGGGAGAAATCTATATGTGCACTATATATAGAAAGAGAGTTTACTAAAAAATTTGGTTAATATGAATGTTGAATTCTACTATGCTTACACACATGTATTGATTAGAATGAGAATTGACACGTAAATTACCATTGTGGCACATTTTTACAATACTGTTACCTCTTACTTTTTTCCAGATATTTATTCTAAATGAGTTGATTAATGAGAGGTCAATCTTTCTCAATTAAAATAGAATAAATATATACACACAAAATCCAGGGAACAAATATATACACACTATTCACTTTCTCTTTGTTAATTCTTAGAAATAGGATTGGTAATTAACATAAACCAGCGATCTCCCATAGTGCCATTACTTTTCAACATATATATAAAGAATTCATATTACTATTACAAGATATCTTTGAGCATGAGCTCATAACACAATGATTGATGGGAGCCATTGTAATAGGGAGGTGCAAAGTTTGAATCCCTAAAATGGCACGATGATGTATGTTGGGTAGGAGAGTTAGAAGGAATCTATGTTCATAATAAGTATATGGTTCAAACAAGATGAGAGTCAAAATGAATCATCCTTCAGTACAATTTTCCATAGGAGTTGAAAGGAATCATAGATGGAGATGGAGATTGATGGTAGAGAAGGAGGTGAATGTTGTTCCAGATGTTTGACCCTCACTTTGGCTTGGAGTGCTTGCAGTCCCTATGTCAGTCCCATTATGGGTGTGTGTTCTTGCACCCCTTGGGCTCAGTGTCCTGGCTAAGCTTCCATGCTCACAGGTTTCAGCTGGTGGAGTCAAATGGGGATGAGTCCCCCCATATTTTTGGCCTCACTGGTTCATATCTCCAGTGAAAAGAGAATATTACCGATCAAATAAAAATATTACAAGAAATATTTCTACATCAGCAATCCAATGACATCATTTATTAGATATAACACTATCGACATAACCCTTGCACCCTCCAAAGGTGCAAGTGCTAGTCATATAACTGTAATATGGAACTAGTTAATAAGTAGAGGAAATTTATGTTTATCAATAAGGATAATAATGTTTTTTAAGAATATTAAAATAACAAGTAAAATCTTTTAAAGATGATAATATATTATATTTTAAATATGTAATATCTTATTATAGGATGTGTTTTTTTATATATTAATTTGTTTTAAAATAAAGATACTTATAAACATAAAATAACATATATTACTATTTTTTAACTTTCTTTTTTGTTGAAAAATTATTTGTAATAGAAATAGTGCTTGTTCTCTACATGATAAAAACTATAAATTATTTTACAATTGTGTTAAATTCAGTTGACTACACATGAGATCTTAAAAAATTAGCATCAATAAAAATAATAAAAATATATCTAGACTATACTTAACCATCATATGTATCTTTTTTACTAAATAAACTGGAGAAATACTTTTATGTAGCTCAAATTGTGTTGGCCATACATATGCATGTTTTCATCCAAAACATATGATTTCAAGAAATTCACTCATGTTCAACCCATATAAAACTAACTGATGCAAGAGCATTTTGGAATTCCCTGGCAGAGGGATGTAATACTTTGTTTTTGGTAATTTTTTGAGTTTCTAGGTTGTGATGATCTATGGAGATCTTTCGAATGTGCACTAAAAGGAGTTTGTTCCTTTATGTATGTGGAAGATATGTCTAAGGTCATATCTCTTGAGGTGTCATGGTTTGGGAGATATTGGATGGACCGTTTCAAAGTTGGAGTTGTTTTACTAGCTGTCAGAACTGTATTTTCCTACAGTTTTGGTGCATATTGTGTGATGTGGTGCCATTGATCCTTAATGAATCAGCCTTTGTGCTCTTAGTTAATTTAAGAGGACCTAAATTACTATCATTTTCCAAGGGAGAAATCCCTGATTCATTATGAGTAAAAAGTTATGACCATTTTTCTTGGGGACCTATTTTCTGCCAGTGTTCCCACCGGAGCCATCCATGCAATTTTCGTGTTGAGTGTGCGTCATGGCGATGTTGATCCTTATTGAATCAGCCTTTAAAATATTCATGAATTTAAGAGGACCTAAATTAATATCATTTCTCAAGGGCACAACTCCTAATTCATTATGAGTCAAAAGTTATGGCCGTTTTTCCTTGGGACCTATTTTATGGCAGTTTACACGTGAAACATGGAGTGTTTCTTCTTGCGCAGTTCTGTGTGATGAGATGGGGCCTTGCGTGGTTAAGGAAATGTGTTTGGGTCATGTGTGGAACTAAATATAAAGGAAAATTAAGTTTTGATCATTCTTGCATTAGTTTTGGTTTCTTTTATTGGTATGGACCTATATTGTAATTAAAGCCTGATTGGTCAACCTGTGGCTTAGCTAGCTATATATTGAGAGCTTGGGTAGATGTTTAGTAGTTAGAGTAAGTTGAGTAGTAGATGATCATTAGATCATTAGGAAGAGTAGAGTAGAAGCATATTTGCAAATCTGGGACTTGTAGCAGAACTAGTGGCCTGTGGGCTTAGGACAGTAAGGGGTTGCTTGGAAGTGTGAGTACAAGTTTAGATCCTATGGTGGTTGTTCCTATCAGAGGTTGCCTATTGTAGATCTAAACTAGTTGGTTCTTCCTTGGATCTTGTGAGATCTTGTTGACACTTTTTTATTTCATTGTAATAGGCCAAAACCCGAAAGGCCTTACAACTGTGCATGTTGAATGAAATTTTGTTTTGCAACATTATATTGTTGAATTTCATTGTGCTTGTTGTTGTGATAATTGGCAGTTGTAGGTTTGGACCATCCATTATTGGATCCTCCATCCCTGCCTTGCATCACTAACATATATAATATGCATATTAGAATAAAATTATGTATTTGAGAATAAACAAAATCCTAAGTTTTCTTGTTAATATTTTATGTATATATGATTCAATGTTTAATTCTATAATGACAAATATTGATTTTTTTCAAGAAGAAAGACTTCCATTTTTTATTAAAAGGTGGATCCAATTTCTCACATTCACCCTTTCTCTATCAAACTGAAGGTCAATCCACCTAAGAAATAAGACACAAAATGACCTACCAACATAATTATTGACAACTAACAAAATGACTTTGTTACTAATACTTTAGTTGACTGCTGATTTTTTACATTTTAACATTCTTCATGTATCAACTATTAAATAGTCTTAAGTTGAATTTATGGACTCTTTAAGTTTGTTAAACATAATGGTCACTATTAAAATAACTATCATATTTTTAGTGGCTACAGGGTATGTGTAGGACCATGGTATACCAAACTATGGCTTTAAGTGGCAATGAAAAATCAGAAAATCAGAGTTAGTCAACTTGACATAAAAAGTTGAATATCTTATCAAACTTATGTGAAAAAGTTGTAAGAATAAAATCTGTAGAAAATTGAATGTAGTTTCTAAACTACTACCTCTTGTCTGAAAAAAAAAAATTAATTGTTCAAAATTTTAGATTTCAATGCAGTAGTATGAAAATTTCAGGAAAAAGATAAAAAGTACGTGTATGTCTTACCACCTTAATCACAATCAAATGATGATACATTTTCATAAGATTCTAGATATAAGTAGTAGACTCATGCCGAGATGTGATGCATATTTTTGTGTAATTTTTGCCAAAATAAATAAATAATTATGAATTTTATGCTACAACTTATTTAGAATAAAAAAAATTCATGTCTGACCACCTTAACTAATTCTAAACTTTACAAAATTGAAATTTTTTCTTATAGTAGGTGAAGCATAGAATGTGACACATGTTTCAAATTTCAAAAAGGTTAAACGGTTTGAAAGTTATAGTTGTTTTTCAATCAGTATGATAATTAGGACTTTAAATATAACTTAATTAAAAAATAAGTAATAATTACTTACTGAACTCAAAATTTGATAGTAATTATATTGATGGAAAGATAATAATGTCTTTATAAAACCCTTTTCATTTCATCAATTTCGGGTGAAAAAAGGTCGCTAGCTACATGGTCAAAGTCTGGAGATCAAAGCAAATTTAGTGAACACATCTTTTGGGTTGACCATTCACATTTGGCATTGCCCAAGGAAAATACCAAGCCTAAGCGGATATCTGATAATATCAGATATCCGATATCTCCCACCCAATTAACATTTCAACTTGACTTTTTTTTCAATTTTAAGTTATATATTACATTTTTTATTGTTTTTATATTAATATCAAATGAGTTGACTGCTTTTTTCAATTTTGAGTTATATATTACAAATATTTTTTTTATATTAATATTAAATGATAATAGCATAGCATTAGTATTATATAAATTTTTATATTAGTATTGTATATTTTATTTTTATTTCTCTATTGTATAATAGTATATAAGAGAGAGAGAGAGAGAGAGAGAGAGAGAGAGAGAAATTTGAGTGGGAGATTTTAGATATCTAATATTTTTGGACATCCGATTGTTTTTACTGACATTGAAAAGAAAAAGTTTAAATTCTTTGGTCCCTTAGTCCGAGAAGTACATTTTTCTGTAGAGAATCACATGATTGAAGTTACATAGAAGAAAAAAAATCACTTTCCCCCCTTCTTGGTTGGAATTTCTCTATTATCAAAGGTTTTTGCATTGCCTTTTTCATCTCACTATGGGGAATAGTAGTCATCAAAAGCATAAACGGAAGAGGAAACTCAAAAATGAAGAGATTGAAGTGTATAAAGAAATGGATAGGGTTTCCCATTGGTATAAGAGACAAGGTATGTTAAATATTAATGAAGATGTGGGAATAGGCCCACCCTTAAATGTGGTTTCAAGTGAAGAAGAACATGAATTTGAAATGATTTATCACAATAATATTTAAAATGAGAATGTAAGGATTGAAGATGAAAATTTAAGTTTTGAAAATGAACATCTAGATGTGGACATTGACAATGACAATCCACCGATTGAATATGAAGGAATTGACAATGATAATGGTACATAAGAACCAAACAAACGTAGCACATCTCCAAATTATATGAGAAATGAAGTCCCTTGGGAGGAAGAAAGACAAACTTCAAAATTGTGAGCTTCAAGAATAACAAAATGGCTACTTAAAATTGATGAGAACATAAGGAGTAATTTTGAAGGCAAGAGATCAGAAAGAACCATTCGGTTATGGGTTTCAAAACTTTTTGATCAATTTTTTAGCCACAAGAAGTTGGTTGAGAAATTTGAAATGTTTGTGCAATTGTTAAAGATGCAGAAGATGAGATGTATACTAGTCAAATTGAAGATTACTGTGAACAAGAAAAAGGAGAGGAATGCTATTATTGTGAGAAATCTTTCTAGTGCTCTCAATTCCATTGGGAAGACCACCAAGGAAAAAGATAAGAGAGTCACTAAGAGGTTTATTACAACCTCCTTAGTAATTCATCATTTGAGAAAGACTCATTTGATGAGACAAACTTGTGTTGATTTGAACCTAAATCAGAAAACTTTGGATAGAGCACTTGCAAGAAGAGAAAGACTTGATGATCCTCTTCACCATGATACATGGGCTTATGGTGGGATAATTTCACATTTTGATAAGAATCTTAACGATGGTGTGGAGGATCAAATTCAACTATTTTGGAAATCTAAGTCAAGAGTGTCACCAAATGTGAAGGATGTCTTGAATTTGAGAATTGGCATTTGAGACCACACCCTGTATCTCAAACATTATTTGGAGGTGAGTCAAACAATGTTGTTCAAAACATTTTGTGAGACACATCCAATATTACAAATATCACAAAGATCTTTTGAAGCACTCAAGCCTTTTTTTTGTGTGCCTCTTAAGATTCAAAATACTTGTTGTTGCAAATATCATGTGGAGTTTTCAATGCACCATGAATTGTTACGATCCCTTCATTCTAATTTGCATACTAGTGAAATGTTGGAGGAGTGTGGTGCAAGTGCTCTTCTAGAATCATCAAGATACTTGCTAGATCATTTTTTATGTCCTAGAGATGATGGATATTTCTTTTATAGAAAAGATTTCTTAAATGACAAGTGCTCAGAATGTGGTGGGCTAGTGAAGTTTGTTGAATGTTTTTATGAGGGCTATGAACACAATTTTAGAAAGAAAATTGTCCACAAAAAGGTATATGAAACTATTAAATATACATTAAAAAGTGGAGGTGAAGGCTCTAGATGTGAGTTGGTTACAAAAGAATACAATGTAGCTGATTTTATTTCAGATTTCAGAAAGAATATTTTTTACAAGTATGCAAGGCATAGTCATAGGTCTTAATGATTGGATCAACAATTCAAGATGTGTAAGGACACTATCCCGATTGGTACTATTATATTGGTTTTTTACTTTGAAGAGAACTATACATTGTGGCCCTAAAATGAGTTGCACGATCAATATTACAATTCTATTTTGGTTTGTATTTTTGTGCACATAACATATAGACATTCCCCTGATAGTACAGAAGATGACCGGAAGATAATCAGAGAGTACCATTTTTATATGATTGATGATAGATCTCACTCTCATGAGTATGTCCAACATTTCTTTGAGAATTATTTTGAGTGGGTGCAGGAAAATAATATTGCTATGGATAGACATCTCATTTGGTCAGATAACTGCAAAGGTCAGTTAAAAAATACTTGTATGTTTTATTGGTTATTTAGAATGCATGTAGAGAGAGGTGTACCTCATATTTGGAGTTTTTTTGATGCTAGTCATGGAAAATGAGGGCATGATGGAGTAGGTGCATGAGTAAAGAGAGCTCTTGTTAAGGATAAATTGAGGATTTTAGGTGCAGAACTCCTTGATGCTCATTCTATTGTTGATTGGTGTGCTTCAACATTGTCACAGGGGGACTATTGATTCAATAGTGCACATATTCTTTTGGTTTGTTGAGTTGGGCATACTAGGAGATAGGTTTGATTGTCAAACAGTGAAAGATTATTAAAAAATGCATTCATTTTGAAGCTCAAATACTAGAACATGGACCATTTGGAAATGAGAGTTGGCTTGTTATTGTCTGAGGTGTCTTTAGTGTGTTTGGGATCAGTGTGAGTCAAGTGAGTGGGTTCATATGTGGGTTCCATATTATCTAACTTGTTTATCTATCACAGTCTTTGTAATAAATGATGACATGGATTGGTCACTTGACTACAACCATCTTTCAGATCTTCTACAACTAGGACATGTTTTGCATTTGTTGCACCACAAGGGAATGATGAGAGATCAGATTACTTGTTAGCATGTTGTGCACGAGGAAAGTATAAACTTGAACAACCAATGGTAGATGATGATATGTTCACATATCCAATAGGATCACATGTCATTTTGAGAACATGATTGCACACATATATAATTAGAAATAATGCCATTCCTTTGTTTGAAGACTACGAGAAGCACAAAACTAGTCCCATGTATTCACACCTTGTTATAGAAGCCAATGTTAAGTTGTTGAAACATCAAGGAAAACCAAAGACAAAAGAACTTTGGACTATTAGTACTATTGATCATGAAGTAATATTGAATACCCTCAAGCAGAGAGATGACCCTTTAGGGACACTTTAGTAGGTAAGTTCAACTCAAGTTGCAAGGTTTTCCATGTTTATTACAGTTACATTCCATAAATTAATTGTAGTTTTCTTCTTTATTTGTTTGAGCCAATAAAATTGGTTTTGTATGTGGATTGTAAATGCACTTGGATACATATATGATAGATATAGAAGATCGAGGTGTGCATTTGATTATCCCATCTCTTATGATGGTAAACTTGATCACTATGCATTGGCTAGTCATGTTCTTTGGTTCATTTAGTTACTTATACACTCACAATCTTTTTGTCAACCTATATAAACTTCTTATATTGTAGATATTAACTTTTCTTCTGTCTTCCAAATGTAGGGATTGGAATATAGATGTCATCGAGTACCATGTGTTAAACTTATACACTTTAGGAGTGGAGAGGACAATTATTTTTTATATATAGTTGTGTATCTAATATTTTGTATATAAAAACAACAATTGAATGTAATGTGCATATTTAGATGCCAAATTTTGTATATAAAAAATTAGATGCAAAATTAGATGTAAAAATTGAAATATAAAAGAGCCCATGGGGTTGATTTTTAAATATTAAGAGCCCACATTTGTATCGTCTTAATGTCATGTAAAGTACAAAAATTGTGATTTTTTACTATGAATGTTGTATCCTTATATTTGTGTCTATTGTAATTAGGAGAGATAGGGTACTGAGAGGGGAGGGGTGAATTAGTGCCCACAAAAATTTTACTTATAAACCTTTCAGATCTAAAATGCCAAATAGTAGTAACCTTGCAAAATAAATTGTATCTAATGCATGTATCATTCATCCATTCAACTTGTGAAAGTAAATAACATGAAATCAATAATATAAAAATCCCATAACACAAGTATTTTGGTAATGCAGAAACCCTTGTTAGAATGTAAAAACTATGATAGGGATGACACCCACAAATTTTTCACTACTACAGATAGAAAAGGTTTTCCTGTTAGGGCTACAAGTTTTGATCACTTTTGGTGATCTTACCCTATTAGGAGTAACATATTAGATCAGCTAGATCTACCTAGTTATAGGATTTTAACAACAGTACTTGAGTGTGTACTTGGTTAAGAGATTTACAAAAGACTGTCAAGTCTACTCTGTTAGGAGATTTTACCAAAGCTCTATTACAATGATTAGAAAGCAATAGGTAAATATATGCTAATGAAAACTTAGATTGTCTAATATAGATCAATAAAGTACTGAATGTATATCACCTTATGTTGTGTGAATCTCTACTCTGAACTGCTCAGTTAGCCTGCTCTGATTCTACTCAATCTGATTTCCTCTAAATATTGTTCTGCTCTGTCAACTGATAATCTTAAAGGTTGGCTAGTGCTTCAAGTGCTTCTTCACTCATACATCATTTCACATAAAAAATGATGTAACATACAAATATATAGCATACTAATTTATGCCGCTTATACAAAATTAGGTTTCAACAACTTAGAGAAAAACCCTAAGATCTATGGTGTACAAAAATAGCCTAGATGTAACATTTACAAATGATCCTCAATCTTGCTAAAATTTTTTCTGATTTTGTTGTAACCATTTTCATAGAAGAAAGTGCCATTCCTGATTACTATGCCATTTTTTGTGATCCTCGATAAACACTGTATAAACTACTCAGTGATTATATTGATGCTCGGTGTTTACTGTCACTCGGCGTCAGTGTCTGGTGCTCAGTAAAACTATTTTGTGCTCAGTGTAAAGAGTAAACCAATTGTCTCATGATGCTTACAGTTACCGACAGGTTCATATAAGTAACCAATCGATGTCTTTGATAACCTTTGATACTAATGACAACCTTTAATGCTCGATAGAGATAAAAATCTCCCCCTTTGGCATTAGTATCAAAACTTGAATGTATATAGACCTTATGTCTCAAAACTTATATCTCCTCCATATGCATATACATATCAAAAAAATTCTAAATACTCCCCCTCGGTGCATGCTCTGATAATGTGTAGTATACTTAGCAAAAAGTTACATATTTGGCATAAACATGTTATCCCCCTTTATCTTCATCTTCTATATACATGTTTTCCCCCTTTTTGATATTAATGCCAAATACAAAAATGTATACATATAACTTGTCAAAAATGTGGTGATGGGTTTTCTTCAACAACTCCAAGAGGTTTTCCCATTCCTCTTTCAAGTTGGTGAGAGAAATGTGCTCAAGACCGACTGGTGCATGCATATTAAAAATGTTGTCCAACACAAAAATCTCTGGTGTTGCAAGAAGCATTTGTGCCCTTGCTATGTGCTTCTAATATTTTTTTAGGTATGGTAGGAGTTCTATCTATAACTCAGTCACCTAATCTATTATCCACTCCTCTTGCTTCTTGAGATCTGCTATCAATAGTTTGAGTTCTTGCACTCTGAGTATATGCTTTGAAAAAGCTTGTGGCTCGGTTGTAGCTACATTTTCCCTGATTGTGATTTCATTCTCAAATTGTTTAATCTTTTTACTGATCTCTCAAGTGAATGTTTCGATAATGCATAGCTTAAACAAGATTTGGAAAATAGAATTAGTAATACACTGAATCTCAGTTATTACCATTGAAAGTTTAACCTTGTTAATAGCCACTTCTTGGCTGATTCTCTCAGAAAGTTTATCTTGAATCTTGGACTCTACCCTTTCCTCTATTATTTTATCAGCTTTAATATCTAGTTCATTTATCTTCTTGGTAAGTGTTGCAAGTTGATCCATGATCAGAGTATCTTCATCTATGTTCACCTCTAGTACTACCTATTGTAAGATATCCCAAACATTTTCTAATACTTGTTCTTATTCTCTAGCTTCAACTTCTCTTATGCTACTTTTTGTGTACATAATTCCCCATATTTTCTCAATTCCTCTAGGCTAAGGGTCCTTGGGTCACACTCAGGTATCATAATGACTTCATCTAGAGTGACTGGCCATTTTCCTTTCTTCTTCTTCTTCTTCTTCTCTGGTGCAAGTGGTGACTTCTTGGCAATGACGACAATAGCTTTGTCTTCTGTCCTCGGAGTGTTCTTCCTGGTTGACACACTATCTTCCTTCTTCTACTCCTTGGTAACCTGTGTGTCAGTTGAATGAGGTGGAGCCTCAGATGTGGTGTCAGGTGGGGTATCCTTAGTTTCCTTAGGCTCTTCTTGTGCCTTTATTTCTATTTCAGTGGCCTCTTTTCATTGAGGCTCATTTGTCTCTATAGGTATCTTAGTGCCTTGTTCCCCTGTTGTATCTTTTGGTTGCTTGGGGTTTGATCCATCAAGTTGTTCCTAAGATATAATCTCTACAGCTTCAACAAGTATAGGAAGCTCACCTGGTAGTGATGGAAATGCACACTCGATAACTTGTGCTTCATCCTATGTTTTGTCTTGTGCATTATTCACATCATCATCTTCATCCCTATCATTAGGATCATTGTTTGTGATGTCCTTGATGAGTACATCCTTGTCAATTGTATCCTCAATCTGAATCACTTTTGGATTCGGTGCATCCTATAAACTATTCTTGATTTCTTGACCAATTGTTGTATCAATTACCTCGGTAAGTGATACCTTTGACTCTTTAATCTTCTTTGCTACATTATCCTCAATGAATATTCCTTTACCTTTTGAATTCTATCTCTTTTTAGACAAATTTTGAAATGCAACTTTCTCATTTTTCTCTCTGATAGCTAAAAGTGAACTCCAAATAAGTTGACTAGACCCATCAAGATCTGCCAGATTCTCATCTATTATTTGCATAGGTCAGTTCTTGACTTTGAATCTCTACACATAAGGATCCATAAGCTCTTTAATCTCATCAAGAGATAAATCCAGTGCAATTGATACAAGGGCTTGTTCCCTCATCCTTTTCTCGATGTCTAATGCATATGACCACTTTTGTTTTATTCAGTCCTAGATAATGTTTTGGGTAGTGATAATTCCAAATCTAGTGGAACTCATTTGAAGTGTATCATCATCTGGATGACTGCTTCCTCAATTTTGTTTTGGTCTTCATTTGACATACTGTCAAACTTACTAAGTTCTAGATCTGCAAGATTTCCATTCTTGATTATATTTGCAGCAACCAAATCAATTGACCTATTCTTATTACTGACAACCTTGAATTGATTCTTGTCATCTTCGTCATCCTCAAGGTCTTCTCTCTTTCTTATCAATTTTCTCCTTTTCTTTGGTGCATCTGCTACAACCTTGGGTACTTTCTTTACATAAGTCTTTGTCAGTGTAGCAGCCTTTCATTTTTTTGCCTTCACAGCTACCTTCTTCTGTGGTGGTGAAGTTGTAGTTGATGACCTTGTGCCTGCACCTATTTGCACTGGAAATTGCCTCTTCTTTGGAGCTTGAGTGGGAGAAACTGGTATTGGTTCTTGTTCTTCTTTAGACTCAGTTTCTTCATTTCCATATGGTTTTTCATCCAACATTAACTGACCTTCGGTTGCAATCTCAACCAGTGACTCCTTAGATGAGTCAGATTCATTCCCAAACATCTCAGATAAAAACTTCTTCATTTTCTTTTCTTTCCTTGTCATTTTACCGATGAACAAACCTATTTTAATTCTAGACTTAGCTTCTTCAAAGGTTCCAAACCTTTCAGCCTTTATGTCATTCGGTAATGCTAGTAGTGTCAACACAACCCTAATCCATTCATTCTTAAAATTCTTCAGGAAATTTAGGACATTGGTAAGACCAAGTGATTCAATAATTTTGTGCTCTGGTTTTAGTTCTATTTTCTCATTACAAAGTGCCTGATACACAACATACATATCAAAATCACCTATTTCCCCAATTTCACAGTGTATATATGATTGTATGTCTTCAGTTAACAAAACCCTAGGTGGGATGCTTGAAAAAGCACTCGCTGAATCTATTTTCAAAGAAACTTTAGGGTGTAACTTATAAGGTGGTTCCTTGTAACTTGCTGACACTATTAAATTAACTTCTTCCTCCACAACTTTGGAAGAACTTGCAGTAGATGCCATTTCAACAAACTAGGTTTTTCGATAAGTACAAGAAATATGCTTAGTAGGGTTTCAACTTACTCAAAATGTATCGAAGAGTGTGCTTGGTTCGATTTGCAACTGCTTGAATTTTCTTGAAAGATTCTTTCTCAAACTTGCTCTATGAAATTTTAGCTCTCCATAATCACAATGTGAAAAATAAACTCTCTCTTTTGTGTATTTATAGAATTTTTGATATTCTCACTCAAGACTTTATGCAATAAATGCTTGACCTACTTTCCAATCCATGACAACTGTCAGCTTGGTGATAGAAACAATCTTTCATCAGCTTGGTTAACACAAGAATTCTTTTCTCGATTGATACTATTATTTGGTTAACCTTGAATAGTGATTACCGATGGGTAACCAATGCTCAGTCTAACTTTAACCGATTGTGTAACTTTATTAGCTCAAATATAAACCACAATGCATCTTTATTCATGAAGATTTGGTATGTGCACAACATATATAAGGAACTGTATGTAAAATGTGATCATTTTGAAATGTCAATCCCATACATACCTATATCTCCTTAGGTGGAGGTACCGATGTCACCCAATCCAATGGACGAGGTTTCACCGACAACATTATTTGACTCTGCATTCTCATTAGAAGCCTTCTTCCACATGCTATTCCTTATACTCATGATATCTACAATAGTGTTTCCACTCTCAAATACATGAGCTTCTTCTGATGCTTGGTCTTTGTAGTCTTTTCTTAAATGAATGACCTTATGACAATGCAAACATGCCATTTCAATGCTTGTCCAACTTCTTGATTGTCTAGCCCATCTTTTCCTATTACAATTTGATGTAATGTGCCCATATCTACCACATGAAACATAGTTAGCCCATGTGTTATAATCCCAAACATAAGAATTACCTTGTCTCTTCGGTTGATAAGGCTTGTGTTGTGTCTTCTGCTTAGGAGTCCATATTTGCTTCATTTTTTCCTTTCACTCTCGTGTAGTGTGTCTATGCTTATTACAAGTGTAACATAACTTCTCCATAGTAGTATTGTTATCATTCTTTTTAGCTCTACATTCATAAGCTTGATGACCTTACTTTCTACAATAGTAGGAATATCCATTGAACTTAGGAGTGATAGGAGGTTTACCTTGTGCTTTGCTTCTACACACATTAGATGTATGTCCCAGTTTCCCATGGTGATAACATGTCAACACTTTAGGTCTCTGATTTTGATTTTTGTTGACCTGTTCAGCTTTTTGTGATGATTCTCCTTCACCGGTATAGCCTAGTCCAGATTTGCTTCCAAATCTTCTTTGATTAATCAGAAAATCATCAATCTTCTTGGAATTGTTCTCAGCTAGCCTCATCATCTCATTATGTTGTTTTTGTGTCTTTACTTCATTTCTCAGTTTTTCATTCTCTTCTTTGAGTATTGCAATATCTTCAAGTCTTCTAGACAATTCTCCATTCACTTGGTTGACTTCTTGATTCACAATCATCATTTAATTAGATACTTGAAAGTGATGATCGGTGAGTCTTTGTATCTCGCTCTCTTTAGCTTGTAGTTGTTCAGTTGTCTATCTTCAGTCTTCAATAGCCAGATTCCTTTCTTGCTCAGCCTTTCTAGCATTTTTCATTATTCCAACCATTCTCACCATCTAAGATTCTTGACCAATTTGTAGTGCTTTCACTTGTTTGGTTAAATACTAATTCTTCTCAGACAAGTCAGAGATTATACTTTCAAATCCATCATAAATACTCCCTGAACTAGATCCAGTGTGGTCAAATATATCATCAATTGCTTCTTCATGGTAGCCAATCTCATTTTGCAGAATAGCTAGGTTCTTCCTTTCAACCAGTAATTTCTTCAGTCCTTCCTTGGCCTGCTTATACCGTTCAACAAACATCTGCATTTGAATCTTCTCATTCTCAATAGTCTTATCTAACTTATACCTCTTCATGACTTACATCTTTACCCTTCATTAGTTAAATTGTCCAATAAGAGAACTGTGCTCTGATACCAATTATTGGAATTAGGAGAGATAGGGTACTGAGAGGGGAGGGGTGAATTGGGTATTGAGAGGGGAGGGGTGAATCAGTTCCCACAAAACTTTTACTTATAAACCTTTAAGATCTAAAACACCAAATAGTAGTAACCTTGAAAAATAACTTGTATCTAATGCGTGTATCATTTATCCATTCAACTTGTGAAAGTAAATAACATGAAATCAACAATATAACAGTCCCATAACACAAGTATTTTGGTAACGCAGAAACCCTTGTTAGAAGGTAAAAATTGCGGTGGGGATGACACCCACAAATTCTTCACTACTACAGATAGAAATTTTTTTAATATTAGGGCTCCAAGTTTTGATCACTTTTGGTGATCTTACCCTATTATGAGTAACATATTAGATTAGCTAGATCTACCTAGTTATAGGATTTTAACAACACTACGTGATTGTGTACTCGGTTAAGAGATTTACAAAAGACTATCAAGTCTACTCTGTTAGGAGATTTTACCAAAACTCTATTACAATGATTAGAAAGCAATAGGTAACAATCTACTAATGACAACTCAAATTGTTTGATACAAATCAATAATGTATTGAATGTATATCACCTTATACTATGTGAATCTCTGCTCTAAACTACTCGGTTAGCCTGCTATGATTCTGCTCAATCTGATTTCCTCTGAATAGTGTTCTACTATGTCAACTGATAATCTTGAAGGTTGGCTAGTGCTTCAAGTGATTCTTCACTCATACATCAATTCACATAAAAAATGATGTAACATACAAATATATAGCATACTACTTTATGCCGCTTATAAAAAATTAGGTTTCAACAACTTAGAGAAAAACCCTAACATCTATGGTGTACAAAAATAACCTAGATATAACATTTAAAAATGATCCTCGATCTTTGTAAAATGTTTTCTGATTCCATTGTAACTGTTTGCATAGAAGAATGTGTCATTCTTGATTACTATGCCATTTTCTATGATCCTCGGTAAACACTATATAAACTGCTTAGTGATTATACTAATGCTCAGTGTTTACTGTCGCTCGGTGTCAGTGTCTGGTGCTCAGTAAAACTATTATGTGCTCGATGTAAAGAGTAAACTGACTGGCTCATGATGCTTATAGTTACTGACTAGGTTCATATAAGTAACCGACTGATGTCTTTGATAACCTTTGATACTAATGAGAACCTTTAATTCTCAATAGAGATAACAGTATCATCTTAATTATGTATCCTTAAATTTTTATTGTCTTTATTCCATGTACATTTGTATCGTCAAATGATGTAATAGTTGGAGTCACTAAATGAAAAATGGTGATTCCTTGGGGTGAAGGGATAATGTTGAAGGATTGCATACTAGTATCAAATGGACTACGCCATTAGCTCCGATTGGGAAGGTAAACACTAGTGACAACCCCATTTTGACAATAGAGTCACTAGAACATTCGTGACCATGCCAAACCAAAGTGTCCCCAAGGTGCACTAAGCAAGATTGGGCAGAGATATTTCAAGGCTCATATCTTGATCCCCATGAGAAGTATCAGTGAACCATGAGATGCTAGAGGACCATATTTCTAAAGCCTACAATAACCTATCTCTATGATGGGAGATTTAAATTTATTTGAATTTGGCACGCCAGTCTTTCTTGATGCAAAAACTTGTAGTGAGGATCAGTTGAAAGTTGCACCACTGGGTTTCTTCCAAACCATTTGACTTGGCATCGAGTGGACTAAACCATTAGCTCTAGCTGGGTGGGTAAACACTAGTGACAACCCCTTTTTGACCACAGAGTCACTAGAACATTCATGACCATGCTAGACCAAAGTGTCCCCAAGGTGCACTAAGCACGATTGCGTAGTGATCTTTCGAGGCTCATATCTCAGACCCTATGAGAGGTATCAATGAACCATGAGATGCTAAAGGATCATGTTTTTGAGGCCTACATAACCTCTCCATTCTGGGAGATTTGATTTTGTTTAAATTTGGCATGCTAGTCTCGCTTGATGTCAAAACTTGCAGTGAGGGTTAGTTAAAAGTTGGACCATTGGGTTTCTTCCAAACCAAAATCCTAGCACTAAATGGACTATGCCATTAGCTATGGTTGGGTGGATAAATTCTAGTGACAACTCTATTTCAACCACAGAGTCATTAGAACGTTCTTGACCATGTCCGACCAAAGTGTCCCCAAGGTGCACTAAGCACGATTGGGCAATGATATTTCAAGGCTTGTATCTCAAACCCCATGAGGGGTATTAGTGAACCATGAGGTTCTATAGGACCATGTTTCTAAGTCCTACAATAACCTCTCTTTGTTTTGGGAGATTCAAATTTGTTTGAATTTCGCATGCCAATCTCGCTTGATGCTAAAACTTGCAATGAGAGTCAGTTGAAAGTTGCACCATTGAGTTTCTTCCAAACCGTTCATCCTGGCACCAAATGGACTATACCATTAGCTCCATTTGGGTAGTTAAATGCTAATGAAAACCCCTTTTTGAGCATAGAGTGATTAAAACATTCGTGAAAATGTCAGACCAAAGTGCCCCCAAGGTGCACAAAGAACAATTGGACAATGATCTTTCGAGGCTCATATCTCAAACCTTGTGAGAGGTATTAGAAAACTATGAGATGCTACAAGACTATGTTTTTGAAGCCTACAATAAAATTTCTCCATTCTAGGAGTTTCAAATTTGTTTGAATTTGGTACGCCTGTCTCGCTTGATGCCAAAACTTGCAGTGAGGGTCAGTTGAAAGTTGCACCACTGGATTTCTTCTAAACTATTCATCCTAGCACTGAATGGACTATGACATTAGCTCCAATTGGGTAGGTAAACACTAGTGACAACCCTATTTTGACCACAAAATCACTAAAATGTTGTGACCATGTGATACCAAGTGTCTCCAAGGAGCACTAAGCACAATTGGGTAGTGATCTTTTGAGGCTCATATCTCAAACCCTGAGATAGGTATTGATGAATTGTGAGATGCTACAATACCATGTTTCTAAGTCATACAATAACCTCTCTCCATTCTAGGAGATTCAAATTTGTTTGAATTTGGCACGCTAGTCTCGCTTGATGCCAAAACTTGCAGTTGTGTGTGAAAATTGTACCTAGCTGCGGACACAACACTTTATAAAACATTAGAGGTTAGTGAAATCAAAATCTGACAAATAATTGAAACTAAGCTAACTAGGCAATTTATTGCCTTTTAGTAGGTGGGAGTATGATGTTCTCAGATTGAAATCAAGATCAGTGACAATGCAACACCTAAACAAAGGATTTGAATGCAAAAGAATGAAAGACTATATGAATGCAGATTAATCTATATTTTTGTATTTTCTGTGCAATAATATGAAAAATTGTATGGATGTAAGCTAGATGAATGAAATTGAATGCAGATTTAATCTAAGAATGATATGAATGAATAAAATGCGATGATATGAAAACTATGCAAAAACTATGATCAACAATGAAAGATCTCACAAATCGCTTGTCGCAAGTGTTTAATCCTTTAATCGTCAACTCGCTAGAGTAATTGTGCAAATTCAAGTGTTGATAATTATGAAGAGCTGAGCCTTGATTTTATAGAAATCCAGGGCTTTGAGGGTGCATGAAAAAATCCATAAATCACTCTTGATAAACTCAAGTCGATTTTTGAGTTATGAAGAAATCAGAGATAATTAACTCACAAAAATCATGCAAAAGTAGTGTTTAACTCAAAATAGAGTTTAGATCAAATTTCAACTCATCATCAAATGTTGAGTTTCAATTTAAAATTGGTAATTAATTTCTAGTTGCCTTCTTTTCTGATTGTGCATGATTTAATTATAAATTAATTTAAAAATAAAGTGATTTATTCTCAACTTAACTGATTTTTGAATTAAAACAATTGATTTATGGGTTAATCAATTATTAAATCAAACTTTTTTTCCAAAATTATATTATTAAATATTGACAATTGACATTAATTAATTAAATAAGAATTTAATCAATTAGTCATAATATTTTATATTTATTATCAGAATATTCAATTAATCAAACTTTAGGATAAATAAGATTTATCATCAAATAATTATTAAATCAAAGATAATTAGGATAAATAGGAACATTGCTAGGAATATTCCCTGATGTAGAATTTAGGATAATCAATTAAATTTTTGATGATTTGATGTGCAGATGTGCCTTAGGTTAGGACTTTTTTGTCAATTTCGATCGAATTGTTGATGTAAGAGGTTAATGAACCTATAGCCCATTTTTGGGGTATTACATTTTGCCCCTCTTTGAATCATTGTGCGAAGCGTAGTGGTTCAAAGAATAATCTATGTATGATAAAGATGTATGAAACTAATTTGAAAGATTAACCAATTCTGAGATAGAAACCGTTTGAAAGATTTTGAAGATGTAAGATTTAGGTCCTGATTGACCAAAGATAATGTTAACTATAGCAACAATGAACTGGTGATTATGAAAAAGTGCCAAAATGCCTGATTTTGAACTTTATGATTGCGAAGAATTGAGTGACTAATTCCAGACCTGAGTTTCCATTTGGTATGTGTATGGTACACTTCATATTACTTGAGTTGCCATCAATGCCAAAGGGAGAGATTGATGAACTACAACTAATTTAGAACCTGAATGGAGAATCTATAATTCAAGATACTAAGGAGTTGCTGATTAGATATGCAAGATGATTAAATTAGTATTATGTTGTCATTGATGTCAACTAGCTTGACAATACTTATCTTGTAAGTTACTATACCAACACATCTGAAGAAAGGAGAAAGAGATTAAGAACATAAATATCTACATGAGGAAGATGTATATATCAGATGAGGATAAGGAATACACTGAGTAACTTGTTGATGAGTCTATAACTTGATGAAATTGACTTTATTATGTTGCATTCACCTATGATGAATAATAGAGCTAAAAGACACAAAGCAGTTTTGTTGGTAAATAAAACATTCCAGTATACACCGATGGAATGTAGTGTATACCGAGCATAGTGTTAACCAAGCTTGTGTTCACCAACACATTTCTTTGTTAACCGAGAAAAATAGAGAGGAATTAAATGATTAGTTTAGCCGATAAAGTGATGAGCTATAAAGTGTATGAAATCGAGGTAACAGATAAGGTTTGTTATGAAGATCGACAGCTAACATAAATAAAAAAGGATCTAATGGAGAAAATTGAAATGTGTTACTGACACATCAGCTGAGGAAGCTTAAAGCGGCAAAATCTATGAATATGATTAAGTGGAAAAAACTGATGGAGGAAAAGAAAATGATTTACTCATCTATATAAGAGACATTGGTTTTCATTATTGAAGAAGCTAGAAGAAGATACTGTAGAATTATCATGTAAACAAGCTTTCATGCATTCTGATCATACTGGTTAATGAGAACCAAGTTGCAGAACAATTACCGAGCTATAGAGAGTAATTAGCGACAGATAGTAAGTTGATATAGTATTGAATCTAAAGTGGTATATTGATCAGAAAAATTTGAATGAGCTAAACATTGATCTGTAAACTACAATTGAAGTTGTTTCAAGGTAGATCATCTACTGTTACATATTTAAACATTGCACATAGTCAAATCTCATAATCGAGTGGACTATGAAAGTCTTTTGATGTTTCATTCATAGAGTGAACATTGTTATCATGTCAACCCCAAAGTGACTACTGGTTGGATGATAACTTTTGGTCTAAAATACTCTAACAAGGTCACACCTAACAGTGTGTTTGTAACCTTTAACAGGGTTGGGTCTTCACCGACCTCACTTCAGAAGAGTGAACAATTTTGGGTTGCTAGTCCCAGGTGGTTTTTCCCTTCACAGGATTTCCATGTTAAATCTCTTGTGTTATGTGTTGATTGTGATATTTTGCATATTTTTCATATTACATGTTAGATTTGATCAATAACTACTATAAGTTTTAGACTGACAATCAGTAAAAACACAGATAGTGAAAGTATTTTATGTTTATCAAGTAGCAGAAGTTGAAGAATTTGTCTTGGATTATACATTTTGTTTTGGGATAGTGGATAACTGATTCACCCCCCCTCTCAGTTATTCTAACAATTGGTATCAGAGCATTGGTTGCCTAGAATAGATTTTTAAGGACTTTAGCAAAAAGGTCTCAAGATGTATAAGAGGGAAGTGCCAAAGTTAAACAAAGATAACTTTGTAGTATGGAAAAGATGGATGAAGTTGCACATATCTGGATTTGGGAATTTTTCTCTAGAACTGATGGAGAATGGATACATTGAACCGACACTAGGTCCCCTGACACTTGATCAACTAAAGGATAGACATGGATAGAATATTACTATGATGGAACTTGCTGCTACTTGTACCGATGCCAAATTTGAAGATATTAAGGGATGCACAATTTCCAAAGCCATGTGGGATAAACTTACTCTAATATACAGTGGAGATGCGAATGTTAAGAGAGCCAGAACAGAAAGCCTAAGAGGTCGATTTGATGATATGAAGATGAAAGAAGGTGAGAACATTATGCAATACACAAATAGACTAAAAGAGGTAGTACATGCTATTAGAGCATCCAGTGGAGTTATTGATGATGAAATAGTGATAAGCAAGATTCTCACAACTTTTCTGCCAGTTTATGTGATCAGGATCTCTGTAATTCATGAAACAAGAGCTACATCAAACCTTACTCTTGACACACTGATCGGTAAGCTTACAACCTTTGAATTGAATAACTCTAACAATAGTGTTGTACCTTCTATTGAATCTTCTTTCATGTACTCTTTGAAGATTGGTAAGTCTAGTAGCAAGAATGATAAGAATAATGATAGTGATAGTAATACCGATGATGAGCTTGATGAGCTTGAAGCTCTTATGGCTAGAAGATTGCCCAAAGGTAAGGGAAGGTATAAAGGCAAGCTACCCTTAGCATGTTTTAATTGTAAAGAAGTTGGCCACATCGCTACTAGATGTCCAAATAAGAAATATGATGATAGATCCAAAGACCAATCCGAAGGAAGCTATAAGAGAAGAGTCAACAGAGGCTACCAACACAACAAAAGAGATAACCAAGATAGGTATGACATAGGGAAAAAGTTATGTTACATAGCAAAAGAATTTAAATCTGAATCTGACACTGATGATGATGTAGAAGTAGTATTTGTTTCTATGAAAGATGATTTAGAGGAAGAAGAGAAACATGTAGAAATATCACTAATCTCTAAAGTAAGTAGAAATGATACATGGATCATAGACAGTGGCTGTACACATCATATGACTGGTGATATAGAGAAATTTGATCTACTTGATGAATATGATGGAGGATTTGTAAGGATGGGAAATGATGCACCTTGTATGGTAAGAGGTAAAGGTTTGCTAATGATTAATGATAGAATAAAATGTGAAAATGCATATTGGGTAGATGGACTGAACTATAATTTGTTAAGTGTGGCACAGCTGAATAACTCAGCCCATCGACTTGCTTTTGAGAGTAGAAAGGTAAGAATCTATGATAATGGAGGAAGACTTGTCAGAACCGGTACACAATCCAAAGGTAATCTATTTTATCTTGATATTGATCAGTCTTCTTGTTTATTAATGAAGGATGAAGATGCATGGTTGTGGCATAAGAGGTTATGTCATGTGAATTTTGATAACATGATCAAGATTAGTAAGAAGAAAAGAGTTAGAGGGTTGCCTAACTTGTCAAAACCAGATCATGCTATGTGCCATGAATGTTGGAAAGGTAAGATGACTAAGTCTAGTTTTATGAGCAAAGACTACTCAACAAAGAAAATACTTGAGTTGGTTCATACCAACCTATGTGGTCC
This sequence comes from Chamaecyparis obtusa, assembly GCA_027943335.1. NCBI lineage: Eukaryota > Viridiplantae > Streptophyta > Pinopsida > Cupressales > Cupressaceae > Chamaecyparis > Chamaecyparis obtusa. Next base: position 956,483 of record BSBK01002696.1, read on the forward strand.
TATGAGAACTTAGAGCTATTATGGTGATAGATATTTTATTCTTTTTGTTGATGACTATACTAGACTGATGACTGTTATGTTCTTGAAAGAGAAATCTGAAGCATTTAAGATGTTTAAGTGGTATAAGGCAAAGGTAGAAACATAAACTGGAAAAGAATTAAAATGCTTAAGATTTGATAGAGGAGGTGAATTTATCTCTGATGAATTTGCTAATTTTTGTAATGAGCATGGTATTAAGAGATAGGTCTATGCATCGAGAACACCTCAGCAGAATGGGATTGTTGAAAGAAGAAACAGGTCAATAATTGATTGTGCTAGAACACTAATGATACAAAAGAATGTTTCTCAGACATATTGGAGAGAAGTTTTCAATATAGCTGTATATATGCTTAACCGAGTACAACTAAAGAAGGACAACAACCAGACACCTTATGATCTATGGTTTGGACACAAACCTACTATAAGTTATTTCAGGATTTTTGGAAGAAAATGTTTTATTCTGAAAGATGAGAGAAATGAGAAATTTGATTCTAAAGGTGATGAAGGAATATTCTTAGGATATTCTACTAAGAGTAAAGCATACAAATGTCTGAATAAGGTTACAAATAAGATGATTGAAAGTACTAATGTCCGTGTTGATGAGTTTGATGACAAGAACATAGAAGAAAGAAAGGAACCAAAAGACTATGGTAGATTCACTTACATTGAACTTCCTGATTATCTACCGAAGTCACAACATGTGATAACTAGTCAACAAGAAAATAACCCTGAGGAATAGGAAAGGGAAACTGACGAACAAGATGGTGCTACCGAGAAAGCACATGAACCTGAACAAGATGAAAAAGAAAGAAGAAACTGAGTATTGGCTATTTTTGTTAGAAGAAATCATCTTGAGACACAAATTATTGGAGACAGGAAAGCTGGAATGCAAACAAGAGGAAAAACAAGACAAGGTACATGCCTAGTTTGTGAATTTGAACCAAATAATGTGAAAGTTGCATTAGAGAATGAAGAATGGGTTAATGCAATGAAAGAGGAAATAGAACAAATAGAGAAAAAAAAAACTTGGTCCTTATTACCCCAACCTAAAGATAAGAATGTTATCAGTATTAAATGGATATTTAGAAACAAACTGAATGAAAATGGTGAAGTAACAAGAAATAAAGCGAGATTGGTATGCAAGGGATATGCACAGGAAGAAGGCATTGACTATGGTGAGACATTTGCACCTGTTGCTAGATTGGAAGGAGTTAGAATGCTACTTGCATATGCTACACACAAGAAATTTAAGGTTTATCAAATGAATGTGAAGTCAACATTTCTGAATGGTATACTTGAAGAAGAGGTCTACATAGAGCAACCCGAAGGATTCATTGATCCAGACAATAGAAACATGGTATGTAGATTACACAAAGCTTTATATGGTTTGAAGAAAGCACCAAGAGCATGGTATGAAAGGCTGCATACTTACTTGTTAAGTATTGGATTTGTAAGAACTAGTGAAAACAATAATTTGTACATGAAAGGTGATACTGATGACACTATTCTTATTGCTAAAATTTTTGTTGATGATATTATTTTTGGAGGTCAAGCTCATGTATGTAAATCTTTTGCTGATGACATGAGGAATGAGTTTGAAATGTCTATGTTCGGAGAAATTAAATTCTTTCTTAGATTACAAGTGATTCAGTAGAGTGATAGGGTATTCATCACATAGTCCAAGCACATAAAGGAAGTCTTGAAGACATTTGGCATGGAAGATGCTAAACCTGTGGGAACACTGATGGCTACTAAAAGTAAACTAACAAAGGAAGATGAAACTATAGAGGTAAACCAGACACTTTACTGATCGATGATTGGTAAACTAATGTATGTAGCTCATAGTAGACCAGATATAGCACATGATGTGGGAATTGTTGCTAGATATTCTGCTAATCCTAGAGAATCACACATGATTGCTACTAAAAGGATCTTAAGATACCTGAAAAAGATAGAGGATTATGGATTATGGTATCCTAAGGAAGGTAAGTTTTGAGTTGAAGGTTTATACTGATGTTGACTGGGCTAGAAACATGTATATGACATAAAAAGTACCACCGAAGGAGCATTTTTTCTTTGGTGAAAGACTTGTAACCTAGACAAGTAAAAAGTAGGCTTGTATTTCTCAGTCTATAGTTGAAGTAGAGTATGTTGCTACTGCTACTAATTTCTCAAACATTGCATATATCAAGCAAGTGTTGGAAGGAATGAATGAGGTAATCATTGACCTGGTGATTATATACTGTGACAACACAAGTGCTATTAATATTTCAAAGAATCTAGTGATGCACTCTAAGACAAAGCATATATCAATTAAGTATCACTACTTAAGAGAAAAAGTGCAAGGGAAGAAAGTGAAGTTAGAATTTGTTAAATCCAAAGAACAACTTGTAGATATCTTTACAAAGCCTCTATCGAAGGACACATTTGAATATTTGAGGACTAGACTTGGAGTCCGTCCCCTATCTATCGGTCACTAATGTGATCTGGATGTTGCATCAGCCTAATCTTATCAGATGATCACACATGTTGATGCAACATAGTTCACACTTTGGATATTGTTCAAGGTTGTGATTAATTTTCACGAACTAAAGTAGATTGGGATATCAGTATACAAAGATATAGAGATTGCATTGGACAATAGAGAGTTACTTAGCTACTATAAGAGCTGATTATTTATTTGTTTCTTTGGCATTTTTGTCAAAGGGAGAGATAAATAATATGAAAAGGAAAGGGAGAGATATGCACCGATGAGAACTATCTAAGGGAGAGAATGACAAAGCTATATTTTTTTTAATGTTTTTTAGTAACGTAGTGATTAAACATATTAAGCCAAGGAGAGCTTACACAACATTTGATTACAGAGTTGTAGAATACATATTTGGTATGTGTATGGTACACTTCATATTACTTGAGTTGCCATCAATGCCAAAGGGAGAGATTGATGAACTACAACTGATTTAGCACCTAAATCGAGAATCTATAATTCAAGATTACTATGGAGTTGTTGATTAGATATGCAAGATGATTAAATCAGTATTATGTTGTCATTGATGTCAACTAGCTTGACAATACTTATCTTGTAAGTTACTATACCGACACATTTGAAGAAAGGAGAAAGAGATGAAGAAAAAAATATCTACATGAGGAAGATGTATATATCAGATGAGGATAAGGAATGCACTTAGTAACTTGTTGATGAGTCTATGACTTGATGAAATTGACTTTATTATGTTGCATTCATCTATGATGAAGAATAGAGCTGAAAGACACAAAGTAGTGTTGTCGGTAAATAAAGTATTCCAGTATACACTGACAGAATGTAGTGTATACTAAGTGTAGTGTTAACCAAGCTTGTGTTCACCGATGCATTTCTTTGTTAACCAAGCAAAACAAAAAGGAATTAAATGATCAATTTAGCCAATAAAATGATGAGCTGTAAAGTGTATGAAATCGAGGTAATAGATAAGGTTTGTTATGAAGATCGATGACTAACATAAATCAAAAATATTCTAATAGAGTAGATTGAAATGTGTTACTGACACATTAGCCGAGGAAGCTTAAAGCAGAAAAATCTATGAATATGATTAAGTGGCAAAATATGATGGAGGAAAAGAAAATGATTTACTCATCTATATAAGAGACATTGGTTTTCATTATTGAAGAAGATGGAAGAAGAAGATACTATAGAATTATCGCGTGAACAAGCTTTCATGCATTCTGATCATACTGGTTAATGAGAACTGAGTTGTAGAACAATTACCGAGCTACAAAGAGTAATTACCAATGGATAGTAAGTTGATATAGTATTGAATCTAAAGTGGTATATTCATCAGAAAGATTTGAATGAGCTGAACATTGATCTGTAAACTACAATTGAAGTTGTTTCAAGGCATATCATCTACTGTTACATATTTAACCATTGTATATAGTCAAATCTCTTAAGTGAGTGGACTATGAAAGTCTTTTGATGTTTCATTCATATAGTGAACATTTTTATCATGTCAACCCTAGAGTGACTACTAGTTGGATGATAACTTGTGGTCTAAAATCCTCTAACAAGGTCACACCTAACAGTGTGTTTGTAACCTTTAACAAGGTTGGGTCTTCACCGACCTCACTTCAAAAGAGTAAACAATTTTGGGTTTTCGGTCCCAAGTGGTTTTTCTCTTCACAGGTTTTCCATGTTAAATCTCTTGTGTTATGTGTTGATTACGATATTTTTTTTTATCATACTTTTCATATTACATGTTAGATTTAATCGGTAACTGCTATAAGTTTTAGACTGACAATCGGTAAAAACATAGACAGTGAAAGTATTTTATGTTTATCGAGTAGAAAAAGTTGAAGAATTTGTCTTGGATTATACATTTTGTTTTGGGACATTGGATAATTGATTCACCCCCCTCTCAATTATTCTAACAAGATTTAGGTCCTGATTGACCAAAGATAATGTTAACTATAGCAATGATGAACCGATGATTATGAAAAAGTGCCAAAACACTTGATTCTGAACTTTATGATTGTGAAGAAATGAGTGACTGATTCTAGACCTGATTGTCCAAAAGAACCATAGTGGTATCACATCTTGAACCCATCAGTTACGAAGAACCAAGGAAATTACGCTAATGAACCGATGGTTACGAAAAGCTAATACAGTTTACAAGATAGATTTAGGATATTGGATTGATATGGATCTTGATGAATTGGATATGCCTCAAGAGATGATAGATTTTCCCCAAGCGATGAGGACTTTTGATGAATCAGTAACTAGACGTGGTTGTTATCTTGATCACTGAAGAAAGATTTGATTTACATATTTGATTGATACGCAATACCATGCCCCCTTCGGGATGAAAATCAAAAGCTGACAAGAAAGTCAGCGTTAAATGGTTTAGAAGCATGTTAATTGATTTGAGAATTGGTTATACATGTTCAAGAATGCGTTCTACATCATTTAGAGGTCCTAGAGACCAAGTTTGACTAGGTTTGACCATGACTTGACCATGGGTGACAAAGTTGAAATTTTGATAGTTTGATGTAAGATATTCAGTTAAGTTGAATTCTAGAGTTCTGTAATGATTGAAGGTCGATTATGCAAGAAGTTTACAATATAAATGATCTCAAATTTTGATTTTGATCCTGAAAATGGATTCTACTTGTTGTTTTGTTGGAGGGACCTTCATACAATGCTTAGTCCTTGTGTCATGTTTAGCATAGTTTTGGAGAATCATTAGGCATCAAGCTGATGTAGGCAATCGTGAGATAAATGCAATCATGCAAAGTGCAAAATGAGATGCAAAATAAAATGCAAACCTAAGACCTACGACCTAGTCACTGATCATGTGTTGATTTGTTGCCATCATTGAACTTTTTAGGTAACTAGATAAATCAATACAATGCCCACTAGTTATGAAACTATAGACATATGAATATTGATTTGTATGCGCAAGAATCAATACAACACCCACTGGCTAGACAACCATTGACATATGAATATTGATTTTGTTCTCAGAATGTCAGATTAGATATAAGCACCAAGGCATAAATGCTAGCATGACCTAAATATCATGTCCATTTTGATATAGAAATTTGTATAAAAATCAAAACATAGATGTTGTGATGACCAGAATATGCCTTGCAGAACAAACACATAAAGCAGTCAAGAGATCATTCTAAATCTAGTGTGAATTACCCATAGTGACCCTTTATCATTCACATCCTTGGGTAAGATCGTGTTTCATAGTAGGAGTAAGAACTTTCTCAAAAAGACAATAGTTAGATAAAACTTCCTTGAATTTTCCAGGTATCAATGGTCAAGGTATGCATGGTCATCCAATATGAGATAGAGGCTCTTACAGATAGACACCATTTCAATCCAGAATTTCCAAAGTTGTTAGATTTTCACATACAAGAAGAAAACAAAGAAAATATTATGCCCCCATTCATCACTCTCTAAATCCTATAAAGGAAATCATCGGAGAGCTCAAAGGGACATAATATGCAAAAATCTCAATGTCAATTAGTAAGCATACAAGGAGATAAAAGCATGTAAAAGCATAGATTGTTTTCAATTTGTGTTTGATTGCATTGTTGTAGATGCAAAATCCTTTCTGGAGAGGAGACACACCGACTGACTCAGATTTAGCTTCAAAGGACTCTGACTAGATATGACATGTCTAGGATACACTGGAGGCCATAGGATATGATGTTGATTGCCCCCAAGTTTGAACATTGATAGGATACATACACTTTTCCAAATTGGTGTACAAACCAATTTATTGAAAATAGGAATGTGGAAACAAACCAGGAGGTATGTACAAACTAAAGCAAGACTGAAAGCTAGGAAAGACCAAGATCGCGTTGATAGATGGAGCATTTTGAAACAAGTGGCATCCATTTTTCAGGTTTTCACCATCTTGGCAGAGATTTTATTTTTATTACCAAGGTGCCTATTTCCACGTTTTCACCAAGGCACTTTTTCTTTTTCTCATTTTTTTATTTTTTTTATTTTTTTCAATTTTTTTGTACTTTTCATATTTTTTTATTTTTTTTGTGATACATCAAGGCACCTATTTTCTAGGTTTTCACCAAGATGTTCATTTTTTCAGGACTTTTTCAAATTTTATGATTTTTTTCAAGACATTTTACCATAGACTAAATGCCTTAGGCAAAGAATTTCTTCAGATGGAGAATGTTGATTAGTTCTCAGAGCTGTTCTCCTTCAGTCATTGAGAGTTGATAGGCTCCAGAGCCAAAATTAGTAGTGATTACAAAGGGACCCAGCCAGTTGGGTTCAAACTTCCCCTTGTGCTCTCTATGTGATTGATTTTTAGGATTCTCTCTCAAGAGTAGATCGCCAACCTAAAATTCTCTGTGTCTGACTTTCTTGTTGTAACCTCTAGACATTCTCTTCTGATATACTCTGAGATGATCATACGTTTCTTGTTTGCAATCATCTAGTAGTTCAAGTTCTTGCAACCTAGACACTCTATAGTCATCATCAATTACTAGACCATCCATTCTGATTCTAATCGATGGGATTTCAACCTCAATAGGTAGTACCACTTCAAACCCATAAACTAAAGCAAATGGTGTAGCCCCAGTGGGTGTTTTGATACTTGTTCTATAGGCCTAGAGAGCTAGATTGATCATGAGATGCTAGTCTCTTCCTATTTTATTAACTGTTCGGTGCAAGATTTTCAATAGATTCTTGTTTGAAGCCTTTGCTTGTCCATTCCCTTGAGGATAATAGATAGATGACCAATGTTGTGCAATCTTGAATTTGGCACATAGATCATCTAAGTCTCTGTTCTTGAATTGTCCACCATTATTTGTGACTATAGAATGTGGAATACCATACCGACATATGATGTAGTTCAAGATGAACATTGAAATTTGTTTACTGGTTCCTTGAGTCATAGGGATTTCTTCTACCCATTTTGTGAAATAGTCTATAGCTGTAATGATATGGGTATGCCCATTAGAAGAATGAGGATGTATGGATCCTATAAGATCAAATGCCCATTGGTGAAAAGGCCATTGTGTAGTAAAGGGAATTAGATCTATCCTTGGTGCATGAATTAAGTTACCATGTACTTGGCACTTTTGATAGTTCTTAGCAAACTTGATAGCCTCTTTTTCTATTTCTTGCCAATAGTACCCAACCCTAACAAGTTTTTGGAGCTAGTGTTAAACTGTTTGAATGTGAGCCACATATACCTTCATGGACTTCCTCTAATGCACTTTGAAAATCTTCCCATTCTAAACATCTAAGGAGTGTACCATCTAGACCTTGTTTATACAGATCATTACCAATGATGACATACCGACATACATTTTGGATAAGGTATCATTTCTCATGGCGGTTGAAGGTATTGGGAATGATTTGATCTTGGAGATAGGAGAAAAGGTTTTTGTTTCAGGATGAATCATGACCAACAATATTTTAGATCATGCAAGTTTCATGGGAATCATACGTGGGATAAGATAGTGCTTCCACCAGGAACTCATAGCATAGCTCATGTTCGGGTTGTTGTAATAAAGTAGAGAGTGTTGCCATAGCATCAAAAGCCTTGTTCTCTATTCTAGGAATCTGTCCAAATGTGATAGATATGAAATATTTCTTTAGATCATCTACCATTCTCTTGTATGGGATCATATTTCCATCTTTTTTTTGATACACATCATTGACTTGGTGTATTACAAGCTGTGAGTCTCCATGAATGTGTAGTTCTATTTCTCTCCACTCAATTGCTATTTTCATGTCGTTAAGGAGAGATTCATATTTAACAATATTATTTGTACAAGGGAGCTTTATTCTAAATGCTTTAGGGATTGAGTATCCTTGAGGGGTGATGAATAATATGCCTACTCTAGATCCATTCTATGTATAGGAGCTATCAAAGAATAACTTCCATGCTCTAGAAGAAAGATTCATGATAGAGGAATCTAGGAATTCCATTTGCACTAGTGTATCATCAAACAAAGGTGCATTAGCCAGTTGATTTGCAATTACTTGGCCCTTGATAGCTTTTCTTTCAACATATTCAATGTCAAATTCACTTAATAGCATCACCCATTTAGCTAACCGACCTGTGAGGGAAACTTTGCTTAGGAGGTACTTTAGTGGATCAATCTTAGCTACCAAATGTGTGGTATGAGCTAACATGTAGTGTCTCAATTTCTATGATGCAAAGATCACAAGTAGACAAGCTTTCTCAATCATTGAATAGCTCTTCTCATATGCTACCAATGTTCTACTGATATAGTATATAGCTCTTTCCTTCTTGTTCTCATCATGTTGTGCTAGTAATGCCCCCAGTGATGTATCTACAGAGGAGACATATAAGATCAATGAGTTCCCTTGTATAGGAGGCATCAAAATAGGAGGATTTGATAGATATCTCTTGATATGGTTAAATTTCTTTTCACATTCCTCATTCCATGCAAAGGTCACACCTTTATGTAATGTTTTTGTAAAAGGTTGTGATATGTCTGCTAGCTGAGATATGAAGCATCTAATAGATTGTACTCTTCCTTGTAATGTTCTCATTTGACTAATATTCTTGGGAGGTTTCATCTCCATGATAGCTCTGACCTTAGCTAGATCAACTTCAATACCTTTCTTTGAAATAATGTAGCCTAAGATCTTTCCAGAAGTGACACCAAAAGCACACTTCTTAGGGTTCAGCCTAAGACTAAACTTCTCCATTTGATCTAGTATTTTGCTCAAATCATTTAGATGTTCAGATCTTATCATAGATTTTTCCAAAGTATCATCAACATAATCCTCCATAGTTCAATGCATCATGTCATGAAAGATAGATGTCATAGCTCGTTGATATTTAGCACTAGCATTCTTAATCCCAAATGGCATGGCATTACAATAGAAGGTACCCCATGCACATGTGAAAGCAGTTTTCTCTTGATCTTCTGGAGAAATTTTTATTTGGTTGTATCCAGAAAAACCATCCATCAAAGAATACATCTCAAAGCTCATTGTCATGTCCACTATCATATAAATATTAGGTAATGGAAAATCATCCTTAGGGCATGCTTTGTTTACATCTCTGAAATCTATGCACACTTTGATTGATTTACCTAGTTTTGAAACACGAACAACATTAGAGATCCATTTAGCATAATCAATAACTTGGATAAATCTAACTTTTAGTAGTTTCTCTAATTCAGCTTTTACCAAGAGTGCAACATGTGGATGCATCTTTCTCAATTTTTGCTTAACAGGTTTGACCCCTAGAGTTATAGATAAATGGTGCATTATAAGATCAGGATCCAACCCTAGCATATCTAAATATTTCCATGAAAAGTTGATCTTCTTTTCTATTAGGAATGCAGTAATTTTTTTCTTTTCTTCTTCTCATAAGGATTGTGCTACATAGATCAATTGTGGTTCTTGTGTTGTTTCCAAGTTGATGGATTGAGTGGGCTCAATTAGTACTAGAGATCTATCCTATAAATGACTTGGAAGGACATCAAATATCTCATCCTTAGGCACCTTAGAGAGGTTTTCACCTTCGGATACATCTTTTATTTTCACTTGTGTAGGTTTTGAGACTACCACAAAGTGGTTTTCACCCTTAGAACTCCTTTTATTTTTATTTTTACTTTTATTCTTTTGACTAAGATACTTTATGTCTGACTCCGTCATGCTAATGCTCAGTTCACTGATGGAAGTCCTCATGGGCTCAACTGCATTGAGGTAGCAATCAAGGGCATAGTCATTTGGAAAGGTATAAATACCTTGGCTCAGATTCGTGGAGGTTTGGTCAAGAAATTCGGGATGTTGGATAGTCAAAGTGGTGAAAGATTGGGAAATAGTGTTTATGGATATGGATCTATCATCATTGGTCCTAACCTGACTTTCAAGTTAGAAGGTGATATTACAACTTAAAATGTTCAATTCATGAATAGGCTTAATGTCATTGTGGGAGTCCACATCAGCCATCGGTGGATCAGACTCATTAAGTTCATTATTTCACTCTAGACTTACGTTGGGTTTAGGTGCATATTGGTGAACAACATCAATATGTTTTTCTATGATAAGCTCATCTTCCTCTGGAATGGCTCCCCATTCATAGTCATTTGATTCCTCATCTATGCCTGTAGGAAAATTAAGAACATGAGTAAAGTCAGGATGGATACCCCAAGAAGGGTTACCCTCAGATTCTAATTTGAATTCATACTCATGAGAATCTATCTCAGAATAGCTACCACCTTCTTTGTTTGTTTGATTGCCTTCAAGATCAGCTGGTTCTTGTGGTGCAACTGTCTCTTGTTCTATAGTAGGTTCTTGTGTTTCTACTACATTGATTCTTCTTACTCGATCATCTTCAGCTTCAAGGTCTTTTATTTCTTTAGGAAAATGCTCATAAGGAATGAGCTCCTCAGTGGTGGTGTTAGAATCATCACTGTCAGATTGTTTTGTTGCTTCTTCCTTTAATTGATTTGTTGTGGATGGCTCAATCTATTCTAAGACATGTGGGGAGTTTTTTATAAGATAGAAAGGCTTCTTCTTATATCATAGACCTATTGTATCCTTTTTCATTTGGCCATGGTGGTCAAGAGGTGATAGAAGGCTCTTACCTTATAGTCCTAGAGGTCCTTTTCTAGTATATCCCATTTTTGTGATCAATTTGTCCCCTGGTCCGTATGACTTCTGAGGAATTTTTCTTGAAGTGGAGTCACATTTCTGGACTAATTGGGATTAAGGCTCATCCTTGTATAACCATGCAAGCATGACTTCTTCTTCCTCAAACTCTTTTTTAGATACTTGTTCTATGACAAAGCTTCCATTGAATATGACCTGAGATTCTTTAGTTGTAGGTTTCACTTTGTTAGAAGGTTGTCCATAAGATTTAGGGGACAATGGGAGAGATGTGAGAGATAAAATAGGTTCCATTGTGTATTCTCCCATACCATTGTCTTTGATTTTGACCTCTTTAGCAATATCTTCCATTTTGGAGGTTGAAGCAATATCTGGCTACTTAGTGGAAGATTCTTTGTTATTAGGAACAAGTTTATCAACACTTTCTTTCAAAGCATTACAAGTTATCTATAGGTCCGCTAGAATCGTCACCTCTACTCCTTCATAAGAAAATTTCACACATTGATGGTATGTGGAAGGAATAGCTTTCATTTCATGTATCTAAGGTCTTCCTAGAAGGATGTTGTAAGCAAAAGGTAGATTAGGAACTTGACATATGGTGTCTCTGATAATGAGTCCTATTCTGATAGGTAATACAATAGTTCCCTTGGAAGATCTTTCTTGCTCATCATATGCTTTGATAGTTATCTTCTTCTTAGGATCAATGGTAGCTTCAAAGAATCCCAATTGTGTGATCAAGCTATAACAACAAATGTTGAGACCAGCACCTCTATCTATCAACATGTGTTTGACATGATGGTTTTGGATCAAGACTTCAATGTGCAAGGGCTAGTTATGCGGATGACTCAAGGAATTATCATCTTCCTCTGAAAAGGAGATATACTGTGGAGATGTTAGATGACCAACCATAGTCTAGAATCTATCTAAATCAAGGTTTTCAGGAACATTGGATCTAAGCAAAGATTTGTCTAGAATGGCTCTATGAGCTAGAGATATCTGAAGAAACTCAAACAAGGAGATTTTTGCATTTGTATGTTGGAGTTGTTGAACAATATTTTATGATGTAGGCCTCATGTCTTTAGGATTTGAAGATTTAGATGCATCCTTCTATTTAGAAGTGGAAGAGAGATTGGAAGGCATCATAGGGACATTTGATGAATCTGAAATTTGTCCTTGCAGATGCACCTGAGCTTGTGATCGAGTAACTGTGTTAGCTGATTGATTTTTTCTATCTTTTCTTACAAATGTGATGACATTGAAATGTTCAGATAGACATGGTTCAACCATATTGATGATAGCATTGTTTGCAGAGTAGGCATAATTGACTTTAGCATCCATATTAGGCTAAGAAGAAGAATCTTCTTTACCATGTTTCAGAAATGGTTCTGTGAATGTTGTATGATCATTATTTCCTTTATGATTGTCAATCATGATTTCTTTGTTATCAATTTTGTCTTGTATGATGTGTTTCAAGTGTATGTAGTTATTAGTTTTATGACCCTTATTACGATGGAAGTCACAGAAATCGGTCTCTTTCCACCATTTTGGTTTGGGTTCAGGATCAAATGGTCGGATCTCAGGCAAGAAGATGATGTTGTTAGCCAATAGAGTTTTCATGGAAGATTCCAAGGACTCTCAAAGAGGACTAAACTTACATTTAGTATTGGTAGCCCAAGGTTTATACTCAGATGATTTCTTGTTTGACTTTGTTTCTTTAGCTTTAGGAGATTTGATGGCTTGGGTGCCAACAGTGAGATTGAAAGTGGGTGCCTTAGATGGTGCACATATATTATCAACACTGCCGTCTATGACAATGCCTTTATTCTTGTTCCAGTTTTTGCCTTTATCTTTAGAACTAGATCCAGATTCATACTTGTCCTTTTGAAGTGATATGTCTCCTTTTTGTATAAGTACTTTCTCAATTTTGATTGCATTTTCTACCATCTTATGAAAAGATGTATGATTATGTATTTGCAAATGGTAGTTAAGTTTTGGAACAAGATTGTTGATGAAGATTTCCAGCTTCTCAGTTTATGGAATGGGTCTAGCATATAGAGAAAACCTCTTCCTCCACCACTTGAGAAATGTCAGGAATGGTTCTCCTGAGTTTGGTTTTAGATTGCAGATGTTGATCATAGTGACTAGATGCTGGATATTGTAGGATTATTTCTGATAGAACAGTTTGATTAAACCCTCAAAAGTTTTGATAGTAGGGGGCATTTTTGAGAACCAATGAATAGCCGACCCTCCCAAAGATCAAGGGAAAAGATGCATTAGGTAGGCTAGTTAATGCATGAACTCCATAGATTGAGTACAAAATTCTTTGACATGATCTTGACAATTAGAGTTTGCATCATACTTATCGTATTTAGGTATTTCCACTTGCTTAGGGAATGGAGGCATGTACAAGTCTTTATCAAATGGAAAAGGGCATAGAGCTTCCATGGAGAACTCCTTAGGTTCCTTTTCTTTTTCAAGTTTGTTAAGTTTGACTTGCATGGCATGCATTTGTTTCATCATAGAGGTGATTGGAGTTTCTTCCTCGTGCATAATGATATGTTCAACATTAAAGTTGGGAGGAAGTTTAGCCCCTTGATGAGCTAACTCTAGGAAGTGTGTTTCTTTGTCTTCCTTCAAGAAATGCCTCATCATTTTCTTGAAGTCATCATCATTTTGATATCGAACAATTTCAAAAGGTGTGGGTTCTTGATCTGCACCATGTTGAGAGTGATTTCCTTGAGACCCATGATGTGTCCCTCCTTGAGACATGTTAGGACTTTTAGGACTCCCTAGGATAGATTGATGTAGAGATTGTTGATTAACTCCTTGGATTGATGGAGGAGGGGGTATATAACTAGTTTTGAATCGAAGATTGCCAAGACCATCATCTTCATAAAGATCTGAATTGTAGATTTTGTCAAAGTGTGGACCCACATGAGTAGACAAAGGTAATGTATGAGGTTCTTCTCCAAATTTCTTGTGTGATGAAGCTCTAGTTTCCACCATTAACCTTGGGTAAAGAAAGAGAGCAAGATGAAGACAATTAAAGAATGACTTGATTCAAGAAGATCAAATGACACAACCTTGTCAAGATTGAATTGATTGAAGATTAGATTGGACATAAATGAAGGATATTGTGTCCTAGTAGTATGGGTAGATACCCAAAAGATGGAGGACAAGAGCTCACAACACTTAGGTATTTTGTAAGAAGACTAAATTTGAAGATAATTTTGACAAGGTTTTGACACAAGATGAAAAAGACTCAAATTGATAAAATAGAAGGATAAATCAGACTCAAGAGACCACTTTAGGTAAATGATCAAATTCTTCCTAATTTTTGATCTATTCCTAACACAATGGATGTTTTGACAGAATCTAGAAATAGGCTGTAAAAACTAGATTTCTGGCAAATTTGACAAGTTTCTAAAAACATTTTGAAAATTCTCAAATGAGTTTCTACGGGCTCTTACAAAATTGGGTATGCTCTCAAACGACAATTAACAAGACTCGTACAATAATTACTTCCAGGGATAATGTTCTTTTGATTTCTGGTGACAAGACTCGTATGACATAGTACTAAATCCCATATGAAAATATAGGGGTTTTGAAATGACTTTTGCTAGAGACTCGTATGACAATCTGAGACTGTGGGATAACTTTTGACTCTAGAGAGGAATTTTGGTTCATATTTTGCAATTTTTAGGCTTTCAATTTTAGATTGTAAGAAAAAAAATTTGTCCATTTTTGAAGATATGTGTGTAATAGTCCATCTCAAATAACCAAGTAGATATCAAGCATGCAAAAAAACAAGCAAGGGAAGAAAGAAATCTTCTAAAAACAATGAACAAGGGTAAAAGAAACCTTGCACATGAACAAGCAATAGTGACTTAATATGCTAATCCCTAGGAGTACTATTTATGTATGTTCCAAAAAAAATTTCAATAACGCACATATTCTTAGAAAATGAAAAATTGGCCTCGCTAAGGTTTGTAGTAATGGTCTAGCTCTGCAACATTTGTGATCTCAAGAGGGCGAACTCCAATCCAGGAGCACTGGGGTTTTGACACAGTCTGAGAAGTTAATCAATCAGGATCTGCTAGGGAGATTTGATAGCCCAACAAGATACCACACCTATGAAGATTTCCTCCACAAGGACATTATATAGCGGCTGCTGCTACCATAGAAAAAATGGCTATTATCACTTGAGGTGCTATCCACATGGTTGACCCAATTAAGGGAATGTCCACTATGGTTAACCCTCTGTAAAGGTGACTCACAAAAGATACCACAAGGGGACTAGATCAGATTCAAGGATCTGGGTTTCTGGTACTATCCAAAAAGGAAGTAGAGCATAATCCCCTAGCCTCTTCACTTCACCAAAACAAAGCAGACAGATTAATCTGACATGCTAAGACTAAAATTATCTCATAAATATTTCTGATGTCAACCGCTTATGGTCTATCAATCTCTTCAAAGAGAGAATGTATCAATCAAAAGTTGAAGACTCAAAAATCTAGTAGAACGCAAGACAACCTCAGTATCCTCCCTACCTACAAGGAGATCCTTTGTCAAGAAGAGCTTCACATGTATGAACAAGTGAAAGAAGCCCACTCTCTCAAGATCATCCACAAATAGTGTTCATAGGGCCTATTTACCATGTGTAACAAATATGCAGAAAGAAAATCTATGTTCATTTAATAGCCCAAAATGAAGTCTGTGATATGAAAGCAAGAAAAGTCACACTAGCTTGACATGTGATAGTTCATTTTAACCCAAATCGAAGTGTTATCAGATCGTAGTAGAATACCTGAATTCCTCGCAATGCACTTAGTAGATTTTACCTATTTTAGCAATTTAGTTGCACTTTTCCCAATCAAAATAAAAAAAGATCAATTAGAAATAGCAAAGTTCAATTGTTAGGGTTAGCTGTTAGTCCAAATCTCAAAATCAAATCTGAAAAATTACCTAAAATTCTGAAACAACAATTGAATACTGGTATCAAAACTCGTACGACAATGGGTTACCTTTCATATGACAATCCAAATACCATAGGACAGTGGGTCACCTCTAGTATGACTATTTGGAAACTCGTATGACAGTGGGTATCTGTTCAAATAACAAAGGAGTTCCCAAATGTCAATCTATAGGTTATGATACGAGCCTCAAAATATTCAACTGTCGTATGACAACCAGTATGTTTTGGTATGACTTTCTAACAAAAGTCATATGAAAAATGTATGGACAAAGAATAAAATCACAAAATTGACCCAAAAATGATAGAAAAATGATAGAAATCGATATAGAAGACATGGAAACCTATTTCAGGGCCCCACGGTGGGTGCTCGAAATGTGTGTGAAAATTGTACCTAGTTGCGGACACAACACTTCAGTAAAACATTAGAGGTTAGCGAAATCAAAATCTAACAAATAATTGAAACTAAGCTAACCAGGTGATTTACTGCCTTCTACTAGGTGCGAGTATGATGTTCTCAGATTGAAATCAAGATCAATGACAATGCAACACCTAAACGAAGGATTTGAATGCTAAAGAATGAAAGACTCTATGAATGCAAATTAATCTATATTTTTGTTTTTTTTGTGCAATAATATGAAAAACTGTATAGATCTAAGCTAGATGAATGAAATTGAATGTAGATTTAATCTAAGAATGATATGAATGAATAAAATGCTATGATATGAAAACTATGCAAAAAGTATGATCAACAATGAAAGATCTCACAAATCGCCTGTCGCAAGTGTTTAATCCTTTAATCGTCAATTCGCTAGAGTAATTGTGCAAATTCAAGTGTTGATAATTATGAAGAGCTGAGCCTTGATTTTATAGAAATCCAGGGCTTTGAGGGTGCATGAAAAAAAGCCATAAATCACTCTTGATAAACTCAAGTTGATTTTTGAGTTATCAAGAAATCGGAGATAATTAACTCACAAAAATCATGCAAAAACAATGTTTAACTCAAAATAGAGTTTAGATCAAATTTCAACTTATCATTAGATGTTGAGTTTCAATTTAAAATTGATTGTTAATTTCTAGTTGCCTTCTTTTCTGATTTTGCATGATTTAATTATAAATTAATTTAAAAATAAAGTGATTTATTCTCAACTTAACTGATTTTTGAATTAAAATAATTGATTTATGGGTTAATCAATTATTAAATCAAACTTTATTCCAAAATTATATTATTAAATATTAACAATTGACATTAATTAATTAAATAATAATTTAATAAATTAGTCATAAGCTTTTATATTTATTGTCAAAATACAATTTAGGACTAAATAGAATTAAATTTAATTACATAATTATGTGGCAGTATTAAATCTAATTAATTAAATATTCAGAATATTCAATTAATCAAACTTTAGGATAAATAAGATTTATCGCCAAATAATTATTAAATCAAAGATAATTAGGATAAATAGGAATATTGCTAGGAATATTCCCCGATGCATAATTTAGGATAATCAATTAAATTTTCAATGATTTGATGTGCAGATGTGCCTTAGGTTAGGACTTTTGTGTCAATTTCAATCAAATTGCTGATGTAAGAGGTTAACGAACCTATAGCCCATTTTTGGGGTATTACAGTAGTGAGGGTCAGTTGAAAGTTGCACCACTGAGCTTCTTCCAAACCATTCATCCTGGCACCGAATGGACTGCGCCATTAGCTCCGTTTGGGTAGGTAAACACTAGTGACAACTGCATTTTGACCACAGAGTCACTATAACGTTTATGACCATGCCGAATCGAAGTGTCCCCAAGGTGCACTAAGCATGATTGGGTAGTGATCTTTTGAGGCTCATATCTTAGACCCCATGAGAGGTAATGGCGAACCATGAGATACTACAAGACCATGTTTATGAGGCCTACAATAACCTCTCACCATTTGGGGATATTCAAATTTGTTTGTCCTAGCACCAAATGGTCTGCACCATTAGCTCTACTTGGGTGGGTAAATGCTAATGACAACCCTATTTTAACTACAGAGTCACTAGAACGTTCACTAACATGCAAGACCAGAGTGTCTGCAAGGTTCACTATGCACCATTGTGTATGTTGGTGAGCATTCTGGTGTGTCAGGAGGCAAAGTGGGTGTTGGTTTTATTCTTTGTTCTCAAAGTTGCCTTTCAAAATTTTGATTTTTGAGGGTTTTCCCTATTTTTGTGCTGAAAATCTCCTATAATTTCCCATTCTTAGAGCTTGAGAATTGATCAGAATTGAAAAAACCCTAAGTTCTAGGTTAGAGTATGCTTAAAAATCCAAAAAACCCTAGAAAAACTTAGTTAGGTTCTATTTTTCTGTTACTTTTTTAAATCACTTAAAGAACCTTTTTAGCATGTGCTTTTTATTTATTCACGACTAGTCATTTAGTCTCCTCAAAAATTTAGCATATTCCTTTTAGTCAAGTGACATTCTGAAACTCTTTAGTCACGTGATCTCTTTAAGTTTTAAGAATATTCTCTTTTCACACGCGACTCAATGGATTCCCTCGGTTGGGAAGTCTCCAAATGGTTTGAACTGCTTTATGAGATCCAATGACTACACAAAGAAATGTTCTAAATATAACTATAGTTGCCTAATCTCTAAATCCTACATACACTCGGTCAAGCGATCTCTAGATAAAGTGGTGAAATAATAAATCTTTCAGTGACTATGAGATAGACTATAGTCATTAAGTCTCCAGATACAATAAATCAAATATTTTTTCATTCAGTCACCTGATCTTTTCAAAAAGTCAAAGTCCAATAAAGTTCATGAGATTAAGCGAATACCGTTGATTGTCCTCTTCAAAAGATAAGATCTAACGGTTGTCTCTTAATCGCTTAATAAAGATGATGTCATCCAAAAATTGTAGAAACTGAGTGACTACCATTGGATTAAGATCGTGTGGTTGAAATTTGATCTCACATATCTTTTATATTTCAAAGGTTTTGTTTCAAAAAATGAGCATTGTCAGATTTAGATCCTATGGCTAGTGTACAATTGTGAGAAGAAGTCAAGTTTTATTAGAAGTTGTAGCGATTAAGAGACTTCTCTTTAGTTTCTAGATCTCCAGATGGGTGAGGTCAGGTAGGCTCCAGAAAATTTTGAAAATTCAACAAGTTTTTGGCGATGAAGAGACTTACAATGAAAAGTAAAGGTAAAGAGACTTAAGGAAGACTGTTAGATTAAGATATAACGGTAGTCGCGAGGTCTCAGAATGAAACTGGTAAATGATAAATCTTTTAGCGACAAGGAGATGGACTATAGTCACTAAGTCTTAGAACGCAAAAATTAAAGTTTCAAGAGGTCGCTGAATCACTAGATAAAGTCATGAGAAGCTAAAATATTTAGCGACTGTGATTTCTTACTTCGGTCGCTAGGTCTTGAGATAATTTTTAAAAGGATTGAATCATTCAGTGACTAAGAAAATCTCTTTAGTCACTTAATCTCTAAAAATAATGAAAAAGTGCCAAGTCATTTAGCAAATGTGAGGAGTTGCGTAGTTGCTAGGTCGCCAGAAATCAAAATTTGATTGTCTGTCACTTTCTCAGCTCTTAGCTAGTGAATTGAGTTCTAAGCATCCCAAGTAATGATAGAAGTGACATGAATTATAGAGCTTGAATCTTAAATGGTCCAATGCATTCAATTCTTCAGAATAAATATAACTAACTATTATTCAGTTTAAATTCACCAAGCATTTCAGAGAGCCAGAGCTAGAAAGTTACAAGATTTTATGAGTTTTCCAATGATCAAAGAGTTCAAAAGTTTAGAATTTCTACAAGAATTTTTATCAGTTGATCAAGAATGAGTCATCCAATAATGAGTGGAGCTTGTACCACTAAGGGAGCTAAGGATAAAGGGAAGGAGAGTTACTCAGATGAATTTATCACTTTGCTTCCTGGATCCATGCAAAACAATAAGGTCAGTGATGAAATTTTCACTAATGATCTAGCATTTTGTAGAGATGCAAAGACACATGATGTGATTGGAATGTATTTATTTAGATATTTTTATAAGAATTCTAAAAGCTCGGTGCCCATTTCAAACCCTTGGACCTTGGGGTTGGCTAGGTTGATAGTACCAGACATCTTTCTAGATATAGATAGAAATTAATTCATGAAATCTTTTGGTATACATATCCCAATGGCTATAGAGATAAATTTTTAGGCCCAAGCAAATAGATATGTTAGGGAGTCAACCCTAGTTCCTAGCAAAATCCAAAATCATGTCCCAAACCCAACAGAAATTACATAGCGGCAACACCAAGGACTGCTCCATACTTCTACAAGGACTTGAATTTCTATATCAATTATATTGCATATGGATTGTGCAGAGTGTTGGGAGTGGATGGTGATGTAGAGAGAATTTCATCTGACATTCTAATGTTGGTACTAGACTCATAGAGTCTCCATGTAAGAAGAGGATATGAATACATAGGATATGTAATAAGTAAAATGCATGAAGGACTTGATGCTATTAGGAAGAGGGATCCCTCTCCTAGGTTTATGCATTATTCACTGTTGATGCATCTTATTTTGTATCATAATTACAATATCATGGATTTGCATTACCTCTAGCCTAAGATGATGTGGAATGGTCAATCTAATCCAGTCCAGTTGTGGATAAGGGCATGGAATTTTACTTCCAAGAAGAATGATTTTTGTACTTTTTAGAACTAGAAAGTACAGCCAATTTTGTTCCTCTTAGGATTAAATTTGTCCAGGCTACTAGTCAAAGTTTTGCAATTACTAAGGCCTTGTCAATTTCTTGACAAGTGGATAGGAAATCACATCTGGGGTGATTTTTATTATGAGAAGACTACACAATGGTCAAAGTTTATGGGTGCCCCCAACCATCTCATGTTCTCCCATTTTATGTGCCATCAAGGATTGCAGTGCTAGAGTTTATTTGGCAACTCATGTTGACTGATAAGGAGCATTTGGCCCCACACAGAAAGGGTAGTTTTACCCCTAGGCACTTCAAAGTCTACAACTTCACAATTGGGAATAATGCATTAAATAAACTAAATGACTGGTTATAAGGCCACTACAGAATGAGTGCTACCTTGTACAGATATGTGGATAAAGAGGATTTCATTTTTATAGCTAGACAATTTTATACTCCCACAATTCCCATAAGTAATAGACTTGAGCAATGTTCTGAAGAGGATCTTATAAGGAATATCCTAGAGGATGATGAGGTACAGAGGAGAGCACAACAATTATAAAATTTGTTGTCATTTGAGAAATAGCTGAATAAAAAGGGAATTCCCTTTGGAGGCTTTTACCCCACATAGCCTTATTTATAAAGGCTAGATGAAATGATGGAAAATTTCAATGCTTTGGTCAATTATTTAGAGGGATTAATTGATGATAAGGAGAGGGAAAAAGAAAAGCACTTTTCATTAGAATATGAAGAAGAAAGTGATGGTTATTTAGTGCACAACCTTCCTACCATGGAACAACTACCTGCTACTGAGAAAGAAGGAGATGAGAATGTATTTGTGGATTTGATAGAACTTCCAAGTTCTCAGTATACTAGTGAGCCTCCTCTCAAAAGGAAAAAGATGCAAATTGGAGAGCCCTCACAAGAAGGACTACTAAGAAGAAAAAGGATAGAGTGGGAGCTCTAATTATTGGCACAAGGGCCTATGATAACCAATTGAGGAAAATGATCAGAGAAGAGAAGAGAAAACAAAAGGAAGTATTAGAGGAAATAGAGTTTCCATTGGCTTTCTGTCAAGATGAAAGATTGCTCCAACAGGATGCTTTCTTGAAAGATGATGAATTCATTAAGATAGATGAATTCAAAAACTTCCTCTTATGGCATAAGAAACAAGTTTCTTCTAGTGTGAAAATCACAGAATATAGACAAGTTCCACACAAGGCTATTCAAGAACTGAAAGATTATGATCCTGGATTAGAAACAATTACCCCTGAGGATGCCATAAGGTTGGTAAAGGCTAGCAATATGCTACTTGTGCATGGTTGGGACCTTTCCTCTGCCTTCATCACAAATCAAATAAGAAGGTAACAAGACATAAATTTGTCCTTAGAGACCCAAGTAGGGGATATTATAAAAGGATTTGTGTATAGCCCAAAGAACCAAGCACTGGCTATGTGGAGCCTATATCCCAAGCATCAAAAGCCTTCTCTTCTAAATGTACAAGAAAAAATGGAAGGAGATAAGATTGTGTGGTCAATCCACAATAAAAGTGACCTTGATATTTCATAGGTCCTCACTCATTTTGAAATATTAAATGAGGATAAATCCTTGAAGAAACTCTCATATAGGTTTAAGAACCTATTTGAAGATTATAGTGCACTTGTCAGGGATAGGGAAGTGCATATCATGAAGGAAAAAGATTTGGAGAAAATAGTTGAGGAATTATCTTTGAATATAATAAATATGTCTATGATTGCCCCTCAACCACCTGAGTAGACCCCACAATCAGAAAAATAGAGTGTAGAAGGAAAAGAAGCTATTGAAGAATAGACTAATGTAGAGTAGAACAGAGTGGCATTGGATGCCTTATCGATGATTTTGCAGCATAGAATTGTTGCAGATTTACCAACAGGCCAGTAATGACTGTATGTTTGTCATTGATGACAACATATGGAAAGTAGCATGTGTGGAAGTCTTATGCAATAAGATTCTAGTATATGAAGCATGGACATGATATCAGCATGATATCATGGGCGCAAAAGTTAACTATTAATACAGATAGTTATATAGCAGCTGGTGTCAGTAGTGTTCCTAATAGAGTAACAGGTAGTGTTTTGTGTATGGTTGTCTATACAGTTATCATGGAGCCCTGCACACATGGATATATGTTGAAGACATGTTAGTGATGTTTTAGTTATGGACGAATAGTCTATTGATGAGTAGAAGTGAAGTTATGTAGTCGCTATTTGCCAGCAGTAGTTTCCTATGTTTATTCAAAAGAGCCAACATAGATTTTATTGGTTATGTAGTTGCACCTATCTTGTTGGTATGCACCCTTGGATTTAAGCTTAGAGGAGAGTTATTGATGTTTGGTTAAGAGCACATGAGTTAATTTATCTTATAGAGAAAGATCCAGTTGTTTTGGTAGAGCCGACAGTGTGTAACGTGCATCTACAATTATCTTATTGGACAGGTCCCAGATTGTGTTCCATGCATAGTAGAGCTAATCAAATGTTTATTGGAGTTTATTATGGTTTCTCTAATATGATTTCAAAGTGGTTCTAATAGGTTGACTTGATTATATCATTTAGAGAAAGATATTTATAGGCAGTCATTTGTGATTGCTTGAGTGTGGTTCATGGTTGATTAAGTAGAGCAGAGCAAAGTGTGTGAAGTGTTGAACCATCAGAAGAAGGTCTATGTGACCAAGAAAAGTACTTGTGCTATTCATTGGAACTGATCTAGATAGTAGGTCAAAGCACATTTCACCAAGATCTAGATATAGTATGTATCTATTATTCAGAAGGTTTTAGCCTTCACCCCTTTGACCAGTGTGCTCTTAGATAGTGCATCGTCTCCCCTAATAGGGACAATTGTAAAAGACTCCTAACAGGGTCCGACCCTTGACCAGGTCTATTGTACTTAATATATTGTAAAGCTACTCCTAATAGGGTAAAGGATCTTCTAACAAGGATCATTATACACTAGTACAAAATATTAGTAGGTATCAAGTCCCATCAGGGTTTTTACCTATTTGGGTTTCCCCGTAACCAAAATATTGGTGTTGTGTTCATGTGTTCTTTCATTGTGTTTATGCTTTATATTTAAGTATACTTAATTGGATAAAGAATTGAATCTTGTAGATAACTGATTCACCCCCCCTCTCAATTATCTGTTGGGACTATTCCTAACAATTGGTATCAGAGCCAAGTGCCTCGAAGAGAAATTTTAACAGGTTGAGGTTGATCAGATGGCATACTTTAGGAAAGAAATTCCTAAGTTTGATGAAGAGAATTATCTTGATTGGAAGAACAAGATGGTGACCCATTTGCATTGCATTTCTTTTGAAGTTTTTGATGTGACTATCAAAGTAGCCAAGATTCCTACCTAAGAAGACCTTGCAAAGATGATGCTACTAATAGAGAAAAGGAATTGTTTCATCAGAATGCTATAGCTAAAGAAGTTGTTATTAGTGCCCTATTTGATGGTGAGTTTTTAGAGATAAAAAAGGTAGATACAACCCAAAAAATATGGAAGCACCTAGAAGAGATATTTGAAGGAGACAAACAAGAAAAAGATGCATGCAGAAAGACATGGAAGAAAAGATATAATGCATTAGAGATGTTGCCTAAGGAAAATATCAGATCTTACAATCAAAGAATAAATGAAGTAGTTGTTGGAATCAGGAACAATGGTGGAGATATTTCAGAGGAGGACATTATGGACAAGTTAATGACTACTCTCAATCTAGAATATGAAAGAAAGATCAACATCCTTGATGAGACCATGTAGCTTACATCAAATTTCAAGAGAGAGACCTTGATCAGCAAAATCTCAGCTTTTGAGATTTCAAGATTGAAGACACAACCAAAGAGTGAGACAACATTGAAAGCGATAGATCATGGTAAGAAATATGCAAACACTTCTGGTAATTTTGATGATGATGATGATGATGAAGAGAAAACACTAGATGATTTCATTGCTATGATTGCCAAAATAGAAAAGAAAGGAAAAGGAAAATATGAAGGTCAATTACCATTTAAGTGCTTTTCATGTAATAAGATCGATCACTTTGCATTTACGTGTCCTACTAGAGCTAGAAAGTTCAAAAAGGATTACAAGCCTAAGTACTCTAAGGAATGCTACTATGCTTGAGATGGAGTTTCAAATGATGAATCAGTTGAAGAAGAAATTGGATTCATTGCTATTGTAGACAAAATGAATAATAAGATAGTTAATGAAGATAAGAAAGAGAATCAATAGCTAACATTGATTTCAAAAGCTGACATAAGGACAGACTGGATTATAGATAGTGGTTGTTCACATCACATGACAGGTGATAAAAGAAGGTTTGTTCATCTGGACAAATACAATGGTGGTATGGTTAGATTTGGAGATAACACTCCTAAACTAATAGTTGGTAGAGGAGCCATCACTTTGGATGGAAAGAACAATACTGATGATGTTCTTTATGTTGACGGTTTGAAACATAACCTTCTTAGTGTTGGAAAATTACTTGGAAAAGGCTATCAGTTGGAATTCAAAGATGAAAAATGCATCATTAACAATAAAGATGGTGTTATGATTGCATCAGGCTCAAAGACAAGAGGTAATGTTTTTCAACTCAATTCGGAAGAAAGTTTCTTTGTTGCTAAAGTTGATGACAATTGGTTGTGGCATAAAAGACTATGTCATATCAATTTTGATAACATAGTAAGGATAAGAAATGTAAAGGCAGTAAGAGATCTACATAGCATAGAAAAGCCAGTTGATACTATATGTAGGGAATGTGTGATGGGAAAGCATGTGAGAAATTCATTCAGAAGCAAGAAGAATTCAATATTGAACAAGTTGGATCTAATTCATACAGACCTATGTGGTCCAACTCAAACAAGATCATACTATGGTGAAAGGTATTTCATTTTTTTTGTTGATGATTATACTAGGATGATGTGGGTTGCATTCTTGAAACATAAGTCAGAAGCATTTGAGAAATTTAAAATATTCAAAGCTAAGGTTGAGAATGAATCTAGACTAAAGATAAAATGTTTGAGATCGAATATAGGAGGAGAATTCACCTCTGACAGATTCTATGAGTACTACGAAGAACATGGCATAAAGAGATAGTTAAGTGCACCTAGAACCCCTCAACAGAATGGAATTGTAGAGAGAAGGAATATGATCATTCTTGATACATCACACACCATTATGATAGAAGGAAAAGTTGCACACACCTATTGGAGAGATGTGGTCAATACAGAAGTCTATACTATCAATAGAATTCAATTGAGGCCAGTCACTGACAAAACACCATATGAGCTATGGTTTGGTAATGTTCCCATAGTAAAATGCTCTAGAATCTTTGGAAGCAAGGGCTACATCAAGAGGGATGAAGAAATAGGAAATTTTGATGCAAGAAGTGATGAAGGTATTTTTCATGGTTACTCTACTAAAAGTAAAGCTTATAGATGTTTCAATTTAAGATTGAAAAAGATCATAGAAAGTGCTCATGTAAAGATTGATGAAAAGTTTATGGTTCAAGAAAGATATCATGTTTACTCACCCATGATTGAAGAAGAACCTAGACCCTCCACTAGTGAGACAATTATTGAAGAAATGTTTGATAGTATTGATGTATTATTCAATGACCCTAAGACAAGTGAAGAAAATACTCCTAAGTTTTATGAGTCAGCATCACCTAAAGTTCCAAAGTTTACATCAAGAAATCATTCCAAGGTAGACATCATTGGAGATTAGAGCAGCAAAGTCTTAACAAGATCACAAGCAAAGAACTCAGCTAACAATGAAGCGGAATGTTTACTATCTCAGATTGAACCTTTAAGTGTTGAAGATGCTTGTAATGATTCAGATTGGAATGATGCTATGAAAGAAAAACTTGATTAGATTATTAAGAATGACACTTGGGAACTGGTCCCTAGACTTAGTGACAAGAATGTGATTGGAACAAAGTGGATATTCAGAAACAAGATGAATGAAGATGGTACAGTAGTAAGAAATAAAGCAAGATTAGTATGTAAGGGATATGTGCAAAGAGAAGGCATTGCTTATTTAGACACATTTGCACCTATGAGAAGATTAGAAGCTATTAAGTTTCTTCTAGCCTATGCTACAGTTAAGAACTTCAAATTTTATTAGATGGATGTCAAGTCAGCATTCCTAAATGGAGACTTGAAAGAAGTATACATTGAGCAGCCAAAAGGATTAACCTTATCAGATAGACCTGATATGGTATGAAGATTGAAGAAGGCCCTCTATGGACTTAAACATACCCCTAGATAATGGTATGAGAGACCAAATGGATACTTAACAAAGATTGGATTCAAGAAAGGAGCAAAAGATTGTAATCTATTCATTAGAGAGACATCTGAAGGTTTACTACTTGTAGCTATATTTGTTGATGACATTATCTTTGGAGGTAATGACAAGCTCAATGCTGAATTTGCCAAAGAAATGTAGAATGAGTTTGAGATGAGTATGATTGGTCCTATCAAATACTTTTTGGGGCTAAATGTGTAGTAGACAGAAAAAGGAATCTTTATCAATCAGTCAAAATATGTGAAAGAGATACTAAAGAAATTCAAGATGGATGATTACAAGCGAGTAGGAACCCCTATCATTACTAGATGCAATCTTACAAAAGAAGATGACTCACTAGTAGTAGATATAACTGTGTATAAGTGTATGATTGGTAAACTCATATATCTTACTCAGACTAGACCTAATATTTCCAATGCAGTTGGCATAGTTGGAAGATTTGCAGCCAACCTAAACAAAGTCACCTCATGGCAGTAAAAAGAATATTCAGATACTTGCAAGGCACTATAGATTATGGTCTATGGTATCCTAACTCAGAAAATGTTGAGCTTCATGTGTACACTGATGCAGATTGGGTAGGATGTGTTGATGATAGAAAGAGTACATCAAGTGGAGCAGTGTTTCTTGGTGATAGACTTGTCACTTGGACAAGCAAGAAACAAAATTGTATTTCTTAGTCAACAACAAAAGTGGAGTATGTTGTAGCAGCCTTGAATTGTTCTACAATTGTTTGGATCAAGCAGATGATAAAGGATTTTGGAATTTAGATTGATTATCCTATTTCTATTCACTATGATAACACTAGCACTATCAATATGTCAAAGAACCTTGTGATGCATGCAAAGACAAAGCACATTGAGATAAAGTATCACTTCCTAAGAGAGAATGTGGTAGAGAAAGAAGTCAAGTTGGACTATGTGAGTACTAAAGATTAGTTGGTAGATATATTCACAAAGCCCTTACCTAAGGATACTTTTGAGTATCTCAGGGAGAAGTTGGGAGTAATTCCATTCCCTGATGCTACTTAGAAGAAAAAACAAAAGGCATTAGTCCTTAGGGACTGATGCAAGGTTGACTACTCTACCTTAGGAGTAGTACCAGTGCTTAAAATGAATGACACCCTTTTCCATTGATGTCAAAAGGGGAGTATATATAGAGTAATGAAAAATAGAAGCAAAAAGAGGAGTAATATACTTAGGGGGAGCAACATTCAGTTATGAAAGTAGTACAGTTGAGGAAATGGAGAATATTAGAAAATATTGTAGTACATGGAGGATTCATATTTGGGGGAGTTTTGAAGAGGAAATGGAGAATGTTATAAAAGAAATGTTCATTTGGGTTGGTGGT
This sequence comes from Chamaecyparis obtusa, assembly GCA_027943335.1. Lineage (NCBI taxonomy): Eukaryota > Viridiplantae > Streptophyta > Pinopsida > Cupressales > Cupressaceae > Chamaecyparis > Chamaecyparis obtusa. Next base: position 985,000 of record BSBK01002696.1, read on the forward strand.
GGTTTTTCATTCCACATGTTTCCATCAATGCCAAAGGGGGAGATTGTTAGAGATTTGCCAGTAGGCCAGTACTAATTGTATGTTTGTCATTGATGACAACATATGGAAAGTAGCATGCATGGAAGTCTTATGTAGTAAGATTCTAGTATATTAAGCATGGACATGATATCATCATGATATCATGGGTGCAGAAGTTAACTATTAGTACAGATAGTTATATAGTAGTTGGTGTCAGCAGTATTCCTGACAGAGTAACAGGAAGTGTTTTATGTATGGTTGTCTGTATAGTTATCATGGAGCCTTGTGAGCTTGGATATATGTTGAAGACATGTTATTGATGTTTTAGTTATGGATGTATAGTTTGTTGATGAGTAGAAGTGAAGTTATGCAGTTGCTATTTGCCAGTAGCAGTTTCCTGTGTTTATTCAAAAGAGCCGATAGAGATTTTATTGGTTATTTAGTTGCACTTATTCTGTTGGTATGTGCCCTTGGATTTAAGCTTATAGGAGAGTTAGTGATGTTTAGTTAAGAGCACATGAGTTAATTCAGCTTATAGAGAAAGATCCATTTGTTTTGGTAGAGCTGACAGTGTGTAGCGCACGTCAATAATTATCTTATTTGATGGGTCCTAGATTGTGTTGCGTGCATAGTAGAGCTGACATAATGTTTACTAGAGTTTTTTATGGTTTCTCTAATATGATTTCAAGGTGGTTCTAATATGATGACTTTATTATATCATTTAGAGGAAAGATATTTATAGGTAGATATTTATAGGCAGTCATTTGTGATTGCTTGAGTGTGGTTCATGGTTGATTAAGTAGAGCAGAGTAGAGTGTGTGAAGTGTTGAACCATCAAAAGAAGGTCTATGTGAACAAGTAAAGTACTTATGCTATTCATTGGAACAGATCCAAATAGCAGGTGAAAGTGCAGTTCACCAAGATCCAGATATAGTGTGTATCTGTTATTCAAAAGGTTGTAGCCTTCGCCCATTTGAGCAGTGATCTCTTGGATAGTGTGTCCTCTCCCCTAATAGGGACAATTGTAAAAGACTCCTAACAAGGTCCGACCCTTGACTAGGTCTACTATACTTAATATATTATAAAGCTACTCCTAATAGAGTAAAGGATCTTCTCACAAGGATCATTATACACTAGTACAGAATATTAGTGGGTATCAGGTCCCGCTATGATTTTTACCTATTTGAGTTTCCCTGTAACCAAAATATTGGTGTTGTGTTCATGTGTTATTTCATTGTGTTTATGCTTTATGTTTAAGTATACTTAATTAGATAAATAATTGAATCTTGTAGATAACTTATTCACCCCCCCCCCCTCTCAGTTATCTCTTGGGACTATTCCTAACAAGAATTGATGCTCTGAAAGAAAAGGCAAATGTAGTTTACACTGCATATATCAAATTCATTGAAATACAAATTGAAGTAAACAATTTTGTTTCTACATTAAATACTTACTATGGAACTTGGTCAATTAGAGCATCATTGTTTGAAAGATTCACAGCTATACAATCCCTCAAGATAGATATTCCAAAGATAGTTTTTCAGGTTGGTGAGGAGATTGATCAGATAGGGGCCACTTTGTCATTTTTTAAAGGAAAAGAAAACCAAGTAGAGGCAAGGGTAGTTATGTTTGACCCAAGTTTTAACAAGTTCATTCCTCCAATCAAGATTGACGATGGCTCAATAAAGGGGTCAGATAAATGGAAATCAGATTTTGATTCTTTGTTGCCTAGGAAAGAGGCTTTCAATAGTGAGAATAATGAATTAGATATTGACAGCTTTAATGCCACTTTGGATTAAGCCTTAAAGGCTAAAATGGACTTTACCAAATTTGTTACAGATGTCAAATTGATCATTGATGATAGGTGGGAAAGGCAAAAGGTACAATTGCAGAACATTCAGAGTTTTCAATGGCCCATAGAGGAGGACGTAACTACGTGGGACACACTCACCAAGCCAAACAAGAGAAAGTTGTTAGGAATGAATGCTAAGTGTTTGGAAGCCATTCTATAGTATTTTTTATTGCATTCATGACTATGATTGTCATTGATGTCAACACAATGATTTATCAAAGACTTCCAAAGAAGCAGATAGAGTTTGGCTTAATGCACATGGGTTATTGCACTTGGAGCTATGTGATGTTGAGGTTATAATCTTTGATGTGTCATATATCTATGGTTAAGAGTGTAGATAATAATTCATTGATTCATGGAAGTTATGATCATTTTGGTGGAAGTAGTATTCAGGCAGTGTTCCTGAGTAGCGGTTTGTGGAAATCGGATGATATCTCCTAATCGGGATGGAATATAGTTTTACACAATTAAAAGGAAGTTGAAGATACATTGATAGTGACATGGATGATAGTGTAGACTTCAAGGTCACACAAGTGAAGATTTATTGTATTTGGAAGCTGACAGTTTTGTGTAATTTTGGTGTAGCATGTGGAAACTTTTATTTTGTAATTGTATGCCGACTCATTTGTAATTATTTGAGTGTGGTATAAAGGAAGGAATGTATTTCCTTGTTATTAGGAAGTAGTATGTATTTGTAATGTGAAAGTGTGTAATTATGATATGGTAGCAGCGGTTGTGATGTTGGATGCATGAAGTGAAGAAAAGAGCTAAGTATGAAAGCGAATATGTGAAGGAAGACATGCGAAGTACAGAGATCTAAAATTAAGATCTAATGTAATAGTGAGTGTGGTTTGGCATAGTCAAAGAAGAGGTAACATATTATTTTTTTGATTAATGCAAAGATTATTTGGACAGTGTGTTTAGTGATATTACCTTGAAGCTGTTTGGGTAGTGGATCCTTCTGTCTTCCATAACTCTTAACAGAGTTAGAATCTTTTAACAGGGATTCAAAATCTCCTAACAAGGATTCATATGTACTGAATGTATTTCATAAGACTCCTAACAGAGTCCATCCTCTCACAAGGAATATTCATATTAGTGCATCTTTTGTGGGCATCATTCCCACCGGGGTTTACTCTTTGATCAAGAGGTTCCCTAGTCAACATATCTTGTGTTATTGTGTTATTGTGTATGAATATCTTTCTATGGTTGGTAATTATATTGATTATATGGTTTAATGCTATTGAAGATGATAAAAGTTATAATTATCTGATAACTGATTCACCCCCCCTCTCAGTTATCTTGGTAGACTTTACTTTCTAACAATTGGTATCAGAGCAACAGGTCCTTGAAAAAGAAGTTTAACAGCTTAAGGAGATCCATGGTGAATTTCAAGAAAGAAAGCCCTAAGTTTGATGGAATAAATTTTGACAGATGGAAAGAAAAGATGAAGACACACCTATTATGTTTAGGACAAGGTTATTGGTTGATTACAAAGAATAATAAGACTATCATTGAAGAGGACAATCTTGAAACATGTACTATGGAAGAGAGAGATCTATTCATGTGTAACATACTTGCAAGAGAAGCACTTTTGACAACACTTCTGAAGAATGAGTACAGTTAGGTAAAATATTTGAAAAAATCTCATAAAATTTGGAATCCTTTACACTCTACTTTTGAAGGTGATGAACATGCAAAAAGAGTTAGATTACATAATTGGATATGTGCATTTGAAGATATAAGAATGTTGGAAGATGAATCTATTAGAAGTTATATTGGTAGAATGTCAGAGATCATTACAGGTATAAAATCTTGTGGAGGAAAAAAGACAAAGAATGAAGTGATATGGAAAATTCTGAGGACATTAACTCTTGTATTTAAGCAGACAACACAGATGATTGAACAAGTGATACCTTGTACAACAAACTTTACAAGAGAGACTCTTCTTGGAAGATTGGAAGCAGTAGAAATGAACCTAAGATTATCAAGAGACTTACCTAGAATAGAGACAACATTTAGTGCTCTTAGTGTTTGCCCTACTTTGTCAAGAAGCATCAGTGTGAGCAGAGATTATGCTAGCAGCAGTAGATCTAGAAATGAAGAAGATAAGAAGATTGAAGAAGGTATTACCTTGCTTGTGAAAAGAGAACTAGATGATAAGAAAATATTTAAATGTTGGACTTGTCAAGAATATGGTCATTTTGCATCTAAATATCCTAAGAGAGTTAAAAGGTACAGAAGCAATTTCAAACCTAGAAGATCTAAGGAATGTTATTATGCTAATGATGAAGATCTTGAAGCTACTATAGAAAGAAATTTAAGTGAAAGTGATACTGAAAATAATGATGACATAGGATTTGTAGCAATTAAAGAAGAAAATCTTGAATCTAATGTTAAGGAAGAAAAAGCCTTAGTTTCTCAAGTTAAAAAGAAAGCTGATTGGATTATAGACAGTGGTTGTTCACATCATATGACTGGAGACATGAAAAAGTTCATAAATTTGAATGAATATGATGGAGGAGTTGTTAGAGTTGGAAACAATGCACCTTGTTTGATTAAAGATATAGGATCTATTACTCTTGATGGAAAGACTAATACTGATGATGTTTATTTTGTGGATGGATTGAAACATAATCTTTTGAGTGTTGGATAGTTAGTTGGTAAGGGATATCAAGTTTGGTTTACTGAGAAAACTTGTGTGATAAAGGATAAAGATGAAAATCTGAATGGAACTGGATCTAGAACCAGAGGTAATGTATTTCAGTTGAATCCTACTGAGATGACATGTTTGATTACTAAAAGTACCTCATAATATAAGTACACTTTAGGGAATATTCCATCCAGCCCTTTATAATAGATCGAAGGCCTTTTTCATGCGGGTGGGCGTTTCTTATTTAGGGGTAATGAATCCTAACTAAGTATTTTATCAGTTCTTGCCTACCATTAGCATTTGTTTATTTGGCAAGGTCCAGTTCCAACTAGTCATGGTGATCTTGAGTGAGTCGCTTTCTCAAGAATGAAATGAGTCTACTTGTACGTGATCAAGTCATGCTACTATAATACTGAGATTATTTCAACACTGAGCAGCTTAAGCCAACGACTTGGAAAATAGTACCTCACACCTTTAAAAAGAGCTTAAACACCCATATGACTTGAATGGAATTGGAATTAGCTATCCTACTAGGCCACGGGAGGATTCTTAGCCAAAGATGAATGGTAAGAACCCAGAGGGGGAAGATGACAGTTGGTTGTGGCATAAAAGGTTTTGTCATATAAACTTTGATAACATTGTGAAAATAAGTACTACACTTGCAGTAAGAGATTTACCTAAAATTATGAAGCCTACTAACATGATTTGCAAAGAATGTGTAATGGCTAAACAGAAGATAAGTTCTTTTCCTAGTAAGAAGTTTACATCTACACATAAGCTGGAGATTGCTCATACAGATTTGAGCAGTCCTACCAGGACTAGAGGATTCTATTGTAATACCCCAAAAATGGGCTATAAGTTCATTAACCTCCTACATCTACAAATCAAATGAAATCAACATCGAAGTCCTAATCTAAGGCACATCTAAACATCATCGAATCATAATTGATTATCTTAAATTCTGCATCAGGGAATATTCCTAGCAATATTCCTAATTATCTTAATTATCTTTAATTTAATGATTATTTGATAATAAATCACATTTATCCTAAGTTTGATTAATTGAATATTTTCATATTTAATTAATTAGATTTAATATCTTGCCACTTAATTATGTAATTAAATTTAATTCTATCTATTATTAATTATATTATTTAATTTTGACAATAAATCCAATATCTTATGAATAATTGATTAAATTCTTATTTAATTGATTAAAGCAGGTTGTCATTATTTAATAATATAGTTTTTAATAAAAGTTTGATAAAATAGTTAATTAACCCATAAATTAATTATTTTATTTCAAAAATCAGTTAAGTTGAGAATAAATCACTTTATTTATTTATTAAATCATAATTATCCATGTGCACATTCAAGGACCAGTTAAACTCAAATTGGAAAATCAATGCAAGTTGTTAGCTTTTTGAAACTCAACATCTTTTTGAGTTTTAAAGTTGATCTAAACTTCTAATTCGAGTTGAACTGTGCTTTTGCATGATTTTTGTGACTTAATTATCTGTTATTTAAAAATAACTCAAAAATCAAGCTGAGTTATTTGAGTGATTTATGGCTTTTTTTTATGCACCTCCAAAGCCCTGGATTTCTATAAAACCAAGGCTCAGCTCTTCATAATTCATCCACAAATTTGCACAATCACGCTGGAGAATTGGAATTGGGAAAATCAAAGCTCTTGCGAATCGACACCTTTGTGAGATCAATTTCAAATTCATAGCTTTCATATTATTGTTAGAATTTTCATTCTCATATCATATTATTTCTAGATTAGCATATCATAGATCAATTTTTATATTAGCATAGATTCATATCAGTTTTCATCATATCATTGCGTAGAAATACCAAAAAAATAGCTTAATTGCATTCAATTCATATCTAGATCAATTGCATTCAAATCCTTCATTTAGGTGTCGTCTAGGTCACTGATCTCGATAACAATCTGAGAAAATTAATCTCGCACCTACTAGAAGGCAGTAAATCACTTGGTTAAATTAGATTTTAATTTTGCATGATTTTGATTATAGCTAACCTCTAATGTTTTACTAAAGTGTTGTGTCTACAGATTAGGTACAAAATTCACACACACATTTCTGGCGCCCACCGTGGGGCAACCCACCTTTACATGCTAGTTTTAATTTTTTTCGGGAGCTAAAGCCCTAAAGTTTCAAAGATTTAATTTTATCTTTCAAACGGCTTGGATTTTTACTCTAAAAGTTTTTTTGCAGGTTTGAAATATATCATAAAAGCTACAATGAAAAATTTAGAATTTTCTGAGAGTTTTTGAATTTGTAATAATTTTTTCTTGAAATTCTAGAAAAAATTAATATCTAACGCAAATCAGCATATTTTTTAGAAATTTTTATATTTTTGGAAATCTCTTTAAATTATACAGGGGTCCATTCTTTGTATTTTAAATTTGGATGCAATATGATAGCTCAAATAGTTAATTTACAAAAACTGGTCTATTTTGATAAAATGGGTCTGTAGAGCACAAATGTATAGATTTTTCTAAAGATTTTACATTTTTGGAAAGCTCTCTATTTTTTAGGAGGGGTCACTATTTTGAATTTCTATTTTTGTGGCCAAAATCATAAAAGAAAAATCAGATCTTGTTGACTAGGTCAAATGCAGCAAAAAAAAAAAAAAGTTTTGTGATGGGTATGCACTTATTTTTTTTACATGGCTCAATGAATGGTATGAGTTATCATTTGGGTTAATTGCTGGTTATTATTGCTGATAATAATTGATTTTTAGAGCTAACCCTATGGTTTTCACAAGTTGAATATATTTTGCATATCTTGTTTGCTTGTTTGCTTGTTGGAGAGTTCGTCACTTGCTTGCATGGAAAAGCTCAACAAGAATTGCTAAAAATCAGGTAAAATCTACTAAGCACATTGCAAGGATCCCAGGTATTCTCCTTCATCTAATAAAATTTTGATTTGGACTTAAAATAAATCTCTTATGTGTCTGGCTTGTGTGCATCTTTTCATGCTTTTGTCTATTTCTACACACTTGCATAATTGATACTAGGTTGTGACACCTTAGGTATTTATTTAGCAGTCTTAGATACTTGTGATTGATCTAAATTGCTATCTTGGGTTATTGGACTCGCTAAATCTGCCGGCCCCTCATTCCGCCCCATGGTTGCAATCTCATTGCCATAAAGGGGAGGGGTCTATAGGAGAGAAGTGTTAATTGTTCCACCAAGCAACCCTTTTGTGCTTTTTAGAACTCACTTGTTTTCTAAGTTGGGGACTCATTTTCAGCTTGTGTGAGGTGTTAAGTGTTCCACCTTGTGGACTCATCTCATATTTTCTTTAAGCGTTAAGTGTTCCTCTTTCTGCTTTTTGGGTACTTTTGGTCGATTTTCTTTTGGAAACATACATCTGTGCTCACATAGTAATTAGGCCCTAGGAACACTATTCGTGATTCTTGAGAGATTGGATTCTTAGTGAAATCCTTCTTGATGATAGAATCCTTGTAGGTAGGGAGGATACTTAGTGTGTTTCACATTCAACTCGGTTAGTGTGTCTTTTCTTATTGATTGATACATTCTCTCTCTAGAGGGGTTGATAGATCACATGGGGTTGATATCATAGACCTTGGTGAGACAAACTTTGTCTTAGCATGTCAGATTAATCTGCTTGCTTTTTTTGGGTTAAAAGTGAAGAGGCATCAAAACCTTGGATCTGGAGCCAAGTCCCCTTGTGGTATCATACTGTGAGTCACCTTTAGAGAGGGTTAACCGTAGCGGACAATCCCTTCACAAGGAAAACTACATTAATGAAACCTCAAGCGGTAATAGCCATTTTCACCATGGTAGTGACAACCGCTATATAAATGTCCTTGTGGAAGAAATCTCCATAGGTATGGTTCATTGTTGGGTTGTCAAATCTCCCTAGCAGCTCCTGAAGATTAAGTTCTCAGACTGTGTCAAAACCCAGGTGCACCGGGATTGGAGTTCACCCCTTTGGATCATAAAAGTTGCAGAGTCAAACCATTACTAAAAACCCTAGCGAGGCCAAATTTTCATTTTATAGGGTATATGTGCATTATTGCAAAACATTTTTGGAACATACACAATTAGCACTTCTAAGGATTAGAATGAATAAGTCACTTGATTGTTCATGCGCAAGGTTGCTTTTGCCCTTGTTCATTGTTTTCAAACATGCTTGAAATCACTTGCTTGCTATTTTGCATGCTTGTTTATCTATCTGGTTATTGAAAATGGTCAAATCTATTACAATCCTCAAATCTGGACATTAAAATTTGCAAACAATTCAAATCTGAAAACTCAAAATTTGCAAAATCTAAAGTAAAATCCTTTTTTGGAGTCAAAAGTCATCTCAGGAGGTCAGAAAGTCATACGAGTTTCCATCAAGTGTCATTTCATTACAACCCATCTATCGTATGATTGAGTACCCAGTGTCGTACGAGTTTCCATGCCAGCAAATTCTCAAAGTCAAAATCTTGCAACTGTCGTGTGAGATTTTCAACTATCGTTTAATTGCTACTCAACTATCGTATGAGATTTTCAACTATCGTTTCATTGATACCCAACTATCGTATGATAACCAACCCAGTGTCATACGAGTTTTGATGCCAAAAAATTCTAAGAGTCAAAATCTTGCTTGCAATTGTTGTACGATTTTTGCAACTGTCATTTCACAGCATACCCACTGTCATACGAGTTTGCAGAGTGTCGTTTGGGAAATTTTTGAAAGTTGTCAAAAAATTGTCAAAATTGTCAGATATTTAACTTTTTCAGCCTAATTCTAGAATCTATCGAACAAATCACTATGTCAAGAACAGAGCAATAGCTATTGAGAATCAGTACACATGTCTCAAAGAACCAGTACATAAGAGAAAGAAGCTCTAATCACTGCTATGATGAAGCAGCTGCAAGCTATGCAAGTCCAGCTTGACAAACTTGAGAAAGAAAAGGAACCTAAAGAGTTCTCCATGGAAAATCTATGCTCTTTTCCATTTGATAAAGACTTGTACATGTCACCATGCCCTCAAAAAAAATGTGAGCAATGTGACAACCCTTATGATACCTCTTCCACAGAGAGTGACACATCAAGCTTTGGAGACTATGATGACTATGACGATAGACAATGTAATGATACCTATGACACCTTTGTTCCTAAGAGTCCTCCTCATTGTGTGTTCCTACTTACTACAAATGGGCCATCACATTGGATAGATCATGATGGTGATCCATATGATTTTGATTTTGAAAGAGACTTTGATGGCTTTTGTGGACAATACCTTGATTATGATCCATCTACTACTGCTGAGGACTATAAAATGTACCGTGCTGATTTGAAACGTCAATACTATAAGGATCTCTCCTCCAAGAAATCTCAGGCTGAAAATAAAGATTACATTCTCAAGCAAGATCATGTTAATGTTGAACCTTTGTCTTGTGATGGTTCCCTTCCATCCCCTACTTCCTCCAATACCCATACATTTCCTAAAGCTTCTGAGTCTTTGAAATCTTTCACAGAACCTTCATCCGACACAAGCCCTGATACTTTGCATGCGGTTCCCTATAGTTATCCTCAAGGGCTACCTCTTAAAGAAACTCAAGCTAACCTTCACTTGGCTGCAAATACTTTCAATAATGATAAACCTAAAGAGCCTAAGCCTTCATATTCTATAATCCCTACTTCAACTAGTCCTCCACCATCTCTTCCAAAGTCATCCATACAATCCCAACATGCTTCCTTGTCCTAAGAAGTGGCTCCATGTCAAGAGGACTCCAGAAATAATAAAGAAAATAACATAAAGAAAGATCAAGATCAAGAACCCTCCATGTCATCCACTCCTTTTCACGATGTCTCTTATCCACCTCAGGGTTCTTTTGATCCCGCACACCCTTTTTCATGCATTCCACCATGTCTTAAGTCTTCTCCTAAGAAAGATCAAGCTACTACTTACACTATTGAGCTTATTGACAATCAAAATGACCTTACTACACTTGTGCTTCCCAAAGATAATGCTTCCATTAAGGTTAGTAAAAATGGTGTTGTTACTTCCAATGTTAAGCCTATTGAAAATCAAGAGAAAAATTATGCGCTTATGCTATCCGAAGATCCTTGTCAAGATCAAAGTCTTCCATCTTCTTGTTCTACCACTCCATGTTCATTTTCACTTTCTACTCTTCCTAAGTCTTTGCAAGCTTTGAACAATCCTATCAAAGAAGGTGCTCATATTCAAGATGTACTTGATTCTATTGAAAATTCTAATGCTCACTCTAAAGATGCTGATATCCTTGGTTGTCATATAGATGCTGATGAACTTATTGATTATCCTTTTGTGTCTTCCACTTCCATCCTTGGACCTCTTCCACCACTACTAAGGGCTTCATGTCTTCCTTCCATCTTGGGTCCTTATGTCCCTTCACTTTTCCCTCTTAACTCTCCTAATTCATCATCCATCTTGGGTCCCTACGTCCCTCCATCTCCTATCTTTCCTCAAGATCAACATAGATGCATACCCTTGAATCCTTTTCATCCACCCACCCATCTAAACCAGTCATATCCTCCTTCTTCTTCCACAAGTCCCAAGTCTTTTGAAAGTAACTTGGATGTTCAATACAAGAAAAAGAAGCAATACAAGAATCCATAAAATAAAAAAGATCACTATGTCTCCTCTAATCGACATGGAGGCCTAAAGTCAAAAGAGATATCTAAGAAGAAAACTACAAGACAAGTATGGGTTCCAAAATCCATCATTCAAGATATTCTCTCTAAGTCATCAAAAGAAAATAAAAAGCCTAAGGCTATATGGATTCCAAAGTCTCTCATAAGAGAGTCTCATGTTGAACAAAAAGTGAAGTTGACATTCAAGCTTTCAAAGACTTCCACCTCATATTCTTCCAAAAATATTCTTCCATTCCATGTGCCTGAATCGCAACCTCTACTAAAAATTCACCATATTCCTTCACGTATTCCTTCATTCATGATTCCTACACCCTCTCACCACCCTTCAAGGTGTGTGTCGATGTTGATCTTGCCTTCCTCTCCAGCTGTGCTTTCACAATCCTTCCATTCATTATCCTTCTACCTATTATCCTTTTTCCTCATTTGCCTATTCCTCCTATCTTCCAACCTCACTCGCTTTACATAAAATCTTATCCTCCATTTTTCTCTTCCATCTCCCTTTCCCTATCAGCATCTTTGAGCATATCATTTTAAATCCTTGGAATATCATGGTTTATCCTTTCAAGGAGCATTATCTAAAGAGCTTGCATTCTTCTAAAGAAAAATGAAAAAAATATATATATAATATAAAAATTGAAAATGTGCCTTGATGAAAACCTGGAAATAGGCACCTTGGTAGCAAAAGTAAAGAGAAATAAATTCATCCTATGGTGAAAACCACTCCCTTGTGGTGCCTTGGATAAGTACCATGATGAAAACCTAGCAATCAGGCATCATGCATAGTTCTTCTACATATTTCATCCATTCCATCTTCTCTCTTTGATCTTGACAATGTTGATCTATACACAAACATTTGGCTATTTTGTGAGCTATCTTACGATGATCTTGCTTTCATTCCATTCATGTTTAGCCTTCATATCCATCTTCCTCCATTCATTCTAGCCTTTCACCATCCTTTTCCCCTTTGGTCTTGATCTAATAACAAAAAAAGAAAGAGTAAAACACTGTGCTATGAAGCCTCTTAACATGTCTACTCTTTTGGACTACATCCTTTCTTTCTTTGGCATTATGCTATTGTGACTTATCCTATGATGGTCTTTTATTGCTTGTCCAAATGTGCTTTACATGACAATTTTTCCCTATCTTGAGTATTCTTGAGGAGTTTTACCTTGAGGATTTCTTCCCTTAATTCTCTTTCATTCTCTTGTCTTCCATCTCTTCCACCAGCTTGCCAATCCCTCTTGTTCTCCACCTTGCTAGACATTGGGACTGTATGATATGATCTTACTTGGGAGTTTGCAATGGAAAAAGATGCTATCAAGTATACCAAGTATCAGAATAAGTATCAAAACTAGTATCAGAACCAGTATCAGAACAAGTATCAGAACAAGTATCAGAACCAGTATCAGAATAAGTATCAAAATTAGTATCATAACAAATATCAGAACAAGTATCAGAACACCTACTAGGGCTACACCTTTTGCTTTAGTTTATGGTTCTGAGGCAGTACTACCTATTGAGGTTGAAATCCCATCACTAAGAATCAGAATGCATGGTCTAGTAACTGATGATGACTACAAAATGTCTAGATTGCAAGAACTTGAACTATTAGATGAGTGCAAACAAGTAGCGTATGATCATCTCAGAATATATCAGAAGAGAATGTCTAGAGGCTACAACAAGAAAGTCAGACACAGAGAATTTCATGTTGGTGATCTAGTCTTGTGAGAAAATCCTAAAAATCAATCCCATCAAGAACGCAAGGGGAAGTTTGAACCCAACTAGCTGGGTCCCTTTTTTATCACTGCTACTTTTGGCTCTGGTGCCTATCAACTCTCAATGACTAAAGGAGAACAGCTCTAAGAACCAATCAACATTCTCCATCTGAAGAAATTCTACGCCTAAGGCATTCAGTCTATGGTAAAATATCCTGAAAAAAATTAGAAAAATTAGAAAAAGTCCTAAAAAAATGAACATCTTGGTGAAAACCTAGCAATAGGCACCTTGATGATTCACAAAAAAATAAAAAAAATATCAAAAGTACAAAAAAAATTGAAAAAATAAAAAGTACAAAAAAAAAAAGAAAAAAGAAAAAGTGCCTTGGTGAAAACCTGGAAACAAGTGCCTTGGTAGAAAAAATAGAATCTCTGCCAAGATGGTGAAAACTCAGCAAACAAGCACCACTTGTTTCAAAATGCTCCATCTATCAGCACAATCTTGGTCTTTCCCAGCTTTCATTTTTGCTTTAGTTTGTACATCTCCCGGTTTGTTTTTGCATTTCCAGTTTTCAATAAGTCAGTCTGTACACCAATCAGCTCAAGCGTTTGTATCCTATCAATGTTCAAACTTGGGGGCAATCAATGTCATATCCTATGGTCTCCAGTATATCTTAGACGTATCATATCTAGTCAGAGTCCTTTGAAGCTTCATGTGAGTCTATCTGTCTATCTCGTCTCCAAAAAGGATTTTGCATCTACAACGCAATCAAACATCAAACTGAAAACAATCTGTGCTTTTCATGCTTTTATCTCCTTCTATGCTTACTGATTCACATTGAGATTTTTGCATATTGTGTCCCTTTGAGCTCTTCGATGATGTCCTTTATAGGATTTAGAGAGTGATGACTGGGGGCATAATCTTTTATTTGTTTTCTTCTTGTATGTGAAAATCTAACAACTTTGAAAATTCTGAATTGAAATGGTGTCCGACTGTAAGAGCCTCTATCTTGAATTGGATGGCCATGAGTACCTCAACCATTGATACCCAAAAAATTCAAGGAAGTTTGATCTAACTATTGTCTTTTTGAGTGAGTTCTTTCTCCTACTGTGAAATGCAATCTTACCTAAGGATGTGAACGATAAAGGGTCACTATGGGTAATTCGCATGGGATTTAGAATGATCTCTTGACTGTTTGATGTGTTTGTTATGCAAGGCATATTCAGGTCATCACGATGTTTATGTTTTGATTCTTATAAAAATTGCTATATCAAAATGGATATGATATTTAGGTCATCCTGGCATTTATGCCTTGGTGCTTATATCTAATCCGACATTCTGAAAATAAAATCAATATTCATATATCCATGGTTGTTGACCAGTGGGTGTTGTATTGATTCTTGTGCATACAAATCAATATTCATATGTCTATGGTTTCATAGCTAGTGGGCATTGTATTGATTTATCCGATTACCTAAAAGTTCAATGATGATAACAAATTGACACATGATCAGTGACTAGGTCCTAGGTCTTAGGTTGCATTTCATTTTGCATGTCTCATTTTATTTTGCATGTTGCATGATCTCACAATGGCTAAATGAACTTCAATGCTTAAACAATTCTCCACTCGCATCTTCAAATCTAACAAGAGCTGAATCTCACACGAAGGTTCCTCCAATGAAACAGCAAGTAGAATCCTTTTTTGGGATCAAAATCAAAATCTGAGATCATTCATATTATTAACTACTTGCATAATCGACCTTCCATCATCACAAAAATTCAGTATTCAACTTAATTGATTATCTAACATCAAACTATCAAAATTTCAACTTGGTCAACTATGGTCAACTCATGGTTTGACCTAGTCAAACTTGGTCTTTTAGGACCTTCCAATGATACACAATGCATTCCCAGACATGTTTAACCACTTCTCAAATCAATTAACATGCGTCTAAACTCTCAACGCTGACTTTTCTTGTTAGATTTCAATTTTAATCCCAAAGGGGGCATGGTATTGCATATCATTCAAAGTCTATAATCAAATTTGAAATCATATCTTTATGGAAATCAATATCTTCCTCAGTAATTAAGACAACAACCACGTCTAGTTATTGATTCATCAAAAAAGTCCTCATCACTCGGGGAAAATCTATCATCACTTGGGGCATATCAGATTCATCAAGATCCATATCAATCTGGTATTCTCCTAATCTTGTAAACTGTATCAGTTTTTGCAACCATCAGATCATAGTGTTCTTTCCTTGGTTCTTCGGCAACTGAAGGATTCAGATGTGATACCTACTAGTTCTGCTAAGATAATCGAGTCTAGAACTGGTCACTCACTTCTTTGCAATCCTAAGGTTTGGAATCAGGCATTTTTGACACTTTTTCGCAATCATAGGTTCATTTGCTATTACAGTGAACATTATCTTTGGTCATTCAGGACCTATTATCTCCATATCAAATCAATATCAATCAGCTTCTATCTCATATCAATTATCAATATCAAACATCAATTTCATATCTTTATTATACACAGACTATCTTTGAACCACTGCGCTTCGCACAATAATTCAAAGAGGGGCAAAATGTAATACCCCAAAAATGGGCTATAAGTTCATTAACCTCCTACATCTACAAATCAAATGAAATCAACATCGAAGTCCTAATCTAAGGCACATCTAAACATCATCGAATCATAATTGATTATCTTAATTTATGCATCAGGGAATATTCCTAGCAATATTCCTAATTATCTTAATTATCTTTAATTTAATGATTATTTGGCAATAAATCACATTTATCCTAAGTTTGATTAATTGAATATTTTCATATTTAATTAATTAGATTTAATATCCTGCCACTTAATTATGTAATTAAATTTAATTCTATCTATTATTAATTGTATTATTTAATTTTGACAATAAATCCAATATCTTATGAATAATTGATTAAATTCTTATTTAATTGATTAAAGCAGGTTGTCATTATTTAATAATATAGTTTTTAATAAAAGTTTGATAAAATAGTTAATTAACCCATAAATTAATTATTTTATTTCAAAAAGCAGTTAAGTTGAGAATAAATCACTTTATTTATTTATTAAATCATAATTATCCATGTGCACATTCAAGGACCAGTTAAACTCAAATTGGAAAATCAATGCAAGTTGTTAGCTTTTTGAAACTCAACATCTTTTTGAGTTTTAAAGTTGATCTAAACTTCTAATTCGAGTTGAACTGTGCTTTTGTATGATTTTTGTGACTTAATTATCTGTTATTTAAAAATAACTCAAAAATCAAGCTGAGTTATTTGAGTGATTTATGGCTTTTTTTCATGCACCTCCAAAGCCCTAGATTTCTATAAAACCAAGGCTCAGCTCTTCATAATTCATCCACAAATTTGCACAATCATGCTGGAGAATTGGATTGGGAAAATCAAAGCTCTTGCGATTCGACACCTTTGTGAGATCAATTTCAAATTCATATCTTTCATATTATTGTTAGAATTTTCATTCTCATATCATATTATTTCTAGATTAGCATATCATAGATCAATTTTTATATTAGCATAGATTCATATCAATTTTCATCATATCATTGCATTAAAATACTAAAAAAATAGCTTAATTGCATTCAATTCATATCTAGATCAATTGCATTCAAATCCTTCATTTAGGTGTCATCTAGGTCACTGATCTCGATAACAATCTGAGAACATTAATCTCGCACCTACTAGAAGGTTGTAAATCACTTGGTTAAATTAGATTTCAATTTTGCACGATTTTGATTATAGCTAACCTCTAATATTTTACTAAAGTGTTGTGTCTACAGATCAGGTACAAAATTCACACACACATCTATGGAGAAAGGTATTTTATGATTCTTGTTGTTGATTTTACAAGAATGATGTGGATTTCATTTCTTAAAGAAAAATATGAAGCATTTGATAAGTTTAAGATTGTTAAGAATAAAGTTGAGAATGAATCTGAAATGAATATTAAGTGTTTGAGATCTGATAGAGGTGGAGAATTTACTTCTAGAGAGTTTAACAACTTTTGTGAAGAAAATGGCATTAAAAGATAGTATTCAGCCCCTAGAACACCTAAACAAAATGGCATTGTAGAAAGAAGGAATAGATCAGTAACTGAAGCAGCAAGAGCTATGTTGTTTGAAAATAATTTGGCAAAGATATTCTAGAGAGAAGCAGTGAACATAGTAGTATATACAATGAACAAAGTACAAATCAGAGCAGACATAGACAAGACACATTATGACTTATGGTTTGGACATGCACCCTCAGTTAAGTATTTTAGAATTTTTGGAAGCAAATGTTATATAAAGAGAGATGATGATATTGGAAATTTTGATCCTAGAAGTGATGAAGGTATATTTCTTGGATATTCTTTGAAAATTAAAGCATATAGATGTTTCAATAAAAGACCTAAGACTATTGTTGAAAGCACAAATGTTAAAGTTGATGAAAAGTTCAAAATTTAGGAAACAATGCTTGATTATGAATCTGATGAAGAAGCTCATCCTAAACCTAATACTGGAACTATTGAATTGTTTTATGAAACTAACAGTGATTTGTTGAATGAAAGCCATAGCGAAGTTATTGAAGAACCTACATCTGAAAAGAGATCTGAGACAGTGACACCTAGCAAGAGTTTGTTAAGGAATCATCCATTTGAATAGATTATTGTGAGCATCAAAAGAGGAGTTCTGACTCGAAATAAGGCAAAAGAACAGTTATGTTTGATTTATCAAATTGAACCTAAGACTACTAATGAAGCTTGTGAAGATGAAAGTTGGACTAATGCTATGAAAGAAGAACTAGATCAGATTGAAAAGAAAAAGATATGGGAATTGGTCCCTAGACCTAAAGACAAGAATATTATTGGAACTAAATAGGTATTCAGAAACAAGATGAATGAACAAGGAGAAGTAGTAAGAAATAAAACAAGAATGTTATTGCACCTATTGCAAGAATTGAAGCAGTAAGAATGTTTTTGGCATATGTAGCTTACAAGAAATTCAAAGTGTATCAGATGGATGTGAAGTTAGCATTTATGAATGGAAAATTGGAAGAAGTCTGCATTGAGCAGCTTGAAGGTTTTCCTTTAACTCAAGAAGGAGACATGGTATGTAAATTGAAGAATGCTTTATATGGACTTAAACAAGCACCTAGAACTTGGTATGCAAGACTGGATAAGTATTTGTTAAAATTGGGATTTATAAAAGGAACAGCTGATAGCAATTTGTACATAAAAGAAATTGAAAATGGTTTGTTAGTTATAGTTATTTTTGTTGATGACATTATCTTTGGACGAGAAGATGAAGCTAGTGACAAATTTGCTGATGAAATGAAGACTGAATTTGAAATGAGTATGATTGGTGAAATAAAATACTTTTTGGGATTACAGATAACACAAAACAATGATGGTATCTTTGTAAGTCAGACAAAGTAATTGAATGACTTGTTGAAAAGATTTGGAATGGAGGATTGTAAACTAGTTGGAACACCTATGGTGATCAAGCATAAGCTATCAAGCACATATGAGACTCCTGCAGTAGAATAGAAGAAATACATATCTATGATTGGAGGATTGCAGTATTTGACTCATACAAGACCTGATATAGAACATTCAGTTGGAATTGTAGCAAGATTTTGAGCTAAACCTAGAGAATCACATTATGCAGCAGTAAAGAGGATACTAAGATATTTAAGAGGCACAATGGACTATGTATTATGGTATGAAAAATTTGATGATTTTACCTTATGTGCATATACAGATCCTGATTGGGGAGGCAATGTTGATGATAAGAAAAGCACCAGGGGTGGAGCATTTTTCCTTGGAGGAAGATTAGTTTCTTGGCTAAGCAAGAAGTAGAATATGTAGCAGTAGTAAACAATTGTAACCAGATAATTTGGATGAAGTAGATGCTGAAGGATATTGGTATAAAATTTGTTGAACCTATTGTTATACATTGTGACAACACCAATACAGTTAGTATGTCTAAGAATCCTATATTAAATTCTAAGACAAAGCATATAGAGATTATGTATCATCTTGTAAGAGAGAAATTTGTTGAGAAAGAAGTCAGACTTGAGTACATAAGTACAAAGGAGCAGATAGCAGATATATTCACAAAGCCTTTGCCTAAGGATACATTTGAGTATCTGAGAGGTATGCTTAGGGTTATGCCCCAGCCTACTTTTGAAAAGTGATGTAGTTGGTTGCATCAATCTAGTGGTATATGAGCCTTATCTTTTGTCTGGATTTGATGTTGGTACTTCCTCTATGGGGGAG
Organism: Chamaecyparis obtusa; assembly: GCA_027943335.1. Classification (NCBI taxonomy): domain Eukaryota; kingdom Viridiplantae; phylum Streptophyta; class Pinopsida; order Cupressales; family Cupressaceae; genus Chamaecyparis; species Chamaecyparis obtusa. Next base: position 1,004,235 of record BSBK01002696.1, read on the forward strand.
TATGTGTATCTGAGCTGAGTCATGAGGACTCTATAAAATGTATTTTCTGAAAAGTGTCTTTTGACATCGAGTTGTTGTTGACTTAGAGATAGAATTTCTATCATTGATGTTAATGGGGGAGAAGTATACATGAAAAACAATATGAGACATCTGTTGGAGAGAACTGAACAGGATAACAAAGCAAGATTTGATTGATGAAGAGGATTTGAAGAAGCAGTGTTGCAGTATTGGATTTTTGGAACATTGGATGTTTTTCATCTATGTTGCCATCAATGCCAATGGGGGAGATTGTTAGGAATGAATGCTAAGTGTTTGGAAGCCATTCTATAGTAGGTGTTGTTGCATTCATGACTATGATTGTCATTGATGTCAACATAGTGATTTATCGAAGACTTGCAGAGAAGAAGATAGAGTTTGGATTAGCGCACGTGGGTTATTATAGTTGGAGCTATGTGATGTTGAGGTTATACTCTTTGATATTTCATATATCTATGGTTAAGAGCAAAGACAATAATTCATTGATTCATGGAAGTTATGATCATTTTGGTGGAAGCAGTATTCAGGCAGTGTTCTTGAGTAACGATTTCTGAAAATCAGATGATATCTCCTAATTGGGATGGAATTTGGTTTTGCGTAGTTAAAGGGAAGTTGAAGATACATTGATAGTGATGTGGATGATAGTGCAAACTTCAAGGTCACATGAGTGAAGATTTATTGTATTTGGAAGCCGACAGTTTTGTGTAATTTTGGTGTAGTGTGTGGAAACTTTTATTTTGTAATTGTATGCCGAGACTCATTTGTAATTATTTGAGTGTGGTACAAACAAAGGAATGTATTTCCTTGTTGTTAGGAATTAGTATGTATTTATAATGTGAAAGTGTGTAATTATGATATGGTAGCAGTGGTTGTGATGCTGTATGCATGAAGTGAAGAAAAGAGCTAAGTATGAAAGCAAATTTGTAAAGGAAGACATGCGAAGTACAAAGATCTAAAATTGAGATCTGATGTAACAGTGAGTGTGGTTTGGTATAGTCAGAGAAGAGGTAACATATTATTATATTGAGTAATGAAAAGATTATTTGGACAGTGTGTTCAGTGATCTTACCCTGAAGCTGTTTGGGTAGTGGGTCCTTCTATCTTTGATAACTCTTAACAAGGTTAGAATCTTTTAACATGGATTCAAAATCTCCTAACAGGGATTCATATGTACTAAATGTATTTCATAAGAATCCTAATAGATTCTATCCTCTCACAAGGAATATTCATATTAGTGCATCTTTTGTGGGCATCATTCCCACTGGGGTTTACTTTTTGATCAAGAGGTTCCCTAGTCAACATATCTTGTGTTATTGTATATAAATATATTTCTATGGTTGGTAATTATATTGCTTATATGGTTTAATGATGTTGAAGATGATAAAAGTTATAATTATCTAACAACTGATTCACCCCTCCCCCCCTCTCAGTTATCTTGGTGGACTTTACTTTCTAACAAAAGCCTGTAGAAGCTGACCTTGATTTTATTGATGAAGAGTAAAGAGGACACCTAGATATCTGACACCTGACCTATGGGCATAGGGATGGTAGCTATTTATGAAGAATGGTGTAAGTTAGCCTGAAATGAAATTCACCATATCTTATAATAAATCAATGAAGCTATCAAGAATATTTCTAGACAAAGGTGTCAGTTATCAAATGAGGAAAATCAGATGAGTCCAAATGGTTTTTGTCTTTCCACTGCTTGAAGGGCCTCTTTGTAATTTTGTCTTTTATGTTTTAGGTTTAGGGATAAAACCATCTGAAGCTTGTTGCATCCTTACTCATTTAAGGATTCCAAGATGGTTTAGCTATAAATAGGAGTTGTACTCTCTTTTGTAGAGGATGAATGGATGAATACAAATTCTATAGATCCGGCTTCTCATCTTTGTGTCTAAGACTTATGAGCTTCAAAATCTTGTATGTATTGAAATAGGAATATTTTCAATAAAATACACTGTAATTTCTGTCTTATCTTGTTCTTGTCCCTTTACTTTTATGTTCTACTCTTATACATATTTTGAAAGGACTGCATTCAAGTGATATAGTTCATATTACTGATTCCTTAAAGAGAGAATCTAAGAGGTTAGTCTTCCTTGAGTTAAACTCAGAAAAAGAAGAAGGATGAATATCCTTATGCCATTGTTATATGTTATCATATTTATAGTTTCCCTTGTCATACTCTGTATCAAGATATTCTTAGCTATTTGCAGAGTGATTTTCTATTGAAGTAATTTTGAATATAGTAATATAACAGTGAAGAACCCAATCCACCATTTGAAGTTTACTTGAAAAATAGTGAATTTTCTAAGGCAATACTCGCCTGAGTCCTATGGAGCTCGAAGAAGAAGGAGGATCTTATTCAAGCCTCATCAATTAGACTTATTCTTGTCAAACTTGAGAGTTCATAATCTGAGAATCAAGCATACCTATTTATCAAGTTTTCTCCTAACAAGAAAAATCCCTAACAGTGGGACCATTCCTAGGGTAAACCTACCCAACCAAACATGATGGAAGCATTAGTTTGTGCCCATAATGGACAAATATCTATTCTCCAAGGGAGATGGGGACATGATCATAAAAGGGTCATTAGCAAATGTAATGAGACCAAGGATGGTCATTTGAATGCATTGTGGAATGTGTCTGTGATTTGAAATGGAGTAAATTGATTGTCTATTGTCTTGTTACAACTTCCATGTTCATATTGTATAATTTCATTGGCATTTGAAGGCAAGGAATTAACTAATGTCTTGTACAATAGTGTTTTGTTATAGGGATATGCAGGATATATGGCGGTGGAGAGAAGGAAAAAAATGGTTGTAAATGTTGATTGAAGGTACATGAAGAAGCACCAGTCATTTTTGTGAGCATACACTACATTGGATCAATATATTTTGTGATGGATATATTCTATTGGAGTCCAAATGGATGTGGATCCATTGGGGGGATCTAGAGAGATTTGCAATAGTCTTTTGAACAAGCCCTAGCTTAGAGACCCTAGAAAAGAGGGTTTGGTACCTAGAATGATAGGTCATTGTTTTCTGAATAACAATTTGACAAAATCTTGATGTAAAAGCATCATTCCATGAATGTTCTTACTGATCCTCATGGAATGATGTGTCTTTGACATGTATAATATAGTTCTAACATGATACATTATAGAAGATTTAATTTGACAAGGTGATCATCAGATTTGTGAAGTGAACTTTGAAGGATTTGCTTGGTTGAGAGCATCAGATACACATGAATACAATGTAGCACATAAATTTTGAATTCAGTTAAATGATGAATTACACATGTGAACACACATAACACATAAAGCGTACACATAAATTTTCTTAATTCGCAAAGCATAGATGTAACACATAGATTACAAAGCATACACATGAATTCACTTAAGTCATACACGTAGCCCATACACATGAATTTAGGTTATGAAGAATGTACTTGAATATACATTAATATACTTAAGGAATAAATCCTACACATGAGTACATACACACAAGCATATTTACATACTAACAATGAAAAAATGAAAAAAAAAATTAACAAATTGGATCGAATATCAAGTTTCATATATATCAAAATAAACAATAATTCTGTACATATTTACAAAATCAAGATATCTAGATACAATGTGGCATATGCCATATCAAAATGTGTCATATGACATCTCAAAATAAGAAGTTCAACTAAAAATATTTCTAGGACATCCTATTCGATTGGTGGATCATCAAAATGCAGTCTTTGAAGTACTCTTTGGCTCTCATGGATCCTGCATTGAAACAAAAAAGTGATACCCCAAGTTAGATTACTTAATTTATATGGTTTATACAAATAAAAATTAAATACTAAAAATTATAGTCAACAATAATAAATAGAAAAAAATAAAATTGAACTCTCATGTACCTCGCCTCTTTGTCTCCTCACGCAGAAAGGAGACCTAATATATGTCCTTGGTAGTGAAGGGACAATGCCACCAATGTCGACTCTGGCCTGTATATATTTTCAAACATGAGATTGATCTATGAATTATACTATTTAATGTTAAATCCTTGGTAATGTTTACAAAATAATTAAATTAACATTAAAACTTACCTATTTTGAAATTTCTTCAGGAAATGTTTGTTAAGTCATCTGTGATATAAACCCTTTCCATTCTACCTCCCTCAAACTAGGGGTGACCTACAAAATTCAAAGATATACTTCATACAATCATGACTTGATCATATTATATATACTTGATAGTAAAATACACATAAATAACTTTAGAAATATACGTACCGTGGGGCTATCAATGTGAATTGAGATGCCTATGACTCTATCATGGCGAAAGGGTCTCACGACATCATCAGACACCACCCTCTATCAAATAAACCATGTAAATTAAGAAATGAGTATGCACAACTGATAAGTATACATGTATGCATAAATAATCTAAATTACTTAATTAACTTTCCCTTGTCAATGCCTGATGCCTGAACCCCCTCAAATTTCCCCCCAGTGGCAACTAGTGACACATGTATCAGTATGTAATAAGATGATCATAAAAATTACAAAATACATGTACATATACTATTATAATAAAAGGAAACCAATGAGTACATTCAAACATATGTATTGTGGAAGTGTCAAGGCTAAATGATATGGTGGGACGAAAGTGTGGACCCTTCCACCTATGCCATCTCCACCTCTGTCATCAACTGAACATAAATGTAACACATAAGAAAACATAAGTGGGAAATCATTATAAGAAAATTCTACTAAAAATACGAACATTTAAAATTAAATACAATGTAAAAAGTGAATTGTTTACCCTTACCATAACAATAGGAGTCCATGGCTCTCTATTCCCCTGATGCACATCTTCATGAGGTGCTTCAGTGCCTGTAATGTGTTGTGTAGTATCATCCACCTCGAAGATGTAGTTATATGCATCACTATCATTCAGAGGACCTAAGCACAGATTCTTGCACATAATGCAAGTGTGAGGTACACAAACATGTGAGCTTGTGGAGGATGTGGAAGGGCTAGAAGCATCAGCACAAAGAGGCTAAAATTTGGTGCTCTACGTAACCAATAGATCACTCTAGGTGTGAATGGCTCGAATAGTCTGTGAGCTAGTCTCAGGAATAATATCATGATGTTGCACTGTAGGAGGTGGTCAAATCTTGGGAGGGGGGAAATATGTGCGATATTTCACCCAGTGTTCCCATGGCCTCTCTTTAGGAGTGCCTAAGCCTACACCCTGGTTTGATTGCATACTCCAACAATTTACCTTGTGATAGAGCATAAATTCAACATACAATTTTTTAATAAAGTAAAATGGGATATCCAAATAGTCGGTTGTATGTAGCCATTATCTAGTAGAGTGATAGCAGATTCTCCAATTATAGATATGTGAAACCTCATCTTGATTGACCATTTGGTAAAGTTGTCTTTGTTCAGCTTAGGTACTTCCCTCTTATACATCTTGTGATCTTTTTCTTAAGTCCTTGAAACTTTCCTCCAAGCTACCAATTAGCTCTGATATGAATTTTTAGAATAACTAAGAGGGGGTGTGAATCAATTAAATCAATTATCCTCTAGTCCCAAACTCTTAGATGTACTTTTCAAAACTTTTTCAACAATATAAACAATTCGGTAAGATACAATATCAATCTGTCTGTTCATTTACCAAATACCAGTAATTATCCAAACTATGATTACTGATTAAATCAACTATGCAATATGTAAAGTATGATAGAAAAAAATCATAAAAAATAACACATAACACAATGATTTAACATGGAAACCCTACTAAGGGAAAAACCACCTGGGACCAGTAACCCAAAATATTTCACTCTTTTGAAGTGAGCTCGGTTAGGACCCAACCCTATTAAAGGTTACAATGCACACTGTTAGGTGTGACCTAGTTAGAGGAGTTATCACTAACATTTAACTTTAACTAGCATTCAGTATGGGGTCAACAAGATAACAATTAACATTAAACAAATGTCATATGGAAATACATAAGACTCTTAAGTCCACTTGGTTAAGAGATTTTGTTGAATCAATGGTTAAAATGATACAGTTCTTATCTGATTCAAATACAACTCAATTGAAAATATTCATATTTATGCTATGCTCATAAAACTCATCTGATCATTAAACAAGTCACTTCATCAATATTTTCCTAACTCACTTTACTCGGTGTATAGTTCTCTAACACTCGGTAATGCCTGCAACTTGGTTTTGTCTGTAACTAGTTTGATTAGGAATGCATGAATAAAGTCTTCATGCAAAATATTTTGTAGTCTACATTTTTCTAGAATATTTCAATAATGAAACTCATGTCTCTTAAATAGACAAGTAAACCATTTTCATATCAGCCATCAGATTTTGCCTCTTAATCTCCTTCATCCATTTTTCTTCTTAAACCTTCATTGATAGATGTGTCAACAAAATGTTTCAATCTCATCCTTTAGATCATCTCTTAATTATGTCAGTCGTGGATCTTATAACTAACTTCATCCTTTACCTTGAAATCATAACAATTTCCAACTCATCAATTTTAGTTGGTTGTTCTTAGCATTAAATATTTTCATCCATACTCAGTTAATAATGAATGCGTCGGCAATAACTAACTCAGTTATTACTGTCACTCAATATACACTGCACTAGCTTGGTGTATACAAAATTCTTCAATTACCAATCACATTAACTTGTTCAATTCAAATCTCTTCTTCATAGTAGATTAATGTAACATGCTCAAGTCAACAATATAAAGCCATAGATTCATCAATAAGTTACCCAATGTATACCTTATCCTTATCTATCATATCCATCTTTTCCTTATGTAGATATCTCATTTCTTTCACCATTTTCCCTTTCTACAGATATTCATATGTTTGTAACTATCATGATAAGTATAGTCAAGACTAGTTGACATCAATGATAACATATTGACTGATTTAATCATCTTACATCTCACTTTTATAGCTCGATGATCTCTAATCACTGTTCCTTTAGTTCATCTAGATATTCAATCAGTTGTAGGTCATCAAATTTTATATGATGTAGTCTTAAGATGGTCTCCTACTCAATCCTATAAATTTATTTTATCAATATGCAACATCCTCACCTTTACGATGATTATATTTTTCATTATGATTTTTATTAATCCTCCAATTTAAATGTCATAATATTATAGTTGATTAATTCTCAAATTTATGTACTTGCAATATTGTGAAGTTTGAAATCCCTTTATATATTGTGAAATGATTTGTAAAGTAATAACTCTAAAAAATAAATGTTGACTTATTTTTCTACTTGCAGTTAAGGTATGGTGATAAATCTTGAAAATACCCTCATAATAGATAACATCATCCTCGACTCCCATTTTTCATCTCATCTTTGCTTGGGATTGCATGCCCAATATTTAGTTATCTCTATAAGTGAAATACTTTCTATGACATATAACCTATCCAAATATTTTTCATTATAATGTTTTAGGTGACATCCATCATCATGTTGTTCATTTTTTATTATTTTCTTGAACATATCTCTTGAGATATTTACATAGTAACAAATAGATTCCTACATTTTATAAATTATAACTCCAATAATATATGACATGTTTATTATGCTTTAATATCTCTTTTGATGAGGGTTAATGTTAGAAATCTCTCGTATTCTCTTGATGCTAACTCATTAAAAAAAAATCATATTTGTAAGTTTTTATATATATCTCTACTCTTTTGTATTTTTGTTGCATACTTTTGTAATATAATTAATTGCATAATTTCTTGAAAGAACTGGTTGTCAATCTAGTATTGTAAATGAGAGACCACTACTTTTTTGTTTTTCTCAATATAGCCTTTTAGACTTGATATCATAACAATAAATTTATTTCATTATGTCTATGCAATCATTGCTTTTAAAAAAGATTCATTTTCATTTTATTACAATATTTTGATGTACAAAACAATCAATATTTTTTCACATTAACATGCAATAGTGAGATGCATAACAATGAAGAGAGAGTGAAGGCAACTATAATGAATATTTCTGATGCAGGAGCATCCTGGGTGTAAGAGCAATCTTGCATCACCCAAAAATATTTCTGGTTTTTTTTCAATAAGGGCTATTTTGTGTAGAGCTGCTATTTATTGAAACTTCCTATTTTTAGTAAGTTGATCTTACGATCACAGAATGTTTTAATTTCACAGTTGGAGGTTCATCTTAGTCATATCAGTTTGCCTGTAAAGTTTCATTGCTAGATCAAGTATGGTTTTGAAGATATTGAAACTTTTTAGTTTTGGAAACAGGGTACAAAAACTTTGAACTCAATTTTGAAGGCTTTAGAGGCCCCGAATGAGGTAAAATTTTTTATTGAATGAAGCTTGCTTGATTCAAATGTTGTACAGCTCCTTGTGCCCTTTCTGAAATGGGGTTATAATAGTCAATCAGGTCAATGGGTGATGACTTATGGTCTCTGGAAGTTGGGTCACCTGAAATGGCAGAAAATAATTTTCCTTTGAAATTTCTGTTTGGGTTTCAAAAGTTATTTTGAGCCCACTTTGATGTAATAAATTGAAAAATAAAATATTTCTAAGTTGGTCGGCACTAAGGGCTAAATTTCTAGAACCTTCTCAGGCAGTGGAAAATGCCTATATAAAGAAGGCCCGTAGTGTTGTCTAGGACAGTTCTGGTAGTAGATTTGGGTATTGATTTGAGGCTTTGTCCTACAGAATATTGTAAGGGAATACCCATGCAGCTTTGCATATTGTAATTTTGAAAGTTTGTAATTCCACATTTGTGGAGATAATAAGAAGCCAATTTTTTATTCTAGCATATTGTTGTTATTTCTCTATTTTTGCTATGTGTTTTGGTATTAAGGGGAGCAGCCTTCATCAAGTGGTATTAGAGCAGGAGTTCCTGAGTGTGTAAATAGATCACCGATTGCAACGTAGTTTACACCAGGATCATGGGTTAGGGTTTCTATGTAAACAGACCACTGACTGTGAGGTAGTTTGCACCAGGACCATGGTTAGGGTTTCAACGCGCATCGCAAAAATGCCTCCATGAAGGGAACATGGCGGAAGAGCTGATGTTGTAACACCTAAGGTTAGAGTGCTCTAGAGATAAGTGTGAGCATTGCAAGAAGAGATTCGCAAAGGAATGAATCTTAATGTCAGAGATGAAAGTGAGGATGAAGCCGAAGAAGAAGATCAAGAAGGAGAAGTCGAAGTTGTAAACCAGGAGGAAGAAAGACTTTTTTGGGCCATTTCCAAGATCAGAAAAAGACCTAAGATTGAGGTTCTTGCATTTTCAGGAAATCTTAACCTAGAGGAGTTGATCAACTGGATTAATGAATGTGAAGAATATTTTGAGTATGAAGATATTAAGGATCTTGATAGGGTCAAATTCACGAAGGTCAGACTGAAAGGTCATGTAAAGATCTGGTGGAAAGAGAATCAATTGGAGCAAAATAAAAGAGGGAAAGATAAAATCACAAGATGGGATCGAATGGTGGATAAATTAAAGTGATAGTTCATCCCTGTTGATTATGAGCTTGACCTACTGAAGAAAATACAAAGTTTGAAGCAAGCGAGATGATCTGTTCAGGAGTATACAGAGGAGTTCTATCGAATCCTCATCAGAACAGGCCATGTAGAAGCTGATAAGGAGAAAGTTGTGCATTACCTTAATGGGTTGAGGCCAAGCATTTTAGGAGGAGCTGAATCTAGTTCAAATGAATAGTATTGAATAGGCATACCAGTTTTCCCTAAAAGTAGAGGAAAAGCTGAACAAGAAGTTCAAGAGCAGACAAAATGGAAGAGGTCGCGGTGGATGATCTGGTGGACGGTCATATGGAGGCCGAAATGAAGATTTGAAAAAGAAGGATGAGGCCAATAGCAATCAAAATCAGAGAGGAAATTATTCTAATCATTTCCAAGATCAGAATAATAGAGATCTAAGAGGAAGAGGAAGAGGACAAGGTTCAGGAAGAGGAGGCTTCCATGTAACACATTTTCACTGTGGAGAAGGTCATAGGGCATTTGAATGTCCTCAACACGAATGAAGGATAGATAGGAGGAATGAAGGTGAGGCCAAAGTTGCACATGTAGATGAAGATTCCAGATCATCAAATTTAGAAGATGCTAAAAGAGGAGAAATGTTGATTAACAGAAGAGTCCTACTAAGTGGCGAGAATGAACCTGAACAAAGGAGGAGCCTATTTCGCACTAGATGCAAGTGTGAGGGTAAATGCTGTGATGTGATTATTGATAGTGAAAGCACTGCTAATTTTGTGTCAGAAGAGATGGTGACAAAGTTGAAGCTCAAGAGATAGAAACACCCACATCTATATTGGATTGCCTAGGTGTAGGATGACCACAAGGTCATGGTCAGTGAACAGTGCCTAGTAAAGTTCAAGATCGGCAGGTACCAAGATGAGGTACTATGTGATATCATATCTATGGATGCATGTCATATGTTGTTGGGTAGACCATGGTAGTTTGATAGATGTGTTGTACACAATGGTCGTGCGAATACCTATTCCCTGAAAAAGGATGGAGTACGACATAAGCTAAAGCCATTGAAGGAGACTAAAGAAAAAGTATGTGGTAATGCAAGAATAACTTTTGTTGATGGAAGGAAATTCTTAGATGGTATGAGGCATGAGCACATGTGTTTTGCTTTAATTCCAAAGGGTCGTAAAGAGGAAGTAGAGGATGTACTTGTAGAGGTTACAAATTTGTTGAATGAGTTTCAAGATAGTATATCTAATAATGTACCTGATGGATTACCACCAGTAAGGAAGATTAGTCATCAGATGTATTTGATTCCAAGAGCCAGTTTGCCAAACAAGGCAGCACATAGAATGACACCAGTGGAAAGTGAAGAGTTGAATAGACAAGTACATGAGTTGTTACAGAAGGGATTGATTCAGGAGAGCCTAAGTCCATGTGCTGTACCAGTAGTATTAGCACCAAAGAAGAATGTAGAATGGAGGATGTGTACAGATTCTAGAGCAATAAACAAGATCACAATCAAGTATAGCTTTCCATTGTCACGAATGGATGATATTATGGATTGTTTGAGTGGAGCTATGTATTTCTCAAAGATAGATCTGAAGAGTGGATATCACCAGATTCAAATCAGAGAAGGAGACGAATGAAAGACTGCCTTCAAGACAAAAGAAGGACTGTATGAGTGGTTAGTCATGCCTTTTGGGCTAACCAATGCACTGAGCACTTTCATGGAGTTAATGAACGAGGTTCTGAAAGAATTTCTAGGTAAGTTTGTCATTGTTTACCTAGATGATATTTTGATCTTTAGTAAGACATTGGAGGAACATATGATGCATATTTGTATGGTGTTTGAGAAGTTGAGAGATGAGAAATTATTGATTAATTTGAAGAACTGTAGTTTTGTGAAGAAGGAATTAGTATATTTGGGATTTGTAGTTTCAGTAGAAGGTCTGAAAATGGATCTAGAGAAATTGCATGCTATCCTTGAATGGCCTACTCCGAGGAGTACTACTGAGGTAAGATATTTTCATGGTTTGGCTAGCTTTTACAAAAAAATTATCATAAATTTTAGCAGTATTTGTGGACCCTTGACTAAAACAATGAGAGGGGATAGAAAAGAGTTCAAGTGGACTAATGGGGCAAATAAGAGTTTTAAATTGTTGAAACAAAAAGTTACAGAAGAGCCTGTTTTAGCACTTCTAGATTTTAATAAGGTGTTTCAAGTAGATTGTGATGCTAGATTTTAATAAGGTGTTTCAAGTAGACTGTGATGCTAGTTGTACTACAATAGGAGCTGTTATGAGCTAAGAAGGTAAACCTATTGCTTATTTCAGTGAGAAGTTGAATGATGACAAAGAGAAAATATTCTATTTATGATCAGGAATTTTATGCTATAGTTCAAGCATTGAAGAAGTGGAGACACTATCTGCTTCCTAAGGAGTTTGTTTTGTATATTGATCATCAAGCTTTGCAATATTTGAATAGTCAAGGAAAGTTGAATCAGAGGCATTTGAAATGGGTTGAGTTTTTGCAGAGTTATACATTTGTTTTGAAACATAGAAGTGGAAAGTCTAACAGGGTTGCAGATGCACTTAGCAGAAGGCAACTATTGCTAACAGAGATGTAGATTGAGGTGGTTGGGTTCAAGGAACTCAAGAATTTGTATCCAGAGCATCCCAATTTTGGTGAAGCTTGGAAAGCTTGTAAAGAACCTATTACTCTAGATAGAACGAAGTGGTTGGATTTTATCATTTAGGATGATATGCTATTCAGGGGGAGTCAGTTGTGCATTCCACAAAGTTCTATGAGGAGAATCTCATCAAAGAGAAGCATAGTGGAGGATTGGCTGGACATTTTGGTCGTGATAAAACTCTTGCTTTGGTTAGTGAGAATTATTATTGGCCACAATTGCAGCAAGATTTGAAGAAGTTTGTACAGATTTGCAAAGTATGTCAGATGGCCAAAGGAGTGAAGCAAAATATAGGGTTGTATCAGCCATTACCTATACCAGAGAAGCCTTGGGAGGATATTAGTATGGACTTTGTTCTTGGTTGACTGAGGACTCAGCGGGGACATGATTCAATTTTTGTGGTGGTTGATAGATTTTCAAAGATGGCACATTTTATTCCCTGCAAGAAGACTAATTATGTTGTTCATGTAGCATAATTGTTTTTCAGAGAAGTAGTGAGACTACATGGTTTGCCAAAGACCATAGTTTCAGATCAAGACACTAAGTTTGTTGGATATTTCTAGCATACATTGTGGAAGAAGTTAAAGATAGATTTGAAGTTTAGCTCATCACATCATCCGTAGATTGATGGACAGATAGAAGTGATTAATAGGAGTTTGGGGAATTTGCTAAGATGTTTGGTTGGAGATAAGCCAATAGGATGGGATTTGATTTTACCACAGGTGGAATTTGCATATAATAATTCTCTCAATAGGAGTATTGTTAAATCACCATTCTAGATTGTATATGGAAGTAGTCCCAGAAATGCATCTGAGTTGAGGAAGATAGATAAAGGAGAAATAAATAGTGCTAAAGCTGAGGATTTTGTAGAACATTTGAAGAACATCTATGAGGAGGTGAGGAAACACATTACAAAGATGAATCTGCATCATAAGGCTAAGGCAGATGAGAAAAGGAGGCATAAGGAATTTTAGGTTGGAGATGAAGTCATTGTTCATTTTTGAAAGGAGCGATTTTCAGTTGGTACATATAACAAGTTGAAAATGAAGAAGTTTGAGCCATGTAAGATACTGAAGAAGCATGATTTAGGAAATACGTATGAGGTAGAATTGCCTACTGAGCTGAACATTTCACCAGTGTTTAACATTTTAGATTTGATAGAGTATCATGAAGGAGGTGTTGAAGATGAGGTTACAACAGCATAGTGGAGTATTCTAGCAACCAGTTCAGATATCAAGGAGATTGAAGACATACTGGATAGTTGTGTTGGCAGAAGCACAAGGAACAGGACATATGAAGAGTATTTGGTCAAATGGAAGGGATGACCTATTGAAGATTCATCATGGCTAACAAAGGAGGAGGTTAACCATCTTGGTTTTCCTCTGCACACCTGATTCATGACAGGGTCACTTCTTAAATTACCCTAGGTGTTTGATGCAGGAGCACCATGGGTGTAAGAGCAATCTTGCATCACCCAAAAAATATTCCTGGTTTCCTTTCAATAAAGGCTATCTTGTGTAGAGCTGCTATTTATGGAAACTTGTTATTTTTAGTAAGTTGGTCTTACGATCTCGGCATGTTCTGATTTCACAGTTGGAGGTTCATCTTAGTCATATCAGCGTCCCTCTAAAGTTTCATTGCTAGATCAAGTATGGTTTTGAAGATATTGAAACTTTTCAATTTTGGAAACAAGGTACATAAAATTTGAACTCAATTTTGAAAGGTTTAGAGGCCTTGGATGAGGTCAAATTTATGGCTAAGTGAAGCTTGCTTAATTCAAGTGTTGTAGAGCTCCTCGTGCCATTTCTGAAATGGGGTTATAATAGTCAATCGGGTCAACGGGTGATGACTTATAGTCTCTGGAAGTTGGGTCACCTGAAATGGCAGAAAATGATTTTCCTTCAAAATTTATGTTTTGGTTTCAAAAGTTATTTTGAGCCGACTTTGATGTAATAAATTGAAAAATAAAATAATTCTAAGTTGGTCGGCCCTAAGGGCTAAATTTCTGGAACCTTCTCAGGTGGTGGAAAATGTCTATATAAAGAAAGCCTGTAGTGTTGTCTAGGACAATTATGGTAGTAGATCTAGGTATTGATTTGAGGCTTTGTCTTACAGAATATTATAAGGGAATACCCATGTGGCTTTGCATATTATAATTCTAAAAGTTTGTAATTCCACATTTGTGGACATAATAAGAAGCCAATTTTTTGTACTTGTATATTGTTGTTATTTCTCTATTTCTGTTATATGTTTTTGGTATTAAGGGGAGCACCCTTCATCAAGTGGTATCAGAACAGGATTTCCTGAGTGTGTAAATAGATCACTAATTGCGAGGCAGTTTGCACCAGGACCATGGTTTAGGGTTTCTGTGTAAATAGATCACCGACTGTGAGGCAGTTTCAACTAGGACTATGGTTAGGGTTTCAGCGTGCACCGAGAAAATGCCTCCATGAAGGGAACATGGTGGAAGAGCTAGTGTTGTAACACCTAAGGTTAGAGCGCTCCAGAGATAAGTGCGAGCATTGCAAGAAGAGATTCATGAAGGAATGAATCTTAATGTCAGAGACGAAAGTGAGGATGAAGCCGAAGAAGAAGATCAAGAAGGAGAAGTCGAAGTTGTAAACCAGGAGGAAGAAAGACCTTTTTAGGCCATTTCCAAGATCGAAAAAAGACCTAAGATTGAGGTTCCTGCATTTTTAGGAAATCTTAACCTAGAGGAGTTTATCGACTGGATCAATGAATGTGGAGAATATTTTGAGTATGAAGATATTGAGGATCCTGATAGGGTCAAATTTGCAAAGGTCAGACTGAAAGGTCATTCGAAGATCTGGTGGCAAGAGATTCAATTGGAGTGAAATAGAAGAGGGAAAGATAAAATCACAAGATGGGATCGGATGGTGGATAAATTGAAGAGACAGTTCATCCCTGTTCATTATGAGCTTGACCTATTAAAAAAAATGCAATGTTTGAAGCAAGTGGGATGATATGTTTAGGAGTATACAGAGGAGTTCTATCGAATCCTCATCAGAATAGGCCATGCAAAAGCTAATAAGGAGAAAGTTGCCCATTACCTTAATGGGTTAAGGTCAAGCATTTAGGAGGAGCTGAATCTGATTCGAATGAACAGTACTTTAGAGGCATACCAATTTTCCTTAAAAGTAGAGGAAAAGTTGAACAAAAAGTTCAAGAGCAGACAAAATGGAAGAGGTCGCGGTGGATGATCTGGTGGACAGTCATATGGAGGCCAAAATGAAGATGCGAAAAAGAAGGATGAAGCCAGTAGCAGTCAAAATCAGAGAGGAAATAATTCTGATCATTTCCAAGATCAGAATAATAGAGATCGGAGAGGAAGAGGAAGAGGAGGCTTCCGTGGAACATGTTTTCACTGTGGAGAAGAAGGTCATAGGGCATTTGAATGTCCTCACCGCCAACGAAGGATAGATAGGAGGAATGAAGGCCAGGCCAGAGTTGCACATGTAGATGAAGATGCCAGATCATCAAATTCAGAAGATGCTAAAAGACTAGAAATGTTGATTAATAGAAGAGTCCTGCTGAGTGGTGAGAATGAACCTAAACAAAGGAGGAGCTTGTTTTGCACTAGATGCAAGTGTGAGGGTAAATGTTGTGATGTGATTATTGATAGTGGAAGCACTAAAAATTTGGTGTCAGAAGAGATGGTGACAAAGTTAAAGCTCAAGAGATAGAAACAACCATATCCATATCGGATTGTCTGGGTGCAGGATGACCACAAGGTCATGGACAATGAACAATGCCTAGTAAAGTTCAAGCTCGGTGGGTACCAAGATGAGGTACTATGTGATATCATATCTATGGATGCACATCATATGTTGTTGGGTAGACCATGGCAATTTGATAGATGTTTTGTACATGATTGTGGTGGGAATACCTATTCCCTGACAAAGGATGGAGTGCGACATAAGCTAAAGCCATTGAAGGAGACCGAAGAAAAGGTATGTGGTAATGCAAGAATAAATTTTGTTGATGGAAGGAAATTCTTAGATGTTATGAGGCATGAGCACATGTGTTTTTCTTTAATTCCAAAGGCTCATAAAGAGGAAGTAGAGGATGTACCTGTAGAGGTTGCAGATTTGTTGAATGAATTTCAAGATATTGTATCTAATAATGTACCTGATGGATTACCACTAGTAAGGAAGATCAGTCATCAGATGGATTTGATTCCAGGAGCTAGTTTTCTAAACAAGGCAGCACACAGAATGACACCAGTGGAAAGTGAAGAGTTGAACAGACAAGTACATGAGTTGTTACAGAAGGGATTGATTCGGGGGAGCTTGAGTCCATGTGCTATACCAGCAGTATTAGCACCAAAGAAGAATGGAGAATGGAGGATGTGTATAGATTCCAAAGCAATAAACAAGATCACAATCAAGTATAGCTTTCCATTGTCATGAATGGATGATATTATGGATTGTTTGAGTGGAGCTGTGTATTTCTCAAAGATAGATCTGAAGAGTGGATATCACCAGATTCTGATTAGAGAAGGAGATGAATGGAAGAGTGCCTTCAAGACAAAAGGACTGTATCAGTGGTTTTTCATGCATTTTGGGATAACCAATTTATGGAGCACTTTCATGTGGTTCATGAATGAGGTTCTGAAAGAATTTCTAGGTAAGTTTGTCATTGTTTACCTAGATGATATTTTAATCTTTAGCGAGACATTGGAGGAACATATGATGCATATTCGTATGGTGTTTGAGAAGTTGAGAGATGAAAAATTATTGATTAATTTGAAGAAGTGCAATTTTGTGAAGAAGAAATTAGTATATTTGGGATTTGTAGTTTCAGTAGAAGGTCTAAAAATGGATCCAAAGAAAGTATAAGCTATCCTTGAATGGCCTACTCGGAGGAGTGCTAATGAGGTAAGATCTTTTCATGGTTTGGCTAGCTTTTACAGAAAATTTATCATAAATTTTAGTAGTATTTGTGGACCCTTGACTAAAACAATGAGAGGGGATAGAAAAGAGTTCAAGCGGACTAATGGGGTAGATAAGAGTTTTAAATTGTTGAAACAAAAAGTTACAGAAGAGCCTGTTTTAGCACTTCTAGATTTTAATAAGGTGTTTCAAGTAGACTGTGATGCTAGTGGTACTACAATAGGAGCTGTTATGAGCCAAGAAGGTAAACCTATTACTTATTTCAGTGAGAAGTTGAATGATGCCAAGAGAAAATATTCTATTTATGATCATAAATTTTATGCTATAGTTCAAGCATTGAAGAAGTGGAGACACCATCTGCTTCCTAAAGAGTTTGTTTTGTATATTGATCATCAAGCTTTGCAATATTTGAATAGTCAAGGAAAGTTGAATCAGAGGCATTTGAAATGGGTTGAGTTTTTGCAGAGTTATACTTTTATTTTGAAACACAGAAGTGGAAAGTCTAACAAGGTTGCAGATGTGCTTAGCAGAAGGAAACTATTGCTGACAGAGATGTAGATTGAGGTGGTTGGGTTCAAGGAACTTGTTAGCTATTTTTGTTGTAGGAGAAACAACTAGAACACCAAAGTGCTCTCTCCCTTTTATGCTCTTTGTCCAATCAAGAGAAATGCTAATACGACAAGGATTTGAATCCTTCTTCACTTAGGGCTCCACAGACATAGGCGGGTATACCTATGAACGTCTACCTTGAATGATAATTTCTCTACACATCATAGGTAGGTATAAACATGGATTAGACAGGACACTAACATCTTGTGAAGGGATTCACTACTCTGAGTAAATCAGGGGATGGCTTCCAGCCCATCATACTTGATCTATCATTCCATACACTAAAACAGAAAGGGAAATGGTTGATTGATTTAAAGATTTATTCTGGATGCAATTCTGGAAAAAGACCAGTGCCTAATCCATTGGGCTAGGAGTCAAACAAACACACATCCATAGAGATTTTCAAATTAAATACAAGTAAAACCAAATGGAATGCCTTGCAAACCACTATCTCTTTCTCACACCTGGACATCAAATCCATATGCCATTTTTCTTTCTCAGAAAACACCACTGAGACTGACACTCTCCTTGAAAGAAGCTTAGTGATACCCTCACAACCTACCTTACAGATTAGTGTGCTGAACTTACCTTACAAATTTGACACACAAGAAATCTAAAATAACACACAGAGACATCAACAAACACTAGAAAG
Source organism: Chamaecyparis obtusa (assembly GCA_027943335.1). Lineage (NCBI taxonomy): Eukaryota > Viridiplantae > Streptophyta > Pinopsida > Cupressales > Cupressaceae > Chamaecyparis > Chamaecyparis obtusa. The sequence continues at coordinate 1,022,652 of BSBK01002696.1, forward strand.
GGCTTCAATGTATTTTCATTAAACTTCAAAATGTCAATACATTCAGATAACAGCTAACTTAGAAAAAGTAGACACTAAACTTCAACTAGAGATTGCATTCTTGGAACTCAAACACTTGCAGAGACAAGCCCGTGCAAAAAAGTTGGAACCCCTACAAAATACCAGAAATGGGAATAAGAAGGCAAAGAGGAAATTCAGGAAGCATTACAAAGCGACACTTGTCAAACAATGAACTACTGCCGATGAATCAATTCTCTAAACTAAATGACCCTCTGCTCTGTCCTCCTGAGAACACCTATTTTCATCCCCTCCAACAGGCTCATGAGTCACCGGATACAAAAATAAGATATTTTGAAAATATCTTCCTGGCCCCCTTGAAACTTTCAACTGGAAATATCTCGTAACCAATAAGACCTACATTAAATTTGACCTCAGAAATAGAATCCTCGTCTTCTCACCTTTCCGGCGGTATATAACACTTGATATTTAGGTGAAAAATAAAGCCCCTAGCTATTAATTTGGTCTCACATGTCTGCAACTTTGATAGTTGGATTTATTCATATAGTTCAGACTATATAAAAATTGTTTATAATTTTCACTTTTTTGAGCCATGAATGCACAGGAAAATAATAAAATATTATTTCTTGATGCCCCTGCTGGGACCCACATGCCACATGGCAAGCACAGATTGGCCGGCCTGCCACCTCATCTGCCATCTAATATAGCGACTAGGCGACTGCATGTTCACTCTCTAATTCGCTTAATGTTTTTCAAATTGCAAGTTTAATTTTGCGAACTGGCGAACTAACCATTCTCGCTGATTTAATGTCTTCTCCTTGACTGTCAACACTCGGTGACCACGCGACTGCTCCATTCTAATAATCGCGGATTGTTTTGCCTAAACTGCCAAACAATTGGCGAATGCGCGAACACGGTTATCTCCGAATCGTGGAATCACTTGTTTAACTGCCAGTTTAATCTGCGAACTAGCGAACGGTCACCATGTGTCATGTCTGCAAAATTTCTTTCTTCTAAGTGTGGGTACGAAAACTGAGGTGGTTAGACAGGCTTGCGCGGGCAGAGCCTCCTCCATTTCAACTTATTGTGTATGTTTTTCTTGTTGTATTTAAACATCACAAAGATCATTTTTGTGATCAATGTGGGATCATTATTCTCATAGTTTTAAAGACCTCTTCAACACTTTGCCCAAAACAAAGGGGCCCGCCGCGCACAAAGTTCACCAGTCCACTGTACCCACCAAAAACCTCCCCTCTTTTACTCACAATACACCCTGAGTGTCATTGTATTTAGACATCACAGAAACCTAGTTCCGTTGCATGTGGGATAATGGCATTAAACAGAAAACCCTCCCATGTTCTGCGAACTTGAATACAAATCTGATCACCAAGCTCCTGGTCACGCATACTCTCTATCTGGTGCAAGGCAACCTGTAATCTGTATTTTGCGCAAGGCACCCACATATTGCTTGCATGGGCACATCCTTTAGTTCGCTGGCAGACATCGATCGCAAAAAGCATCATAATAAACTGTGCGTGGGTTTACTTGGATACTGGATACCTCCTATCCAATATTATTCTTCAAAACATACCCACCGTCTCCCAAGGCTTATCTATGCTAGAAGAGCCTCTGAAACATCAACACAAAGAGAAGCAATTGTGGGAACGAGCCCCCACAAATGCAGAAAAATAACATTTTTTCTTTTGGGAACTGCAAGTTTGGAGAGACACAGTCTGCAGAGTAAGAAACATTGGTGGAAAAAGCTTGGCATCCATTCAGCAAGACACACCCCCGTTTGATTTGCGCAAGCACACCAAACTTAGCACAATCATTTTCATTGCGCGGGTTCACAATGCATTTTCCATTTGTCTGTGTGTGCCTCCCGGTTTCAAATGCATGAGGCCTCCATTTAACCTCATGCACCATGCAGATCTTTTCTTGCTCATGTCTGACTGTATTTAAAACAAATGCCAGCCCCCTCTTTCATTTTGTGAGTCCTTGCAAATGCTAGCATGCTCCTTTGTTAACGCTAGCTCGGTATCATATTAATGCTTCCAAATGCTTATGTGAACCACTGCATATGTGTGCGATGCTCTGCCTTTATACCTGAGTTGCTTTGTTTAAAACACTGCCCCCCAATCCGCCTAAATGCGTGGGGCATCCCTGATGAGGCACGCCACTCCAAACCTCTGTGAGCTGTGACTTCCTTCCTATATTTTAAATTGGTGTCTCTCAATGTCATTATCCAAATCCTCCAGCATAGCTTTCTTTTATCTCTTTTTCTATCTCCACTCCCTTTCTATACCCAGTTGGATAGCATTCCACATAGTCCAAGACCTTTTCTGCTCTGGCACAAAACATCTACTTCTGTTCGAAACAATGAGAACACCAAAAGCTCCATACAATTTAGCTCCCACAGAACGAAGATGCTTTGCAAGTGAAATTGTAACTGGACTGGATTGAGTTGTCACAACTGGCTCCACTGGTGGCAAGTCAATATCATCTATCCCAGCTAAAGCAGGGACAAAACTATTATATGTTGTAGATAAAGCTGTAATTACCAAAGCACATGTGTTTATCTGGATACCAGCTATTTGTTGTATTTCTTTAAAACTAAAATTCTTAAGAGAAATCAACAGCAAACTCAAAGACAATAGTGTTGAAGTAAAACAATATGCACGAGATGCCCCTTCCAACTTTTCAAATTGATATGACCATGTTATCGGCTTGTCTCTTTTCCTAAGAAGCAGCAATGGAGACTTAAGGCATGAAGTCAGGTCCAAAAATGGGCTCGGCTAAAATTTTTTTTGTTCCCATACAAATTTCGCACGAAAATATCATATTACTCAAGCACAAAAATCACGAACTGGGCGTCGATCGAAAACACTTGAAACACCATCTGGATCATCCGGCAAACTTTGCCCGAATACTGCAAATGGCCCGTTTGATCAACCTGGAAAACTAGTTAAAACAAATTTTCACGTCCCGTCACTTTGCATGCTTGAAGATTGTAGTTCATCCTTCGACCTTGCAAAATTTCATATTTTTCCTCCACCGGGGCATATGAAATTTTAATTGTTTAAAACGATTAAAATATTTCAGGATAAAATCCTGCTAGGCATACAATTTGGTAAAAAATGAAATGATGCCTGGGAACTTGAAATTTTAACCAGTGTTAGACCAATATTTATCATAAACAATGCAACTGACGTCACTCAGTTTTGACATCTCGGCGCAAAGATATAACAATTTGAAGTTGACGATCCGCAGAGGTGGGACAGGACACAGTTGATGACAAATATTTTAATCGTTTTGATTGAATTTGATTGGTAGGCAGATGGATTGGCAGAGGCTTGAAACTTTGGCCACATGAAGTATCTGACAAATGCAATAGAGTGAAAAAGGAAATTTTTCAATAAGTGCAACGAGCTAAAAATGACATGCGGTCAAAGTCATGCATTTAGTTTGAAGACATAGTGAAACTCGCAAACTTGTGTGAATGGCTCTGGGAAATAGCGTTGCTCTCATGGCAAATGGATTCATCAAGAGCTGAAACTTGGAACATTTGAAGATGAACATGAATGCATTATAATGCAACAATCCTTTTGACTCGATCATCTCCTAAGCCAAAGTTATAACTCTCCAAAGTAGTGTCTTGACAAGCAATTACACTGTTCAGCAATGCAATCAGTAGAAATTGCCTACAGAATGACCCTTGAAAAGTGATCAAATGGATTTGTAATAACTTAAAACTTGGAACACATGTACCATTTTCACCATAGATCATAGATCAATAATCAGTTTGCATGGATCAATCTTTGGGTAAAAGATACAGGCCTCCGAACAAGGCTCCTGATAAGAAAAGCTCAAAGTGGCAAACTGCAACTTTAAGTGAATCTCTCAAAATGGGTACTTACCAAATCAACTCAAACTGAAAACTAAAAGTTGCAAACCACTGAATGTGCTGAATGAAGAGTGTTCCAAGCATTTAAAGGCTCATATCACTTGATTTCAAATTGGCTCAAAATTAGGACCACTCAAAGCAACATCATCAAACTGACCTTCCAAAGCGAAAAGAACACCTCATTGCAAAAATTTTCATAGGGGACCCAAAAATGCCTTCCTCATTTTTGAGTCCCAACAGTGGCTCTATCTAGGGATGGTTGAATGCAAGTTCAACACAAGAATACCACAATCTTTTGGAAGAGCAGACCACCCCAAAAACCAACTTCTCCTTCTTAATCCAAAAACAACTTCATCTTCTTAATCCTCCAATCCATTATTCGGTTCTGAGGCTCCTTTATTCAAAGCAAACTACACTACTGCTGAAAACAAAGCAACTATACAAATATACACAAACTTCTTACAAATGGAAACCAATTGAGGTGCACTTACCCCGATCAAAAATATGATTCTCATTTTTACCCAATATCATAGGAATTCGGAGAAACCAACTGGTTATCAAGAAAACATCATTATTGTAATGAGAACTATTCATCATATCCATATAACCAATTGAAAACCATCTGTTATCTTGAAACTCATCATAACCAATCGGCTGGAATAAATTCTTCACATGACATCCTTCTGAAATCAACGCATGACTAAACACTGAAATATCTTTACCAAGTTGATCATGAAAAAGGACAACTTCATACTGAGATCTAGAAACATGAAAAGGGCATTCATAAAACTCATTATTTGATAAAATGCATTCCAAATAAAGAACAAAAGACTTACTGACTTTACCATTCGGATCCTCTTCATTCTTATGATAGACAATAACATTATCACCGAATCTAAAAGTCTCTAAGCCTGATTTGTAAATGTATTCTGAATTTACTTCAAAAGTGCAAACAACATCTTGATGGAGACATTCATATACGGGCTCATACAAATCAAAATCACAAGCACCTTGAATCTCACATTTGCTTCCGCCAAACATATCAAACTCTAGCTGATCACCGTATATGCACTCAACATTATTATCATCCACATGATAGAGAGAAAAACATACCTCATTCTGAAACAATTTTTTTGCTGTGTCTTTCTCACAATCAAATGCTTTTCTCTGTTCCATATCTTCATCCTGAGAAAGGAAAAGATGGCTTTGCATACTATTGTCCAGAAGTTTATTAGTACCACAAACACCAAAATCAAATGTGAACACATCCATATCTATTTTTGGCATATAATTTGATTTGTTTTCCAATTCAACATCTATCTCAAACTGAAACTCTCAAGTGTCGGATCATTAGAATCTGAAAATGAAATTAAATCTGCACTTGCATTCATAAACTTGTCTTTAAACTGAGATTCACATTCAGACCCAAATCTGAAAACACAATTATCAGCACTTTGTTGAGATTCAAAACATTCAAAATCTGAAACATCTTCCTCGACACAAGAAGAACAATATCTACTTAAAGACATATCATTATCAGCATTACATAATTCTGAATAATTTTGTTTCTCAAGAATATTTTCAGCCATGATCATGGGGGAAAAACACAAATCACTCTTGCCTTCGACTTGTGACGAATCCTCATCATACTCATCCATGCAATCTTTTGTATACTCACATATTTGGTCATCACACTCATCTTTCATGACGTCAAGATATTCTAACACTTCAATCTCCTTCTCTTGAGCGCTAAGAGCCTCTTTCAACACTGAGACTCTATGCAAATACATTGCATCCAGCTGAATGTCTTCACTTTCATTACCGCAGTCCTTCACAAATTCCCCCATATTCAAATCACCTGAAGATTGTGCTTGAGGAAATACTTCAACCGTAGTCTGAAGTTCTTGATTCACATTAGTTAACACAACCTGGTTAGTACAATCAATCAGGGAATTAACATATAAACATTGCTCAGATTTCAGCATGCTGCTATCTAAACTTTGAGAAAACAAACCAGTGGAAGCTTGTCATCTTATAACTCCATACTTCTTATTACACTCAATATCCATAGCAATTTGGAAAGCCTGATCTAAACTTTGTGGTTGTTTATCCCTCAATAGATAACTCATTTTTTGATCATAGGCAGCAAGATAAACAACTAAACATATAGCATCATGTGGTCTACATTTAACTGGAATCTTATGCAGAGTTTTCATGAATCTGGAATTAAAAGTGGGAACTAACTCCGCATCTGCTTTGTGAATACCAATTAGGTTAACTAGTAGATCATAATCACCTTCCCATTCTTTGAAGTGTTCATTAAATGCTGATTCAAATTCTTCCCATGAATTGATTGACCGAGGAAACAAGAGGGAAAACCATTCTCTAGCCTCTCCAACCAAAGACCGAACAAATAACTTCATGATTACATCCTCATGGAAAATTTCATAATCTTCTATAAAATCCAAGAAATGACTGAGATGTTTTTCAGCTGATTCATTCCCTATACCACTGAACAAGGGCAATCTTTCCCTCATCTCCGGAGGCACCACATTTGGATAACCCAGAATTCCTTGAAAATTTAAGGCAGGGTAAAATTGAAAATGAAAATTCCTTTTACCTTCCATCTGAGATGTCCTATGAGACATACTATCACTTGATGATACACAAGGCTGAGCAAACTCAGAATACATTTCCAGAATACAACCATAAATGACTTCAACCTTGTGGTAAAACATTTAAAACCTTAAAATAATCCACACACCAATACACATACCATAAAAATTTTTTGAAACTTAATGTGCAAACATCATTTCCTTCCCTCTAACATAATGTCGAAAATCATTAGATAGGGAAACATTTCTTCATCATTTAAATTCTAAACTGCAAGATTACCTGGAATACAACCAATATAGCCAAGCTTTGAAATTTGATGTATTGCCTTTGAGAAACCACAAACACTTCACTGATCATCATACAGAGTCGCCACTCTCATTTAATGAGAGAATATAACAATTTTTTGAAAAGAATTAGACTCTATAACCAAACTGGACCAAACCCTGGGATGATTCAGCAAAGCAAGGAATTGGACATCTTAACTTGCTATCATTTATTTCTTCCCCAGCAGAGTCACCATTTTGTTAGCTATTTTTCTTGTAGGAGAAACAACTAGAACACCAAAGTGCTCTCTCCCTTTTATGCTCTTTGTCCAATCAAGAGAAATGCTAATACGACAAGGATTTGAATCCTTCTTCACTAAGGGCTCCACAGACCCAGGCGGGTATACCTATGAATGTCTACCTCGAATGATAATTTCTCTACACATCATAGGCAGGTATAAACATGGATTAGAAAGGACACTAACATCCTGTGAAGGGATTCACTACTCTGAGTAAATCAGGGGATGGCTTCCAGCCCATCATACTTGATCTATCATTCCATACACTAAAACAGAAAGGGAAATGGTTGATTGATTTAAAGATTTGTTCTGGACGCAATTCTGGAAAAAGACCAGTGCCTAATCCATTGGGCTAGGAGTCAAACAAACACACATCCACAGAGATTTTCAAATTAAATACAAGTAAAACCAAATGGAATGCCTTGCAAACCACTATCTCTTTCTCACACCTGGACATCAAATCCATATGCCATTTTTCTTTCTCAGAAAACACCACTGAGACTGACACTCTCCTTGAAAGAAGCTTAGTGATACCCTCACAACCTGCCTTACAGATTAGTGTGCTGAACTTGCCTTACAAATTTGACACACAAGAAATCTAAAATAACACACAGAGACATCAACAAACACTAGAAAGGGCTTCAATGTATTTTCATTAAACTTCAAAATGTCAATACATTCAGATAACAGCTAACTTAGAAAAAGTAGACACTAAACTTCAACTAGAGATTGCATTCTTGGAACTCAAACACTTGCAGAGCCAAGCCCGTGCAAAAAAGTTGGAACCCCTACAAAATACCAGAAATGGGAATAAGAAGGCAAAGAGGAAATTTAGGAAGCATTACAAAGCGACACTTGTCAAACACTGAACTACTACTGATGAATCAATGCTCTGAACTGAATGACCCTCTGCTCTATCCTTTTGAGAACACCTATTTTCATCCCCTCCAATAGGCTCATGAGTCACCGGATACAAAAATAAGATATTTTGAAAATATCTTCCTGGCTCCCCTGAAACGTTCAACTAGAAATATCTCGTAACCAATAAGACCTGCATTAAATTTGAACTTAGAAACGGAATCCTCATCTTCTCACCTTTCCGACGGTATATAACACTTGATATTTAGGCGAAAAATAAAGCCCCTAGCTATTAATTTGGTCTCACATGTCTGCAACTTTGATATTTGGATTTATTCATATAGTTCAGACTATATAAAAATTGTTTATAATTTTGACTTTTTGAAGCCATGAATGCAGGAAAATAATAAAATATTATTTCTTGATGCCCTTGCTGGGACCCACATGCCATGTGGCAAGCATAAATTGGCCGGCCTGCCACCTCATTTGCCATCTAATATAGCGACTAGGTGACTGCATGTTCACTCTCTAATTCGCTTAATGTTTTTCAAATTGCAAGTTTAATTTCGCAAACTGGCGAACTAACCATTCTCGCTGATTTAATGTCTTCTCCTTGACAGTCAACACTCGGCGACCATGTGACTGCTCCATTCTCATAATCGCGGAATGTTTTGCCTAAACTACCAAACAATTGGTGAATGCGCGAACACGGTTATCTCCGAATCGTGGAATCACTTGTTTAACTGCTAGTTTAATCTGCGAACTAGCGAACGGTCGCCATGTGTCATGTCTGCAAAATTTCCTTCTCCTAAGTGTGGGCACGGAAACTGAGGTGGTTAGACAGGCTTGCGCGGGCAGAGCCTCCTCCATTTCAACTTATTGTGTATGTTTGTCTTCTTGTATTTAAACATCACAAAGATCATTTTCGTGATCAATGTGGGATCATTATTCTCACAGTTTTAAAGACCTCTTCAACACTTTGCCCAAAACAAAAGGGCCCGCCGCGCAAAAAGTTCACCAGTCCACTGTACCCACCAAAAACCTCCCCTCTTTTACTCACAATACACCCTGAGTGTCATTGTATTTAGACATCACAAAAACCTAGTTACGCTGCATGTGGGATAATGGCATTAAACAGAAAACCCTGCCATGTTCTGTGAACTTGAATACAAATCTGATCACCAAGCTCCTGGTCACACATACTCTCTATCTGGTGCAAGGCAACCTGTAATCTGTATTTTGCGCAAGGCACCCACATATTGCTTGCATGGGCACATCCTTTAGTTCGCTGGCAAACATCGATCACGCAAAGCATCATAATAAACTGTGCGTGGGTTTACTTGGATACTGGATACCTCCTATCCAATATTATTCTTCAAAATATACCCACTGTCTCCCAAGGCTTATCTATGCTTGAAGAGCCTCTGAAACATCAACACAAAGAGAAGGAATTGTGGGAACGAGCCCCCACAAATGCAGAAAAATAACATTTTTTCTTTTGGGAACTACAAGTTTGGAGAGACACAGTCTGCAGAGTAAGAAACATTGGTGGAAAAAGCTTGGCATCCATTCAGCAAGACACACCCCCGTTTGATTTGCGCAAGCACACCAAACTTAGCACAATCATTTTCATTGCGCGGGTTCACAATGCATTTTCCATTTGTCTGTGTGTGCCTCCCGGTTTCAAATGCATGAGGCCTCCATTTAACCTCATGCACCATGGAGATCTTTTCTTGCTCATGTCTGACTGTATTTAAAACAAATGCCAGCCCCCTCTTTCATTTTGTGAGTCCTTGCAAATGCTAGCATGCTCCTTTGTTAACGCTAGCTCGGTATCATATTAATGCTTCCAAATGCTTATGTGAACCACTGCAAATGTGTGCGCTGCTCTGCCTTTATACATGAGTTTCTTTGTTTAAAACACTGCCCCCCAATCCGCCTAAATGCGTGGGGCATCCCTAATGAGGCACGCCACTCCAAACCTCTATGAGCTGCGACTTCCTTCTTATATTTTAAATTGGTGTCTCTCAACGTCATTATCCAAATCCTCCAGCATAGCTTTCTTTTATCTCTTTTGCTACCTCCACTCCCTTTCTATACCCAGTTGGATAGCATTCCACATAGTCCAAGACCTTTGCTGCTCTGGCACAAAACATTTGCTTCTGTTTGAAACAATGAGAACACCAAAAGCTCCATACAATTTAGCTCCCACAGAACGAAGATGCTTTGCAAGTGAAATTGCAACTGGACTGGATTGAGTTGTCACAACTGGCTCCACTGGTGGCAAGTCAATATCATCTATCCTAGCTAAAGCAGGGACAAAACTATTATATGTTGTAGATAAAGCTGTAATTACCAAAGCACCTGTGTTTATCTGGATACCAGCTATTTGTTGTATTTCTTTAAAACTGAAATTCTTAAGAGAAATCAACAGAAAACTCAAAGACAATAGTGCTGAAGTAAAACAATATGCACGAGATGCCCCTTCCAACTTTTCAAATTGATATGACCATGTTATCGGCTTGTCTCTTTTCCTAAGAAGCAGCAGTGGAGACTTAAGGCATGAAGTCAGGTCCAAAAATGGGCCCGGCTAAAAAAAATTTCGTTCCCATACAAATTTCGCACGAAAATATCATATTACTCCTTAGGCACAAAAATCACGAACTCGGCATCGATCGAAAACACTTGAAACACCATCCGGATCATCCGGCAAACTTTGCCCGAATACTGCAAATGGCCCGTTTGATCAACCTGGAAAACTAGTTAAAACAAATTTTCACGTCCCGTCACTTTGCATGCTTGAAGATTGTAGTTCATCCTTCGACCTTGCAAAATTTCATATTTTTCCTCCACCGGGGCATATGAAATTTTAATTGTTTAAAACGATTAAAATATTTCAGGATAAAATCCTGCTAGGCGTACAATTTGGTAAAAAATGAAATGATGCCTGGGAACTTAAAATTTTAACCAGTGTTAGACCAATATTTATCATAAACAATGCAACTGACGACACTCAGTTTTGACATCTCGGCGCAAAGATATAACAATTTGAAGTTGACAATCCGCAGAGGTGGGACAGGACACAGTTGACGACAAATATTTTAATCGTTTTGATTGAATTTGATTGGTAGGTAGATGGATTGGCAGAGGCTTGAAACTTTGGCCACATGAAGTATCTGAAAAATGCAATAGAGTGCAAAAGGAAATTTTTCAATAAGTGCAACGAGCTAAAAATGACATGCGGTCAAAGTCATGCATTTAGTTTGAAGACATAGTGAAACTCGCAAACTTGTGCGAATGGCTCTGGGAAATAGCGTTGCTCTCATGGCAAATGGATTCATCAAGAGCTGAAACTTGGAACATTTGAAGATGAACATGAATGCATTATAATGCAACAATCCTTTTGCCTCGATCATCTCCTAAGCCAAAGTTATAACTCTCCAAAGTAGTGTCTTGACAAGCAATTACACTGTTCAGCAATGCAATCAATAGAAATTGCCTACAGAATGGCCCTTGAAAAGTGATCAAATGGATTCGTAATAACTTAAAACTTGGAACACATGTACCATTTTCACCATAGATCATAGATCAATAATCAGTTTGCATGGATCAATCCCTGGGTAAAAGATACAGGCCTCCAAACAAGGCTTCTGATAAGAAAAGCTCAAAGTGGCAAACTACAACTTTAAGTGAATCTCTCAAAATGGGTACTTACCAAATCAACTCAAACTGAAAACTGAAAGTTGCAAACCACTGAATGTGCTGAATGAAGAGTGTTCCAAGCATTTAAAGGCTCATATCACTTGATTTCAAATTGGCTCAAAATCAGGACCACTCAAAGCAACATCATCAAACTGACCTTCCAAAGAGAAAAGAACACCTCATTGCAAAAAATTTCATAGGGGACCCAAAAATGCCTTCCTCATTTTTGTGTCCCAACAGAACTCAAGAATTTGTATCCAGAGGATCCTGATTTTGGTGAAGTTTTTAAAGAAGTTAAGGATTTTTCTGAACATTTGAAGAACATCCATGAGAAGGTGAGGAAGCACATTACCAAGATGATTGCACAGTATAAGGTGAAGGCAAATGAGAAAAGGAGGCATAAGGAATTTTAGGTTGCAGATGAAGTCATGGTTCATTTGCGGAAGGAGCGATTTTTGGTTGGTACATATAACAAGTTAAAAATGTAGAAGTTTGGGCCATGTAAGATACTGAAGAAGCATGATTCAGGAAATGCATATGAGGTAGAATTGCCTACTAAGCTAAATATTTCAACAGTGTTTAACATTTTAGATTTGACAGAGTATCATGAAAGAGGTGTTGAAGATCAGGTTACAGCAGCACAGTGGAGTATTCCAACAATCAGTTCAGATATCAAGGAGATTGAAGACATATTGAATAGTCATGTTGGCAGAAGCACAAGGAACATGACATATGAAGAGTATTTGGTCAAATGGAAAGGATGACTTGTTCAAGATTCATCATGGCTAACAAAGGAGGAGGTTAACAATCTTGGTTTTCCTCTGCACACCTGATTCGTGACAGGGTCACTTCTTAAATTACCCCGGGTGTCTAATGCAGGAGCATCCTAGGTGTAAGAGCAATCTTGCATCACCCAAAAATATTTCTGGTTTCTTTTCAATAAGGGCTATCTTGTGTAGAGCTACTATTTATGGAAACTTGTTATTATTAGTAAGTTGGTCTTACGATCTCGAAATGTTCTAATTTCATAGTTGGAGTTTCATCTTAGTCATATCAGCCTGCCTGTAAAGTTTCATTGCTAGATCAAGTATGGTTTCGAAGATATTGAAACTTCTCAGTTTTGGAAACAGGGTACAAAAACTTTGAACTCAATTTTGAAGGCTTTAGAGGCCCCAGATGATGTCAAATTTTCAAAAGAATGAAGCTTGCTTGTTTCAAGTGTTGTAGAGTTTTTCATGCCCTTTCCAAAATGGGGTTATAATTGTCAATCGGGTCAACAGGTGATGACTTATGGTCTCCAGAAGTTGAGTCACCTGAAATGGTGGAAAATGATTTTCCTTCAAAATTTTTATTTGGGTTTCAAAAGTTATTTTGAGCCGACTTTGATGTAATAAATTGAAAATAAAATAATTCTAAGTTGGTCAGCCCTAAGGGCTAAATTTTTGGAACCTTCTCAGGCGGTGGAAAATGCCTATATAAAGAAGGCTTGTAGTGTTGTCTAGGACAGTTTTGGTAGTAGATCTGGGTATTGATTCAAGGCTTTGTCCTACATAATATTGTAAGGGAATGCCCATGTGGCTTTGCATATTGTAATTCTGAAAGTTTGTAATTCCACATTTGTGGAGATAATAAGAAGCCAATTTTTTGTTCTTGCATATTGTTGTTATTTCTCTATTTTTGTTATGTGTTTTTGGTATTAAGGGGAGCACCCTTCATCAAGTGGTATCAGAGGAGGAGTTCTTGAGTGTGTAAAAAAATTACCGATTGCGAGGCAGTTTGCACCAGGACCGTGGGTTAGGGTTTCTACGTAAACAGATCACCGACTATGAGGCATTTTGCACCAGGACCATGGTTAGGGTTTCAACGTGCATCGTGAAAATGCCTCCATGAAGGGAATGTGGTGGAAGATTTGGTGTTGTAGCACCTGAGGTTAGAGTGCTCCAAAGACAAGTGCGAGCATTGCAATAAGAGATTTGCAAAATAATGAATCTTAATGTTAGAGACGAAAGCGGGATGAAGCCGAAGAAGAAGATCAAGAAGGAGAAGTCAAAGTTGTAAACTAGGAGGAAGAAAGACTTTTTCGGGCCATTTCCAAGATCAGAAAAAGACCTAAGATTGAGGTTCCTTCATTTTCAAGAAATCTTAACCCAGAGGAGTTGATCGACTGGATCAATGAATGTGAAGAATGTTTTGAGTATGAAGATATTGAGGATCCTGATAGGGTTAAATTTGTGAAGGTCAGACTGAAAGGTCATGCGAAGATCTAGTGGCAAGAGATTCAATTGGAGAGAAATAGAAGAGGGAAAGATAAAATCACAAGATGGGATCGGATGGTGGATAAATTGAAGTGAAAATTCATCCTTGTTGATTATGAGCTTGACCTACTGAAGAAAATGCAATGTTTGAAGCAAGCGAGATGATCTATTTAGGAGTATACAGAGGAGTTCTATCGAATCCTCATCAGAACAAGCCATGCAGAAGCTGATAAGGAGAAAGTTTCCTATTACCTTAATGGGTTGAGGCCAAGCATTCAGGAGAAGCTGAATCTGGTTCAAATGAATAGTATTGAAGAGGCATACCAGTTTGCCCTAAAAGTAGAGGAAAAGCTGAACAAGAAGTTTGAGAGCAGACAAAATGGAAGAGGTCACAGTGGATGATCTGGTGAACGGTCATATGGAGGCCGAAATGAGGATCCAAAAAGAAGGATGAGGCCAGTAGCAGTCAAAATCAAAGAGGAAATGATTCTAATCATTTCCAAGATCAAAATAATAGAGATCAGAGAGGAAGAGGAACAGGACAAGGTTCAAGAAGAGGAGGCTTCTGTTGGTCGGCCCTAAGGGCTAAATTTCTGGAACTTTCTCAGGTGATAGAAAATGCCTATATAAAGAAGGCCTGTAGTGTTGTCTAGGATAGTTCTGGTAGTAGATTTGGGTATTGATTTGAGGCTTTGTCCTACAAAATATTGTAAGGGAATGCCCATGTGGCTTTGCATATTGTAATTCTAAAAGTTTGTAATTCCACATTTGTGGAGATAATAAGAAGCCAATTTTTTGTTCTTGCATATTGTTGTTATTTCTCTATTTCTGTTATGTGTTTCTGTTATTAACGGAAGCACCCTTCATCAGTTTCACAATGCAAAATGCAAAAGAAAGGAAATGCTTCACTTCACATTGATGCATATATCCATCGCTATATAATATGTTTCCCAGAATGTGCAGAGGAATGTACGAATTTGTCTTTTGTTTTAATATTACATATGTTTTATAAATAATATTGTAAAATGCAAAAGAAAGAAAATTCATTAGTGTACATCGATGCATATACCTATTACTAAATCGGATGTTGTCAGGGATGTGTCAAAGAATGTACAAATTTTTTCTTCTTTCAATATACCTATTGTATACTATCTGATGTCAATAAAATACTATTAGACATACATATTTATGATGGCCTACTATACATATAATATTTTCATACATGTGAATTCATAGTAGCTTATCAGATACCTATAACAAAGTATGATATTTATACATTATCATTAGAGAAAAAAGTCACAGTCAAAATAATTGAAAATTATAGTAAGGCCTTCTCTAATAAACCGCTGCATGTGATTGTTTAGGGAACTGCGAGTACAAGGAAATCTTACTTAATTTCTCATATCAGAGAAGTAATAAACAATAGGGCACCCAAAAAAAAAAGTCAGTTATTGATATTGACCCCAAAATGGATTGCCCCATTCAACATACATGCAATAGCAATCCATTCCAAGCTCATAATCCCTAAAAGACATGAAAAAATTACAAAGACACACATTAACAACATTCCAAGAAGAATTAAAACATATCAAGTATATCCTTATAGATGAGATGAACTTCGTTGGATGAAAGATGCTTCTCAAAATTGATAGTTGGCTTTGGGGGGCCTTTCCCCATTGATTAATTGCATCTTTTGGTGGAATATCAATGATACTATTCGGCGACTTAGCACAACTTCCATTTATTATTAATAAACCAATCTATACATCACACTCTAATGCATAGTTGTTGTGGAAACAATTTACAATGATTTACCAGTAATAATACTAATGACATTGGCTGAGATAAAAACTTAGCTTTAAAAAATAAGTTCAAGTGGTATGTTTCAAAAATTATTCCTTGTTACTTATCAAAGTATGAACTATACCTATAATTGTAATGTATAACCTAAGGATTGGTGGAATGGGTGTAATGTTTTCTAAAGATATGTCCTCTACAAGGGGTTGTCGACTCCATTCATCTATGATGAAGTGATCATATTGTACATAATATTCTGGTTCTTCACTATTTTCTACAATATCAATCACTGTACCTTCAAACCAAGCTCCCTATAAACCCTCCTCATTACTGCATACTTCAACCTTGATGTCAATTATGTCCTCCATTTTTATATGCCTTATGTATGATTATGCAAAAACCAAAATTTCAAATTATCAATTAACCGTAATTGTAGAACAATTTAATTCACTATTACTTAACGTTAATTGTAGAACAATTTAATCCACTCTTACTTTACACTGCATTTTAAATGAAAAATATTGAATTTTTTCCCACAAGATCGTGAATAATAGATATATTAAAAATATATTACTAAACTATAATAATTTAATATTTTTTAAACTATGAATGAGACTATTGTGAAATAAATATATATCTATCCAATTAAATGAAATATGATTTACAACTAAAACAAATGTTACTTGTAACAAACCAAACATAATTGCTAATCAATCAAGAACCTAAAATTCTAAATGTTTTTCAATTCTATTAATCTAAGTAATATTTAGTAATATTCATAAAATTTGAAACCTCCTTTGGACAATTTAATTCACTCTTACTTAACTGTAATCATAGAACAATTTAATTCACTCTTACTTTACACTGCATTTTAAATGGAAAATATTGAATTTTTTCTCACAAGATCGTGAATAATAGATACATTAAAAATATATTACTGAACTATAATAATTTAACATTGTGTTCAAACTATGAATGAGACTATTGTGAAACAAATACATCTATCCAATTAAATGAAATAAGATTTACAACTAAAACAAATGTTACTTGTAACAAATCAAACATAATTGCTAATCAATCAAAAACATAAAATTTTAAATGTTTTTCAATTCTATTAATCTAAGTAAAATTTAGTAATATTCATAGAAAAGAATTTCATAAAATTTGAAACCTCCTTTGGAATCTATTATTTGATTCCAAATAATCTACTCATTAATTCATATTAAATATTAATCTAATTTTTTCTAACATGTTTTTCAACTAGTCTTTCGAAACAAATATCAAAGTTCCTTGTGAGAAGATGGACCCTATTAGGAGTGTATGAGATACATTCAATACATATCAGTCCCTGTGAGGAGACTTTGAATCCCTGTGAACATATTCCAACCCTGTGAGGAGTTGTGGAAGGTAGAAGGACTCACTGTCCAAATAGCTTCAAGGGAAAGACCACTGAACTCACTATCCAATTGATCTTTGTATTATCCCAAATAGAATAATACCAAATATAACTGATCTCAAAAACTCTTTCCTCTCTCCTCTAACCATGCCTCTATTGCACCAAATGCTTCCCAAGTCTCAATACCAGATCTGCAAACTTCACATCACATAATAATCCCTTAGATCACTTACATTATTTCACACTTCAGAACTTACATTTCTTACAATTCTTACTTCAGAATCAAGGAAATAATCCTTGCTTTATTCTAGACCCAATATTTCATAATTGAGCCGGTCAATTAGGCTTTATCAATTACAAAATATAAAATAATACACGTTACATATTAATTTCATAATTACACAACACTGTCGGCTCACAAACTTAATAAATCTTCACATGTACAACCTCTGACTAAGTTGACTTAGCCAGATCACCTTCACAATGTCTTCAATCTCTGTATAACTTCGCTTGTCCATATTCTATCTATGTTAGGAGATATAATCCAGTCATGACAAACTACTTCTTAGGAACTTTGTCAGAATACAGTCTTCACTAAATCTCTTATAAATATCACCATTCTTTGAATTTCCATATGTGCTCTTGACTATGTAGAACATGTCCTCAACTATGCATGACCTCATCTGCAACCCACTATGTGCGCTAACTCAAATTTTGTCTGCTATTCTGTCAATCTTCAGTATAAACAGTATGCTGACATCAATGACAAATACAGTCATGAATGCAGCATGTGATCACTTCAGTAATGCTAGAATACTCCCCATAGGACATTTTCAACATTCATGCTAACATGTATAGTACCTAGAGGCTTTAAACCCAATAACATTCTTTTGAATCAAAATTTGAATACTAAGCTTTGTGATTTTGGCCTTGCTTGAATACTGTAACTGGATGATGCACAATATGCCAACAAGGGCATTTCTACAGATAGAAAGCTATTTCTAAAGGATTTAAATAAATATCCTAGCTATGTTACATTGGGTTCTACTAGAACACTATAAAATTACCTTTATCCTTTTACCCTTCATAAGAATAGAAAGCGATTACTTTATTCAGTGGCAATTTTTGAGGGAACAATTAAGTTTTCACTTTTGCAGTTGACCAATGCATTCTACTTTCCTTGTTTGGCCTTACAGTGGTTATCTAGATCCTAAGTATGAGGTTACAGGTTGTTTGAATGTAAAATTAAACATTTACAACTTTGGATTGAAGCTTTTGTCAAAGTCACAGATGAGTTGTTACACCCCGAGCATGTGAAACTTTTACTTGCATATATGTTCAATACAACCGTAGTTTGTTGGGAGGTTTAGTAAACTAATGTAATAATTTAGTTTATGGTTTGGTGTATGAATGCAGGTGTGGAGGTTATATGGAGAGGATTGGCTTCATGAGCTAATAGAACCTCAATTGCTTAGCACTGATAGTTTTTACTCAAGTAGCATGTTAAGAATAGTTAAAATAGCTCTTTGGTGCACTCAAAAGGAACCCGAAAGACATATATTAGTGTTGCGAGTGTTAGTAATGCTTTTATCAGAAGAAGAGATTCTCATACCATTCCAAGGAGTTGAATCCTATTTAGATCTCAGCCAGAGTCACAAAACCATGCTGAATGGTGATGAGTAGTCAACTTGTGGTTGTCTTAGCTCTTAAATAAGTTACATAATCAATAATATAATCACATGTAGGTATCAACTCATCCTAAGGATTATAGTTAAGTATTAGGTTGAGTAGAGTCATAACTGACTTGTATCTACATAAAGTGATTGCTAACATCATTTTTTTACAAGTGTGGATTCTCAAAATTGAGGTAAATTGGGTTTAGGCAACCAAAAGTGGACAATTCAAATCTACACACAAAGATCAAATTTGCAAGTGGTAAGATCAAATCTATAATTTTAAAAATAATCCAGAGACTTGCATAGTGAAATTGTTAGTCTAATAGCACTCATTTGAAATGCCTCTTAGCATGTACATCAAGTGCGGACATTTGCGAGAGAGATGCAAACTATTTGATGAAATTCCAAACCCAAAAGAGTGCTTGTGGAGTGTCTCGATTGCAGGTTGTGCAAAGCAAGGGCTACTCATGAGGCACTGGAATTGTTTCATCAAATGCAGGGAATTGGAGTCCAAGGCAATCAATTCACATTGTCTGGTGTGCTCCCAGCGTGTGCAAGCTTGGAATATGTGCTCTCAGCGTATTTCGACAAATGCCTTAGAGAGATGTGCGAGCTTTGACTGCAATGATGGTGGCAATGAAGTTATTTGAGGAAATGCCACAATGAGATGTGGCATCATGGATAGCTATGATTGCAGGATTAATTAAGGATTATTAGTATATATGATATTAATAAAATGTACTATTTATGAAGGATTATAAGTTGGAAGAGATACCATTCCCTGCCACCTTTCCAGCATCATATACATGATCACATTACATAAGTTTTTCTTCTATCTATATTTTGCATGAAGATTTGTGATTTAGTAAACAAACTTGTTTGATCATAAAATCCAGGAGAAAAATGACATCAAGGGTTGAAGGAAATGGAAAAGAGGGTGATCATGAAAGAAGAGTAGAATTACAGCAATGTCTACAACATTTCCTACGGATATTTCAAGGAGAAGAAGTGAGGAGAATGATTGAAGAGAGAATGAGAATGTTGTAAGACATGAACAGAGGCCTTTGCAAATTCAACTCTCACTCACCTCATGTTGCATCTCAATAAAAGAGGGAGAGGGAGGAAGAGAATTGATAGATGCGTTTGAATTGAGAATTGCCAGATGTTCTGTCACAGTTCTCATATTTTCCACCATGACTACCTTCGTCGATGGTTAGAGAGGAAGAAAGAGTGCCCACTATGTAAGATGCATATCCCTTACCCATATCACAAACCATCTCTGCCTTCATCTCACTCATGAGTAAGGGTCTCTAGATTTTTATTTAGGGCCCGTTTGTTTGCAGGAATTTGACTAGAATTAGGTGCGGGACTTTTGCGTTTTCCCAAAATCTGACGTTTGTGACCTTATATTGCAAACCCAGATTATGCCTTCAAAACCCGGTTTAGGCCTTAAAATGGGTGGCACCATCTTCTAGGCAAATAGGTGGAATTCAAAATGAAATTCAGGTTTTATGAAATAATGAATCTGATTTAATTTCACCGTCAGATCTGTGATCTCCGTGCATTGCATTTTTTATTAGGGTTTGGTCATGTTCTCGGTGGATGCCTCATTTTCGTAGGGAAATACTCTAGGTTTGCATCTGATTTCATCAACTATCTACCACTCGAGGTAGTTCTAGACATCAACTATCTACCGCTCAAGGTAGTTCCAGACTGTATGCTTGATGGGGTTGGAAAACGTTTGTTTATTTTATATTACAAAAATCTGATCCTGTTCCACTACTTGCAGTTTTCCTCTTATAATTGAATGTTTACAAACATAGTTGTTTTTATTCTAGGCTTTTTATGTCTGAAAATGTATTGATCTTCCTATGGCTTCACCTCAGATTCTCTGCTATCTCCTAAAAGAATCACAAAACCCTCTCACCATTATTTTCCCTATTCTCAGCTTTCCTTTTTGTGTTTGCATTAGCATTTTTTGAACACTCCTCCTCTTGCAATGCAAAATGCACATAATAGGAACATATTTGAGTTATTTACCCAATTTCTACAAACCCCAACCATCATAAGTATGTTGAATGAATCCCTTTTTACAGTGTACGCATGAAAACAGATGCAGGACATGTAAGTTCATCTTGGTATGTTCGGTGAATTGACAAGACGTAATTGTTGGGAGCAGTAGGGTTAGGGTTAAGTTGAGATAAAAATGTCAATTCACTTCTAATTCAAATTTTGAAAATGGAAACCAAATGCAGAAGATGGATTGTCTTAGCCATCTTCTTGATCAACCAAACGGTCCAAACTATCTTCTGAATACACAAAATCAGAATTTCAAAACCTGATTTTGAGATAATCAAATTTTGACTCAAATTCCAATTCTGCAAACAAAAGGGGCAAATGTTTTTTTTTATTTTCCTGTCCTAAATATTTTTATGCATTATAGGAATTTGTATAATACTGCCCATTCCAGCACGAGTTCCAATCTATCCAAATTTGGCTCTATAAAATCTTTTAAACAGGAATATAGTTTAAGAGAACGTATGATTTATTAAAAAAAAACATTTTATGTAAATTTTAAATTTTAAAAATAAATTAAAGTAAAGAAAGTACTCATTTATTCTATTTCTTAAAGGTTGGAATAAAGATTATATGCACAACAAAATTTTCAAAAATAAAATAAAAAATAGATTTTTCTAACAATTGCAAACCATTTTAAATTAAATGTTATTAGTAAAAAAATTCGTTCTATAAAATCTTTAAAAAAATTGTTCTAAAAAATCTTTTAAACAAGAATGTGGTTTAAGAGAGAACGTATGATTTATTAAAAAATTAAATTAAATATTAAAAAATTATGATTCATAAAATTATTTAATGAGCATTTTAAATTTTAAAAAAAATTAAAGTAGAGAATGTAACAATTTATTTTCTTTCTTAAAGTTTGGAATATATATGATACGCACAACAAATTTTTCAAAAGTAAAACTAAAAACCTGCTTCCTAGTTATTGCATTGCATTTTTGTCTCTAAACACATTGAGTAGAATGCATAGATTTGTTGTTTATTTTTCTTATACTTAATTATTTTCATATGTATGAGGTTTAAATTATTTAGTTACTAAGTTAATTTATATTTAAATAAAAGATATTGATGTCTAAATTGATTTACTTTGTATATAATATTTACATTTGATTAATAATTTAGTGAATTGGACTTTCATGTTCCATTTGAAGCTTCTTGATCTATTCATTTTACTAGTATGTTTTCAAATTTCTAGTAGATTAAATTTCTTATGTACTCATCTTACCTTTTCTTTTAAAAGAAATTTGACCACTGAATTATTGTTTGTCTAATTTCATGAAAATGTTTTATAAAACTAGATAATATATTCAAGTGATTCAATATCTTATACGTTTTGTAGCATATAAAATAGTGAACCAAGATGTGATATTGGTGATTGCTAAACCAAGTTATGCATACATTAGAGAAAAGATCAATAAAAAGGTGGGGAGTCCCTCAAATGTAACTCTTGGAGGACCCAAATGGATGTAGCTGAAATAATGTAAAATCCAAGTCCTTTTAGGGATTTCAATTCAAAGGTCTTAAATATGCTGAGTGTGAAATTTTGAAGCTCTGAGGAATAGGTCGACTTCCGTGGTATAGGTTGAGTTGGGGTATACTTTGAGGTTGACTTATAACTAATAGACTAGAAACTAATTTTTTTGAAGTGAGATAGAATCTACAACTCTAGATCTACAACAAAACATGTAACAACACATAGGGGAAAAGATATACAAATAGAAGAATGATTACAACATTGTGATTCTTTTATCACCTTAGACCAATGGAGCAACAAGGGTCATTTAAAGAAATCTAAACAAAACTTATAACAAACAACATATCATGTGGGAAACACATTACAACATGAAAACACACAAAGATCCACCATACAAGAGGAGCTAAACAAGATTATCACCTACCTCCCTATATCAGTCCATAAAGTTTAGGGAAGGTTGAAAACTAGCAAGAGGAGAAACATCAAGCATGATAAAAGAAATAATAGCGAGCTCCAAAAAAGGACCATGATGTGAAGATTGTTCACTATGTTAATTACTAGGAGTAATAGATAACTATTATGAAATCATATCTAGTAAATCATTATCAATATCAAGAGTCTCATAATTATCAGAATCACTAGCATGCATATTATTTTTAGTACCATGAACATCATCATCAAGAGTATCTTCTTCATCAAGATTAATTATATTAGAATCGAAGATATGAGTAGCATTATCATATTTAATATTTTTAACAGTATTTGAATTCACTTCCTCCATAGGCTCAAGCATGAGATGGTCAAAGGGAATTGAAGCATTAGGTAAAGAAATATTTTGAGAAACATGGGTTTGGGCTTTAACACAATGCATGTGATGATGATCATGAGAATGATGGTTATGTTTATTCTTACTAGATAGTTGAGGTGGGGTAGGATCAATCATCATCAAGTCCTATTCTTATTTAATAGGAGGAACAAAAGGAACCACACTAGTAAATTATTTGTAGCTTGTTAGGGTTCTAGCCCCTTGGTTTTGGTTATTTTTCTCTATAGGGTGGTTAGTGTTTGTTTTGATGTTGGTTATAGACTGTTTATTTCCTGACTCTTTTTTATTTTGGATATTGGGTTTCTGGTCCCTGTAAAACCAATTTACCTCTAATAAAAAACACACACCCTTAACGTAAAAAAAAAAAAGCCAAGATGGGCCCTTGAAAAATAAAAGCATAACAACATCTCAATAAGGGAAATTGAATGGGTACCATAAAGAAAGAGAGCATTACCATCAAATGCATCACTACAAAATCTCCAACACAAGGATAATCGTCAAGAAACTTAAAGAGAAAGCCTTTTCTATCATACAATTTCTTCTTTGAATAACACAAAATTAATTTTTATCAGTGAAAGGCTCCATCGTCCTTTCATAACCTCAAATTTTTTCCAAACTTTGTTTGGAAGTTTATACATAACTAAGTTTTCCATTATGTAGTTAAAATCTACAAGACTGGAAGTCCTGCCTTATTCTTGGTTTAGCTTGGCTTGGAATTAATTTTTTGGTTCCCATTAGTTAGAATTAGCAATAAGTTAGTTTTGGCTTATGTAACATATCATGCTATACACAATTATTTGTTACTACATGAAGGAAGAAAAGATAGTGTCATTCAATTTGACTATTGTGTTGTTTTTTCACACCCATTATTACTTGTGGTAACACAAGATATCTATATGGTAACTGAGGATGATTTCTCATAAATTATTAGGTAAAGTATTTTAGATCATAATACACTTTTACAAATTTTAATATTAAAAATATTAACATCTGATATCTATTGGACAACTCTTTTCATTTGACTAATTTTTGCAATTGGTTACAAATATTTGACTACACTTTTGTGTGTATGTCTATGTTATTTTGAATTTGTAACCCCATCTTATTATTAAAAAAATAAGGAAAACAAGAATAGATGGTTTCATTAATAAGTAGTATAGGTTATAATAATAAAACTTAGAATGATCACAATGAAAGATACTATATACGTTTATAAATTATGTTAGAAAAAAGACAAGTACATTTTAATTTTTAACAATTTAATTTTTAAAATTTTAATCTTTTTGAATTCTAAAGTAAAAACTATGTATTTCATTTTTATGTGCTAGCTTTTTGAACTGGGTTATGTATTTTTGTGTGTGCAATGGGAAGGGATAAAGTTGTAGATCAATCAAACATCTGCTTAAATTATTTACTTTTAATTTAAACAAAACAAATATTACAATAAGAGAAAATCTATTTTTAATTATTGGATATTGATGTTTTTTAATTTAAAAATAGTTGTTACATGGTAAAAATTATGTATGTGTGTGTGTGTTGGGGGTCTATTACTATATACAAATATCAAAGGCACATGCCTACAAAAGATAAGTATTGACATTTATAGCTATGTTTAGAGTGAAGTCTTTAGATGGTTTCCGTATTCAATGCACTAATACTCTCAACATAACCAAATGTTCCACATCAACAATACAATGTGATCCCTGCTTATGGCAGATTTGGAATTGGTCTTTATCTTTTCTTCTCCTCTTCTATTATGTGCACCATGTTGATGCCTGTTAAAAGATTGAACTTGTAACAGCTGAAATGGCTTATAAAAGTTCGTGTAACTATGAAAAAGGAGATGCACCAATTTAAAAAATGATCAAGTTGGTAGACACTTCTCACACTACTATCGATGTTACACTATGGGGGGCACCAACTGAACGAGAAGGTGGAGATCTCCAGTAAAGGTATTACCTCCAAGAAACTACAATGCTTGTTATTAAGAGTGAGCATGTATCTAAATTTAATGGTAAATTTATAAGTACATCAAGCATGACAACTTTTTTGATAGACCCTGTCATAGAGGAAACTATTAGGAGTAGTTCAAAGAGATAACTGAGAGGGTAGGATGAATCAATTATCTACAAGATTCAATTATTTATCTGATTAAGTATATAATAATTTTAAGCATAAACACAATGAAAGAACACTTAACACAACACCATAATTTTGATTACGGGGAAACCCAAATAGGTAAAAACCCTAGTTAGGAGTCTTTTACAATTAACCCTGTTAGGGGTGACGACACACTGTCCAAGAGCACACTGATCAAAGGGGTGAAGGCTGCAACCTTCTATTTAATAGATACACACTATATCTAGATCTTGGTGAACTGTGCGTAGACCTGCTCTTGTGATCAGTTCCAATGAATAGCATAAACTGTCTACTATGTCACATAGACTTTCTACTGGTGGCTTAACACTTCGCACTCTCTGCTCTCCTCTTATCTCTCAATACATAGCTAACGCAAAGGACACAGACCAAAGGGGCCAAATAGTGGCACACCCTAAAGATCTAGCCTACTCAACAACACACGGAAGTAACAACAACATAGTGAGAGAGAGAAATTAGGACCATTCATATATTATCATTCAAATTGATTCATACATGTCAGGTTGTAAGGCCTTCCTGATTATGGCCATATATTACAATGAATTATAGAAGTCCTCAAAACATGCGAGGATCTACTAAAAATCTTGATTCTACTATCTTCTATCTTCTATCAAAGCTGACTCCCTAAACTCTAACGAAACAACTACATTTATACAAGAGGCTACTGAACTAAGTCGGCCTTCAAATCCACAATCAATGGAAGGAACTGTCAGATCTAGGACTAGACACTTCCCAAAGATGGATACAAGCATTAAATCTATGACCTATAATCAATGCACAAGTCAGCCTTAATAGAAACTTAAAACAAACTACTTGTTAAGCAAGGATGACTGAGCAACAAACAAGCATCGTTGAGCGCTAGTGAAACAACCGACCACCTAGGAGATAACTGACCAAACTCGGTAACTAAAGGAAACCAACCAACTACCGAGCCAACTCGGTCAAAGAAGGAACTGAGCAACACAGATAAACTTCAAAAAGCTTTTTGGTGACATAGGATTTCCAAGGACCCAAGATGCTCATACGTCAAACACCTGGGGTTATTTAGAAATGATTCTCTGAATCATTTAGTAGGTATGATCTAAGCTGCATCCAACTCAAACTGTGAAATCCATGAACTGTCTTCAATCAGTCTATTCTTCCACTTTACCAAATATTATATATATTGTTTACCCCTTGTTCTTTTGCTAACTCTTTGCTCCAAAAACTGCTCCACTTCATTCTATTTCTTAGGATACTCCATTGGTACTGTCATGTCTTCATCAAGTTCATGATACTCATACAAATCAATAATGTTGAAAATCAGTGATATGTCCATATCATCAGGTAACTCAATCTCATATGCATTTCCACTGTTAAATTTCTTCAAAATCTTGCAAGGTCCAAACTTCTTCATCTTCAACTTCCCATATGTTCCAAAAGGAAATCAACCTTTCTTCAAATGAACCATCACTTCATCACCAACATCAAAAGTCTTATGTCTCCTTGATCTATCAGCTCTGTCTTTGTATTTCTAATTACTCTCTTCCAACTTGATTTTCACATCTTCATGAAATGTCTTCATGTACTCAGCAAACTTCACTCCTTCAGCACTTCTCTTTCTTTCATCAACAATGTCTCTCAAATTAGATATACCTCTCAGTTGTATGCCATTCACAATCTCAAATGGTGTTTTTCTTGTACTCCTATTCACTAAATTATTATATGCAAATTCTACTTGAGCCAACACAAAATCCCAATTACTAGGTGTGTCTCCAACTAAACATCTCAAACGATTTCCCAAACTTATGTTTACAACTTTTGTCTGTCGATCGGTTTGTGGGTGAAATGTAGAACTATATTTCAACTTAGTGCCAAACTTTCTCCAAAGATTTTTCCACAAATATCCAACAAATTTACTGTCTTAGTTAGAGATAATACTCCTCGGTAATCCATGCAATCTGACAATTTCCTTAAAGAAAAGATCTGCTACATGTACTGCATCTGATGTCTTTCTACAAGGTATAAAATGTGTCATCTTTAAAAATCTATTTTCCACAACAAATATAGAAGCATTACCTCTTACTGTCTTTGGTAAGCCAAGAATGAAATCCATACTGATGTCAGTCCAAGGTTCCTGAGGTACAAAAATTGGTGTATACAATCCAGTATTCTAACTTACTCCTTTTGCAACTTGACAAATTCCACAACTTTTCATAAATTTTTGAAAATCTTTATACAACTATGGCCAAAAGTATTTATCCTTAAGCAAATTCAAAGTTTTATCAATACCAAAATGTCCAGCCAAACCACTACTATGTTTCTCCTTTATCAAATTAGTTCTCATTTGTCCTCTCGGTATACACAACTAAATACCTTTAAACAACATACCTTCTTGAATGAAATATTCTTCCCATTTTGTACTCGGTTGATCTTGAATAGGTGCTCTGCACTTTCTCCATGGCTCATAAAAATTAGGATCAATTTCATACAAATCTCTCATCTCATCAAAACCAAGAACTTTAATTTTCATCTCGGTCATCAAAGATCTTCTTCTACTCAATGCATCAGTAACTCGGTTAGTGACTCCAGTTTTATGTTTTATCACAAATGTGTAACTCTACAAATACTCAACCCATTTCATATTTCTCTGATTCAACTTATTCTGACTACCCAAGTATTGTAAAGCTTTATCATCAGTATACAACACAAATTCACTTGATATCAAATAATGTCTCCATTTCTTCAGTGCTTGAACAATAGCATAGAATTCTTCATCATACACATAATATTTCCTTCTAGCATCATTCAACTTTTCACTAAAGAAAGCAACAGGTTTACCTTCTTGACTCAACACAACTCCAATTGCACTACCACTTGCATCATATTCCACTTGAAATACCTTATTGAAATTAGGCAATGCCAAATATAATTTAACAACCTTCTACTTTAGAGTCTCAAAACTTTTATCAGCTCCATGTGTCCACTTGAATTCTCTTTTATCTCCTCTCATAGTCTCAGTCATAGCATTACAAATTGAACTGTAATTCCTTATGAACTTTCGATAAAAACTTTCCAAACCATGAAA
Source organism: Chamaecyparis obtusa (assembly GCA_027943335.1). Lineage (NCBI taxonomy): Eukaryota > Viridiplantae > Streptophyta > Pinopsida > Cupressales > Cupressaceae > Chamaecyparis > Chamaecyparis obtusa. Next base: position 1,051,039 of record BSBK01002696.1, read on the forward strand.
TGATCTTACCTCACTAGAATTTATAGGTGTAGGCCAATTTAGAATAGCTTCAACCTTTTCAGGATCCATCTTCAAACCATCAGGTGAAATCACAAATCCCAAATACACAATCTCCTCTTTCTTAAATGAACACTTTTTTAGATTTATCAGCAACTTTTCTTCTTTCAGTCTCTGCAAATCTTGTCTAACATGCAATAAATGTTCTTCTCTAGTCTTACTAAATATCAGAATATCATCAAGATATACAATCACAAACTTACCAAAGAATTTCTTCAAAACTTCATTCATCAACCTCATAAAAGTACCTGGTGCATTAGTTAAACCAAAAGGCATAACCAACCACTCATACAAACCTTCTTTTGTCTTAAAAGTATCCTTCCACTCATCACCTTCTCTGATATTGATTAGATGATACCCACTTTTCAAATCAATATTTTTGAAATACTTTGCTCCGGTCAAACTGTCCATTATGTCATCCATTCTTGGTATAGGAAACCTATAGTTCATTGTTATCTTATTGATTGCTCTGGAATCAATACACATTCACCATTGTCCATTCTTCTTAGGTGCCAATAATGAAGGTACTATACAAGGACTCAATATTCCTCTAATCAAACCTTTATCCAGCAACTCTTGAATCTGTCAGTTCAATTCCTGATTCTCGGTAGGTGTCAACCAATCAGGTTCCTTATTCGGTAAACTAGCTCTAGGGATTAGATCCACACAATGATCAATACTTCTTTTCGATGGAAAACTATCGAGTACATTATCAAAAATGATATCAATGTACTCGGTGAGTAACTTATCAATCTCCTCAGAAACAATATCCTATGTTTTCTTACTCGATTTGTTAGGAATCACAACAAAACATACATCATTCTTCTTCAAGTTCTTAACAAATTTTATTCCTTCCATCAAACAAACTTTCACAAATGTGCAAACATTACTAATAGGTTCTTCCACCAAAGGTAACAATATTTGTTTTCTTCCATCAGTTACAATAGTATACTTATGTAATCTCCCATCATATATAGCATGTCTATCATATTGCCAAGGTCTACCCAACAAAATATGACAACAATCCATAGGCATGATATCACACAACACCTTATCATAGTGCTTTCCAATTTTCAAATTCACATAACATTGTTCACTTACCAAGAGTGTATGCTCATCTTTGATCCATGAAATCTTATAGGACTTCAGATGTTCCAACCTCTTCAACTGCAACTTTTTGACCATCTCTTCAGATGCCAAATTCTCTAAGATACTAGTGTCAATGATTACCTTCCAAACTTTGTCAAAAAATCTACATCTAGTATTGAACAAAATTTTCCTTACCTGATCTTCCTTTTTACTTTCATTCCACAGTGCTCTTCTCACCATCAAGTTATTTTTCTTCTCAAGTTCATTCAGTGACTCCTCTTGCACCAAAGCATTTCTACTGCTACCAACCTTCTTACTAGCATGTGTACATTCAAAAGATCTATGTCCTTCTTCTCCACAATTGTAACAAGTTCCTTGAAAATTACCTCTTCTATAACTACCTCGGTAGTTAATACCTCTGCCTCTAGATGAACTTTCACCTTTCCACTCAGTCTTGCCTTTATCTAGATTCGTCTTTTCTGGTTTAGATCTATCATTTTCACCATTAGATCTACCTCTTCCTCTATGGAATCTACCACCTTAACCTCTTTGTCTCTATTCATGTCTCTTGTTCAATTTCTCCTCAGCTTTCAATACAAATTGATAAGCCTCTTCAATGTTCTCCAATTTGACCAAACTGATTTCCTCTTGGATGGAAACTCTCAAACCATTTAGGTATCTAGCAATTCTTTCCACATCATACTCATCATGTCCAGATCTGATATCTAATCTATAGAATTCCTCAGTATATTCTTTTACCAAGCTATCTTTCTACCTTAGACTTTGCATTCACCTAACTAGGTTAATCTGATAATCACAAGGTAAGAACTTTCCTTTCAATTTATTCACCATTTTATTCCATACCTTTATTTTGTCTTTGCCTTTCTTTTTCTGATCCAATTGCAAATGCTCCCACCACAAGGATGCATGACCTTTCCACTTTGTGCCTACAATTTTCACCTTCTTTTCCTCATATACATTTTCATACTCAAATTACTTTTCCATCTCAGTGATCCAGTCTATCAATTCATCAGAATCCAATTTCCCACTATATTCAGGAGGATTGAAATGTGGTGTTGACTTCAAACTTGTCAAATCCTTCAAGAATCTTTCCTCACCCTAGTCCATCACAGGTGTAGGTTTTTCTTGACCTCGTTCCACTTCAATTTCATTATCACTAACATCTTCAAGATGTCTTCCTCTTCTCTGGGATATCTCAATAGCTTCTAATCTAGCAGCAAGTTGTCTCAACATGCCTACCAATCTTGGATCCGCTTCTCACCTCCCACAAACCATCTCAAAAACCCTTTGCAATTGCAGGTTAGGTCGCAACCTGCCACCCCACATCAATTCAACTATGGCTTTGCAAGAAGGAACCTACAACCATAGATCCAAAGACCTAGATCCGCATCTCACCTCACTCTGATACCACCTGATGCAAAGGACACAAACCAAAGGGGCCAAACAGTGGGACACCCTAATGATCCAGCCTGCTCAACAACACGTAGAAGCAACAAAAACACAATGAGAGAGAGAAAGTAGGATCATTCATATATTATCATTCAAATTGATTCATACATGCCAAGCTATAAGGCCTTCCTGATTACGGCTAGATATTACAATGAATTATAGAGGTCCTCAAAATATACAAGGATCTGGTAACAATCTTGATTTTACTATCTTCTATCTTCTATCAAAATTGACTCCCTAAACTCTAACCAAACAAGTACATTTATACAAGAGGCTACCGAACTGAGTTGGCCTTCAGATCCACAATCAATGGAAGGAATGGTCAGATCTGGGATCACATGCTTCCCAAAGATGGATACCAGGATTAAATATGTGACCCATAATCAATGGACAAGTTAGCCTCAACAGAAACTTAAAATAAACTACTCGGTAAGCAAGGATGACTGGGCAATAGATAAGCATTGTTGAGTGCCAGTGAAACAACTGACCACCCAAGAGATAACTAACCAACTACTAAGCCAACTCGATTAAAGAGGGAACCGAGAAACATATAAAAACTTCAAAAATATTTTTGGTGACATAGGATTGCCAAGGACCCGAGATGCTCATGCATCAATAGCAATGCCTAGAAATCACAAATGACTACCTATAAGTATCTTTCCTCTAAATGATATAATCAAGTTGGTGTGTTAGAACCACCTTGAAATTATATTAGAGAAACAATAAAACTCTCCAATAACATCTTTTTCAGCTTTATTGAGCATGCAACATGAACTAGGACCTGTCCAACTCAATATGAGTGAACACGTTACTTTACACTGTCGGCTCCACCAAATTAAATGATACTTTCTCCTCATGTTGAATTATGTTATGCACTCTTAACCAAACATCCTTAACTCTCTTCTTAACATAAATCCAAGTGCACATACTGAGATGATAGGCGCAAGTACCAAAATCATATAAACACTGTCAGCTCTTCCAGGTGGACTGAGGAAACTGTGACTATCAACTAGAAACTTCATAACTCAACCTGTACTGCATATCTGACTCTATGTCCATGAACATAACATCATACATATTTCTACTACATAAATATAAATGCACAAGAATCTACTGTAACCGTACTAAAAATTATATACAGAACTATTCTTGGGACCTGTTAGAAACACTCACTGATATACACAATTGTACTACTATCTTTACTTAGAATCAACCTCTGCATCTATGATATCATGCTAATAAAATATCTATGCAACATATTCTCAAGTCTCTCTCTGTTAGGCTTCCATGCATGCTGCTTACTATATGTTGTCATCAATGACAAACATACAATCAATAATCTAGCTTGCTAGAAAATCTCCAACAATCTCCCCCTTTGGCATTGATGGCAACATACGGAATGGAAAATACCACCAATCCTAACATCTAATTCTTTTATAACATTCTCCATTTCCTCAGCAAAACTCCCCCAAGGAAGTATCTTCCAACTCCTCCAATATTCTTGAATATTATCCATTTCCTCAACTATACTGCTTCCCATGACTTTATTTTTACTCCCCCTTTCTACTTGTTTTTTATTACTATATATTCCTTCTTTTTATGTTTTTTATGACTATATACTACTCCCCCTTTGACATCAATGGAAAAGGACACCAAATAAATTAACCACCAGTACTACTCCTGAGGTAGAGTAGTCAACCTTTCATTAGTTACTCAGGACTAATGCACTCCTGCTATCTCTAATCAGATTTAGGGAAGGGAATTACTCCCAAATTCTCCCTAAGATACTCAAAAGTATCCTTAGGTAAAGGCTTTGTGAATATGTCTGCTAGCTGATCTTTTGTACTCACATAGTCCACCATTACTTATTTCTCTGCTACTTTCTCTCTTAGGAAGTGATATTTTATCTCAATATGTTTTGTCTTTGGATGCATCATAGGGTATTTAGACATATTGATAGTGCTAGTGTTATCACAATGAATAACAATAGGGTAGTCAATCTGAATACCAAAATATTTTATCATCTGCTTGATCCACACAATTGTAGAACAATTCAATGTTTTTGCTACATACTCTGCTTCTGCTATTGATTGAGAGATAAAATTCTTCCTTTTACTTGTCCAAGGAATACAACTCCTCTAGAGGTACTCTTTTTATCATCCACACATCTTGCCTAATATGCATCTATATATACATGAATCTTTACATTCTCTAAGTTAGGATACCATAAACCATAGTCTAAGGTTCCATTCAATTATCTAAATATTCTTTTTACTGCCATGAGATGACTTTTCTTAGGTTCTTCTGCAAATCTCCCAATAATACCAACTACATTGGAAATGTCTAGTCTAGTTTGAGTAAGATATATAAGTTTACCAATCATAGACTTATACAAGGTTATGTCTATTGTTGGTGAATCATCTTCTTTTGAAAGCTTGCATCTTGTTATCATAGGGGTACTTACTGGCTTGCAATCATCCATCTTGAATTTCTTCAAGATCTCTTTCACATACTTAGTCTGATTTATGAATATACCTTTGTCTGTCTACTGCACATTCAATCCCAAAACGTACTTGATAGGACCAATCATGCTCATTTCAATTTTTTTTTGCATCTCCTTAGCAAATTATGCACTAAGCTTGTCATTACCACCAAAAATAATGTCATCAATAAATATAGAAACTAATAATAGTCCATCAGATGTCTCTCTTATGAATAAGTTAGAATTTGTTGCTCCTTTCTTGAATCCAATCTTAGTCAAGTAACCATCAAGTCTTTAATACCATGCTCTAGGGGCTTGCTTATGTCCATAGAGGGATTTCTTCAATTTTCATACGATATTAGGTCTATTTGATAAAGTAAATCCTTCTGGTTGCTCAATGTATACTTCTTCCTTCAACTCTCCATTTAGGAATGTTGACTTAACATCCATCCAGTGTACCTTAAAGTTCTTGATTGTAGCATAAGCTAGAAAAAACTTCATGGCTTCCAATCTACTTACAGGGGAAAACGTATCTCAATAATCAATTCCTTCTCTTTGCGCATATCCTTTACATACTATTCTTGCTTTGTTTCTTACCACTATTCCATCTTCATTCATCTTATTTCTGAATATCCATTTTTTTCCTATTACATTCTTATCACTAGGCCTAGGAACCAATTCCCATGTGTTATTCTTAATTATTTGATCTAGTTCTTCTTTCATTTCTTTTTGCCAATCTAAATCATTACATGCATCTTCTACACTTAAGGGTTCAATTTGTGATAGTAAAAATACCTCTTCATTTGTTGTAGAACTCTTTGCTTTTGATCTTGTCATAAATTTTCTGCTTTGATCTCTAGTGATATCTTCCTTTGAATGATATCTAGATGTGAATTTAGGAACATTAGGTGTTATGTTTTCATCTTCCTTTTGTGTTTCTTCTTCAGTTGTTTCAGGTTCATTGAATAGAACATTTATGGTGTCAAACATTTCTTCAACAACTGCTTCACTACTAGTAGGTCTAGGTCCTTCTTCAATCATAGGTGCATAATCATGGTATCTCTCTTGAATCATAAACTTCTCATCAATCTTAACATGAGAAATTTCAATGATCTTCTTCAATCTCAAATTAAAACATTTATAAGCTTTTCTTTTAGTAGAGTAACCAAGAAAAATACCTTCATCACTTCTTGCATCAAACTTGCCAATTTCTTCTTCTCTCTTGATGTAGCACTTGCTTCCAAAGATTCTGAATTATTTTACTATAGTTGTATTCCCAAAGTAAATCTCATAAGGATTTTTGTCTATTCTTGGTCTTAATTGAATTCTATTGATAGTATGGACTACAGTATTGACCGCATCTCTCCAATAGGTGTGTGTGACCTTTCCTTCAATCATGATGGTGTGCATTGTGTCAAGAATGATCCTATTCCTTCTCTCTAAAATTCCATTCTACTGAGGGGTTCTAGGAGCACTTAGTTGTCTCTTTATCCCATGTTCTTTTTAGTATTCATAAAATTTGTCAGAGGTGAATTCTCCTCCTCTATCTGATCTCAAACATTTGATCCTCACTCTAGACTCATTTCCAACCTTATCTTTGAATATTTTGAGCTTGTAAAATGCTTTTGATTTATCCTTTAAGAATGCAACCCACATCATTCTAGAATAATCATCAACAAACAAAATGAAATACCTTTCACCGTAGTATGATCTTGTTTGAGTTGGTCCACATAGGTCTTTACGTATCAGATCCAACTTGTCCTCTACCAAGCTATGCTTTCTTCTGAATGAATTCCTTACATGCTTTCCCATCACACATTCCCTACATATTGCATCAATTGGTTTTTCAATGCTAAGAATATCTCTTACTACCTTTACATTACTTATCTTTACTATGTTATTAAAATTTATATGACATAGTCTTTTGTGGCATAACCAACTATCATCTACTTTAGCAACAAAACAACTTGCTTTAGGATTAAGCTAAAAAAAATTACCTTTAGTTTTTTAACCTAATGCAATCATTTCTACTTCTTTGTTATCATTGATGTATTTGTTGTCTTTTAACTTGAACTGGTATCCTTTGTCAAGCAACTGTCCAACACTTAGTAGGTTATGATGCAAACCATCAATATATAGAACATCATCAGTATTGTTCTTTCCATCTAGGGTGATGGCTCCTCTACCAATGATAGGTTTAGGAGTGTTGTCTCCAAATCTAACCACACCTCCTTTGTATCTATCAAGATGTACAAATCTATCTTTGTCTCCTGTCATGTGGTGTGAGCAACCACTGTCAATGATCCAATCTATCCTGATGTCAGCTTATGAAATTAGAGCTAACTTTTGGGCATTCTTTTCATCTTCAACATCCTTTGCTAATTCTTCATCTGATACTCCATCTCTAGCATAGTTACATTCATTTGTATACTTAGGCTTGTAGTTATTTTTGAACTTCTTAACTCTTGTAGGACACTTGGATGCAAAGTGACCAATCTTATTACATGAAAAACATTTGAATGGTAATTGGACCCTTCATATTTTCCTTTTCCTTTCTTTTCTCTTTTAGCAATCATAGCATTGAAATCATTTAGTGTTTTCTCTTCATCGTCATCATCAAAATTACTAGAGGTGTTATGGATTTCTTACCATGAACTGAAGCTTTGAATGTTGTTTCACTTTTAGACTCTATATTCAATCTTGATATCTCAAAGGCTAAAAGCTTACTAATTAAAGTCTCTCTTTTAAAGTCTTTTGTGGACTGCATAGTTTCATCTAGGATGCATATCTTGTTGTCACATTCTGATGTCAAGGTAGTCATCAATTTATCCATTATGTCTTCTTTCGAGATTTCTCCACCATTGTTTCTGATTCCTGCAACTACTTCATCAATCCTTTAATTGTAAGCTCTGACATTCTCATTAGGTAGCATCTCTAATGTATTTATTGTATCTTTTCTTCCATGTCTTCCTACATGCATTCTTGGCTTGAATGTCTCCTTTAAACATGTCTTCTAGGTATTTCCATATCTTATAGGCTTTAACCATTTTCTTGATTTCTAAAAACTCACTATCAGATAGGGCACTGATAAGGGCTTCTTTGGAAATAGCATTTGAAGTGAACATCTCATTTTGCTTCAAGGTTGCATCTTCTTTTGCAAGATCTGCTAGTGAAGGAATCTCAACTTCTTTGGTAGCTACTTCAAAAATATCAAAGGCAGTGCACTGCAAATGTTTCATTATTTTGTTCTTCTAGTCTAGATAGTTCTCTCCATCAAACTTAGGACTTTCTTTTCTAAAGATTGCCATCTTATCAACCTCAAGCTGTTAAACTTTCTTTCCGAGGCACTTGGCTCTGATACCAATTGTTAGGAATAGTCCCAAGAGATAACTGAGAGGGGGAGGGGGGTGAATTAGTTATCTACAAGATTCAATTCTTTATCCAATTAAGTATTGTAGACACCTAAAAAACCTTTAGAAAATAAAGTATCTTTATTTTCTAAAAAATCCCTGATGACATCATCATTTATTAATTAATTATTTATTTAATTTATTTATTTTTATGTCATTAAATCCATTTACCTTAATTAAAAATATTTAATTAAGGAATCCCTCCCAAAAATGTTTAAATCTTATTTAAACATTATTCCCCTATTTATTAATTATTTAATTAATAAATTGACCAAAAATCTCAAAATAAATAATTTATTTATTTTTTGCCCAAAACTTGGCCAATTTTCTTAAGACCACTAACCTCTTCCAGAATCTTCTAATCCTCCTTTAATTTCGATTAAAGGCTAATCCCATCTTTTCCTAACCCTAATCCCAACTCAAAATATTTAATTAAGATTAAATATTTAATCCTCATATTTGTTAAATTCATTTTAATAAATATTCTCAAAACCTAAACCATGGAAATAAATAAATCTTTATCTATTTCCTAAAATCCATATTTATCCTAAGGAAATTCTAGACTCTTCTAGAAAGTCCTAATCCTAATCCTAATCCTAATCCCCCCCCCTAATCCTGTCACATTCCCTAACCAAGGTTAGCCAACTCCTAAACTTAACCCAAAGTCAACAAACTTCTAGAAACTTCTCTTACATGCATTAAATGCATTTAAGGCCTCCTTATCCCTCTTACATGCATTTATCATGCATTTAAGAAGCCCCTCACCCCTTTCTTACACCCTTTGACCTTAGGCACATTTCCCAAATTGTGCACATTCCTCCCATCTTTCAACCCAATGCCCTTATGACACTTGTCACAATGAGGTGGCCCTGAACTAGCACAATCCATGTGCTCCCCTTTGAATGAATCTTAGCCTCTCTTAAGGATTTTGATCCTGGCCACTCGTTCCTCCTCCCCAAATCCTATAAATGCTCCTCATTTCCAAGAGCAAAATACCCATTTCACCTTTCATTTCAAGCATTGTTATCATGCTCATTTAGCTCTAGACATAGCATAATCAATACTAATTGTTAGTCTCTCATCATTTTCAAGCTTTCTTAAAAAAACACATCTTAGCATAGATTTAATGGATTAAACTAGTTTCTTCCATTATTTTGCATAAGCATAGCATCATATCACATCTCTATTTGGTTTAAAATCAACCTTAGCATAAATATCATGTAGCTTAATCTTCATTTCAGCATCATTTGGATCCTTGAGGCCTTAGGGGCAAATCAGGTGTTTTATACCTATTTTGTGCCATTTTTGGGGTTTCATGGATCTCAATCCATCCTAAAATGCATAAGGAACATGCTCCAAGTGCTTAGAGAGCACACCCACATCCCCTTAAGCAAGAGAAAATCAAACAGTGCATGGGCACACCTGTTTAAGCTCAATCTGAGGTGGCTTAGTTTAGAGTTTTATTTGTTTTGAATTGATTTCATGCTTAGACTAAAATCTAATCTTTGTTTGGTTTGAGTATTTCAAAATAGGTATCCTCAAAAGCCTTGTCCACAATCTGGCATGCCGGGTGGGACACAGTTCAGTCACGACTACAAGCTCTGTATCGACACTTATTTCCTGAAGAATTTCATGCTCGATAACTTCTATTCTGTCTTAACTTCTTTTCTATCACCTACAACTGAAGTATTCACGCCTATAATTATTTCATTATCGCCTATCAATATTTCATTTATCACCTGTAAACATTTCACTGTCGCCTATGCATGTTTTACTATCGCCTATGCACATTTCACTATCGCTTATAACACAAGCTCCTGTCGCCTGTACACATTTTTTTGTCGCCTATAACATAAGCTCCTATCGCCTGTGCACAAAGTTCCTATCACCTTTAAACTTTCAAGTTCTTGTCACCTTTGCTCTCAAATTGATATTGGATTCATTTTTCTTAAGAAAAATTCAAACAAATCTTGAATGAAACTAAGGAAAAGAACTTAGGTCCTAAAAGTCATTATCATTTTAAAAATCAAACACAATCTTGAATGATCTAAATTGGAAAGAACAAGCATCTCTATTCCCTCCTTTTCAATTCAAGCAAAGCACAAATTCAATCTTGAATGCCTTAAGGACAAAACAAAGCACTTCAAAGTTCTAAATCAACATGATAATTCAATCTTGAATGCCCAAGTCAAAGCAACTGCAAATGCTCGAAAAGTCTTTTGGAAAAAGAACAAATCAAAGCCTAAACACTTGTGTCTTCAATTGTTCAAATTCAAACATCACTTAATCAAATTGGGAAAAAGAACTTGCTTGATGTGCATCTAGGAACTTTCAATTTCTATAAATCCTATTAAAGTAAGCAACGTAGAACATTTGGACTCGGACAAGTTCACGTGTTCTACTTTTAGTGGGGCCTATCTAGGGAGAAAAGCACTTCCTCCTCGGAGAATGACCTCAAATCGGTATCCCCCCAGCCGGTATATAAATAAAGTGAAGGCAAAAAGTACTCACTTATATCTCCTAATCCACGGGTGTTTTGTGCCAAATGCAAATGTCTGGGGACAAGTAAATATTCCTCCCCCAGCGTTGTTGGCTAGGCTCTTAAGTGAGTCACAGGCGGTCAGCATAACTAGGTATGGAGACTCCACGGAACTATTAAAAACCTGATAAAATAGAGGCTACCCTATCCACATCCGAAAGTATCAAAATCCTTGTGCAAGGACCGATCCAAGGGGTTTACCGGATCACCTCAAGATTACTCACCATTTGTATCCCCTTCTAGGGGTACCAAGTTGTGGGCAAGCAATTTTGATACTCACCTTCCTTAGGTAGATCTGCTTGAATTTCTTGACAGTTAAAACTCCATGAAAACATTGTCGAAACATACACTTTTCAAAGCTTTATTAGAGTTAGTTATCCTGTTTGTATCCCACAAGGTTGCTTTGTCCCTTGTGGAGATTTCTTTTCCAAAAATCTTTGTTGAAATCTATCCTTTACCATTGGAAAACATCAAACTGATCTACAACTTGGTTCAAGATACTCAGAACAACCATGTCAGTCCAAATCCTCCCAAAATCTAGAAAATGTCCAAAGCTTTTAGAATCTCAAACCATGGTCTTCCAGTCATATTCAATCCAGTCTTGTCATCCTTTCCTCCTATCCTAGGTTAACAAATTCATCTCGGTCATCCCCCATCCCCTTGTTTGTTTTCTTCTAAAGTCAGTTTTCTTCCAAAATTGAGTCAAATCCAATCCTAGTCTGATCCTGTCAATCATCCCAATCTAAGTCTTAGTCTTCCAATCCATCTTCATCCTTCATTCATATCCAACTCATCCGTGAGCCATTATGTCTCAAAACTATTATGATGAGTTTGGTTATTATGTCTCTCCTCTCAATCCATCCTATGATGATGAAAGCCTTGTAGATCACGATGCATATTTTGAAAATCTTAGCAAGTTTTCTCCAAACATCTTTCAGCATCCAATCATTCCTCCAAAATATCCTATCATGCCTTCATGCTTATCCACTAGCACTCCCTTTCATGTCCTCGGCAAGGCAAATCCATTATCTTATCCATCCACACCTTATCCCTATCTTAAACCTACACACCCTCCATATGCATCCTTCATACCTACATCTCCTGCTATATTCATATCCCAATCACCACCATCCCCTCGAAACACCTCACGCTACTTCCCTTATCTAAAACCTCCATCCACTTATCCTCCAAATCACTCTCAAAACCAAAAACCAAGTCTTCCAATCCTTTTCCCCAATCCTCCATCCTATCTCAATCCACCATCTTCTATTCCAAACCACATTTCCAAAAATCCCCTCCTACAAGCAGAGTGCATCCTTCAAACTGCTTCATATCCCATACCTCGATCCATCACCTCTACCTCTTTAGCACCATCATCCCCTCAAGCAAAATCTTTATCCACCCCATCTTCATATAAGGACTATCCTAGCTCTCCATCTCCTCCATCTTCTAATCCTTTTTCACCACGAAAGTTTCCAAGGAGTTTCACAAGGAAGCCAACAACAAATCCCACTCCTAAAGTTGAAGGGCTATGCCATCACAAACCTTCATGTGAAGCCATCACTGATGAGGCCCATCCATCACTGCCATCTATCATTTACCTTTCTTACATTGATCCTCTTCCATCTCCTAGCATCATTGAGTCCCTTCCATCTGAAGTCTCCATCCAATGCCTACCAACATTACCTCCTCCTAGTATTATCCAAAGCATATCTAATGAGCCTCGTGAGTTCACCCTTCTTCCTACCATCATAGCTATAGAATCTTCCATCCATTCATCCATACCATTTGAAGAGTTCTTCCTTCTTCCAGACATCACAGCTACAAAATCTCCCATCCTTCCATCCACCCCCTCTAAAGAGTCCATCCATACATCCCCCATCACTCTATCCACACAAGGCCTACCATGTCAAGATCTTGTCCAAAAGCATGTTGAAGTACCCATTGAAGAAAATCAAGATCCAATCCCTTCACTTCCCCCATCACATGTTCTATTGCTTCCATCACCCCCAATCCAAAATCCTATAATCCAAAGTCTTCCAATCCAAGATCCTACAATCCCTATTCCTCCATCTCAAGATCTATTATTATCTCCCAATCCCAGTCAAGATCCCATCATCCCATCCTCTCCTCTTGAGGATCCTTCGATCCAAACTATCCAACTACCAGCACTCTATCCTCTTGGACCACTTACATTTTTCAGAGGTAACCCACTTGAAGCAGAAGCAATAAGTTCCATATCTTCCATCAGGGAACTAGAAACTGGATGTTTATCATATTCCCCAAGTCAGAAATATCCTTGTTTGGATAAAATTCTCAAGAAATGGAATTATCAAGGCAAAGGCCTAGGCATCCATGAACAAGGAAATCTGGAGCCTATCCATGACAAGAAACATCCAAAGTTATGTGGCATTGGTCACACATCAGAAGAAGGCACTTCCTCCAAAAATTTTGGTACAACTAAAGTTAAATTCAAGCATCCTTCCAAACCCACCATCACATGTTCCAAGGCATACAATGCTATTCCTCCTCCTCCATCATTACAGCCCAAGACAACCTATCACATTCCTACTTCATCCTCCAAATCCATTTTGGGTCCCTATGTCCCAAAACTTCCAGCACATATCCTCTACATACCAAATCCATTTTGGGACCTTACATCCCAAAATATCATCCCCCATCTTATCCTACTCAATCCCTCATCCAAAATCCAAACATCCCTAGTCAGGATCAACAAAGGCACATTCCCACATATCTTATCTACCAATCTCCTTCCATCTCTCCATCCATATTTCCTCCATCCTGTACATCTCCTCATATTCACTCTGATGCTCCCTGCAATGTGGATGCCATATCCAAGATACATAAAGGGAAATATCCACAACAATCCAAAGATTTCCATGTCCAGTCTAAATGACATGCTCAACCAAAGAAAAATCCAATCAAGCAATCTAAAGCATCCCTATGGCCACAAAGGCCCAAAAAAGCACAAGCAAAATCCACTACATGGCCACTAAGGCTCAGCAAAGAAAAAGCAAAACCTGATGCATACCAATGGCTACAAAGGCCCACCAAAGCTAAAACAAAAATGATGTGGATCCTAAAGCAAAAATATGTAATGCATCTAACAAAAATATCCACACTGGTATCTGAAGTTGCTAATCCACCAGCTACTCAATTTCCTCCTCCATCTCCTAAATCCATCTTGGATCCCTATGTTACAAGATCTCCTAGCATAAATCCTCCATCATTTCCACATCTGTCTTCTACATCCCATCAACTTCATCCATCTCCCCCGCAACATGTGCCAATGTTGATCCTAACAACATCCCCCTATCATGATCACTTTCCATCCAAAAAATTTCTACCACCATATATCCTATCTACCCCATCCAATCTATGCTTTTGCATAAATCCATCCATCCTAGCAAAGCTGTACCAACATCCAAGCAAATCAGAAGATCAGTGAAGAAAGTCAGCGACAAATCAAAGAAATCAGCAAGTCAGCAAAATCAGAAAGTTAGCATCAAATCAAAAGGTAGTACCAAATCAGAGAATCAACAACAAGTTAGAAATCAATCAGCATATCAGTGAAAGATTAGCACAAAGTCAACAGAAAATCAAAAAATCCATAAAAATTGGAAAAAATCAAGAGAAAAGTATCAAAAAAGAAAAAGAAAAAGAGAAAAACATTCATCCTATGGTGAAAACTTGGCAATTCAAGCACCTTGGACAAGTACCATGATGAAAACCTGGCAAATAGGCATCATGCGTAGCCCCCCCCCCCCAATTCCTTTCTATAGTTGGGGGCCATTCCCTTCTTCCATCTTATCCAACATCTCCTCCATCCCATTTGTCTCTCACCTCCTTCATCCTCCTTTGGATCTTGATGACAAAATAAAGACTACCAGGTATACATGCTTTTGGGCACCTTCTTAGCATCCATCACACCTTTCAGCTACATATCCTCTATCCAATCCATTCATCCTATCTTCCATCTACCTTCCTCATCCTCTTATCGGCATATCTTTTGTCGAATTGTACCCCATTCTACTACCTCTAAATGAATGAACTATCCTAAGCAGGGGGCATCTTATTCCTTGGTGACATATTCCTTGGAGACTATCTTTCATCCAAAATCTTCCATCTCCCAAATCCTTAAGAAAATCCACCATCCAATCCTTGAGCATTCCTCTATCCAGATCCCTTAGCGGTTCCTCCAGCATTCCATCTTCCAATCCTTAAGTAAATCCACCATCCAATCTTCCCAAGCATTCCTCTGTCTAGATCCCTCAGTGGTTCCTCCAGCTTCCATCTTCCAATCCTCAAGTAAATCTGCCATCCAATCTCCCCAAGCATTCCTCTAACCAGATCCCTTAGTATTCTTCCATCCAAATCCAAATCTTCCTCCATCCAAATCTCCTAGCAGTTCCATCATCCTCATCCTAAGCATTTCCTCCATCTTTCCATCACCTGGTCTCTTCCCTTGTCATTGGTATCTAGCTATAGGCTAACCTCATGCTATCCAATGCCATTCATCCATCTCCAAACATTGCAAGCCATCTTCCAATCCTATCCACATCCTCTAGCTATCCAACATCCAAGATCAAGCCAACCGATCCAATCACATCCTTAGTCTTTTAGCAAGCCTTGATCTCAATCTAATCATCATCATTGGGATATGTCTTTCCCAAATCCATGTCATTTCAGGACACATCCATCCATCAGTCCATCTTGGCCTTCCAGCCCAACTGGGGCATCGTCTTGCATATCGTTGGAGTTTCAGCTTCATCCCCAGGTTCTTTGTACATCCTAATCTTGAGCTTTTGTACATATCTATTGTAAATATCCTCGCGTCTTGTTGTATATATCCTCGTTAGTCCTACAGTAGCATTTGATAAAAAGTCTTGTCCTGTCTAGCCTTGCACTTTAGCAATATCAATTGTCGACTATCCTTGATCATCATGACCATCTTTGAACTACATCATTTGCCAATCAGCAACACAGCATTCTCCCCATTAGCATCAGGTCCGCACAAATGTATGCTTCTATTTTGTTTGACCTAAGCCTAATCCCAGGTTCCCTCAGTTGTATCCTTCCTGTCAGACCTAATCTTCCACCAAGCACACCAGGTTCGTGTCGATGTATCCTTCCACATGTTCAAACCAATCTTCCTGCCATCAATCAAATCAATCTCTCTCCTTGGAAAAGGTTGTCTTTTGGAGTTATCATTTTGACCTTGGATTTTTTCCTTTGGGTCTTGTTAGTCTTTTATGGCTTCTCATTGTTCTCTACCCAAAGTCACCACGATCCTTTATATCATGGTGCACTGCGAATGAGGATAATCTGGGGTAAGGTTTTTTGATTTTTTGCTTCTTCCTGTGTGTCAGTTGTGTGTTTGTGGTTTCTTTAGCATCATTTCCACCATGCCTCCTTTGGGTTTCATGCGTGATGCTGGGGCAACCCTGTGTGTCTTTTTAGTGTCAGTCCTATGCAACACTGGTGGCAAGGCCTTGTGATCCCAGTATCCTTGGCAGGTCTCTAGCATTGCTATATTAAACTAGGTTGTGCTCTCCACACTTGCACTTGGAGCTTCCCCAAAACCCCTGCATCTTGCATCATATAGATTAATCTTGCATCTTGCATCTCTCATGTAGCTGCATCCTGCATTTTGCATTCCATCTCATCTTGCATCCACCCATCTTTGCACTTCGAAGCTTGGTTCTTTATCTCCCCTTCTTCCTAGGTCCTTCTCTGTTTCCTTTCGAGAAAATTCCCCAATGTTTACTCCTTGCATTATTTTCTCGAGGGGGCACAACCCCTTACTCCTCTAAATTCTAGCCTTGGCCATCTTATTTTCTTGTCTTTGATACCATGCCAGTTGCGGCATCACATCAAAGAGGGGCAAAATGTAGACACCTAAAAATCCTTTAGAAAATAAACTATCTTTATTTTCTGAAAAATCTTTGATGACATCATCATTTATTAATTAATTATTTATTTTTATGTCATTAAATCCCTTTACCTTAATTAAAAATATTTAATTAAGGAATCCCTCCCAAAAATGTTTAAATCTTATTTAAACATTATTCCCCTATTTATTAATTATTTAATTAATAAATTGACCAAAAATCTCAAAATAAATAATTTATTTATTTTTTGCCCAAAACTTGGCCAATTTTCTTAAGACCACTAACCTCTTCCAGAATCTTCTAATCCTCCTTTAATTTCAATTAAAGGCTAATCCCATCTTTTCCTAACCCTAATCCCAACTCAAAATATTTAATTAAGATTAAATATTTAATCCTCATATTTGTTAAATTCATTTTAATAAATATTCTCAAAACCTAAACCATGGAAATAAATAAATCTTTATCTATTTCCTAAAATCTATATTTATCCTAAGGAAATTCTAGACTCTTCTAGAAAGTCCTAATCCTAATCTTAATCCTAATCCCCCCCCTAATCCTATCACATTCCCTAACCAAGGTTAGCCAACTCCTAAACTTAACCCAAAGTCAACAAACTTCTAGAAACTTCTCTTACATGCATTAAATGCATTTAAGGCCTCCTTATCCCTCTTACATGCATTTATCATGCATTTAAGAAGCCCCTCACCCCTTTCTTACACCCTTTGACCTTAGGCACATTTCCCAAATTGTGCACATTCCTCCCATCTTTCAACCCAATGCCCTTATGACACTTGTCACAAGGAGGTGGCCGTGAACTAGCACAATCCATGTGCTCCCCTTTGAATGAATCTTAGCCTCTCTTAAAGATTTTGATCCTGGCCACTCATTCCTCCTCCCCAAATCCTATAAATGCTCCTCATTTCCAAGAGAAAAATACCCATTTCACCTTTCATTTCAAGCATTGTTATCATGCTCATTTAGCTCTAGACATAGCATAATCAATACTAATTTTTAGTCTCTCATCATTTTCAAGCTTTCTTAAAAAAACACATCTTAGCATAGATTTAATGGATTAAACTAGTTTCTTCCATTGTTTTGCATAAGCATAGCATCATATCACATCTCTATTTGGTTTAAAATCAACCTTAGCATAAATATCATGTAGCTTAATCTTCATTTCAGCATCATTTGGATCCTTGAGGCCTTAGGGGCAAATCAGGTGTTCTATACCTATTTTGTGCCATTTTTGGGGTTTCATGGATCTCAATCCATCCTAAAATGTATAAGGAACATGCTCCAAGTGCTTAGAGAGAACACCCACATCCCCTTAGGGAAGAACAAATCAAACAGTGCATGGGCGCACCTATTTAAGCTCAATCTGAGTTGGCTTAGTTTAGAGTTTTATTTGTTTTGAATTGATTTCATGCTTAGACTAAAATATAATCTTTGTTTGGTTTGAGTCTTTCAAAATAGGTATCCTCAAAAGCCTTGTCCACATTCTGGCATGCCCGATGGGACACAGTTCAGTCACGCCTACAAGCTCTGTATCGACACCTATTTTCTCAAGAATTCTATGCTTGATAAATTCTATTTTGTCTTAACTTCTTTTCTATCACCTACAACTCAAGTATTCACGCCTGTAATTATTTCATTATCACCTATCAACATTTCATTTATCACCTATAAACATTTCAGTATCGCCTATGCATGTTTTACTATCGCCTATGCACACTTCACTGTCGCTTATAACACAAGCTCCTATCGACTATACACATTTTTCTGTCGCCTATAACA
The DNA here is from genome assembly GCA_027943335.1 of Chamaecyparis obtusa. NCBI lineage: Eukaryota > Viridiplantae > Streptophyta > Pinopsida > Cupressales > Cupressaceae > Chamaecyparis > Chamaecyparis obtusa. The sequence continues at coordinate 1,069,792 of BSBK01002696.1, forward strand.
CAAGCTCCTGTTGCCTGTGAACTTTTTCATGTCGCCTATGCACAAAGTTCCTGTCGCCTTTGAACTTTCAAGTTCTTGTCGCCTTTGCTCTCAAATTGATATTGGATTCATTTTTCTTAAGCAAAAGTCAAACAAATCTTGAATGAAACTAAGGAAAAGAACTTAGATCCTAAAAGTCATTATCATTTTGAAAATCAAACACAATCTTGAATGATCTAAATTGGAAAGAACAAGCATCTCTATTCCCTCCTTTTCAATTCAAGAAAAGCACAAATTCAATCTTGAATGCCTTAAGGACAAAACAAAGCACTTCAAAGTTCTAAATCAACATGATAATTCAATCTTGAATGCCCAAGTCAAAGCAACTGCAAATGCTCGAAAAGTCTTTTGGAAAAAGAACAAATCAAAGCCTAAACACTTGTGTCTTCAATTGTTCAAATTCAAACATCACTTAATCAAATTGGGAAAAAGAACTTGCTTGATGTGCATCTAGGAACTTTCATTTTCTATAAATCCGGTTAAAGTAAGAAATGTAGAACATTTGGACTCGGACAAGTTCACGTGTTCTAGTTTTAGCGAGGCCTTTCCAGGGAGAAAACTGCTTCCTCCTCAGAGAACGACCTCAAACCGGTATCCCCCCCGGCCGGTATATAAATAAAGTGAAGGAAAAAATTACTCACTTATATCTCCTAATCCATGGGCGTTTTGTGCCAAATGCAAATGTCTAGGGACAGGTAAATATTCCTCTCCCAGTGTTGTTGGCTAGGCTCTTAAGTGAGTCACAGGTGGTCAGCATAACCGGGTATGGAGACTCCATGGAACTATTAAAAACCTGATAAAATAGAGGCTACCCTATCTACATCCTAAAGTATCAAAATCCTTGTGCAAGGACCGATCCAAGGGGTTTACCGGATCACCTCAAGATTACTCACCATTTGTATCCCCTTCTAGGGGTACCAAGCTGCGGGCAAGTGATTTTGATACTCACCTTCCTTAGGTAGATCTGCTTGAATTGCTTGACAGTTAAAACTTCGTTAAAACATTGTTGAAACATACACTTTTCAAAGCTTTATCAGAGTCAGTTATCTTGTTTGTATCCCACAAGGTTGCTTTGTCCCTTGTGGAGATTGCTTTTCCAAAAATCTTTGTTGAAATCTATCATTTACCATTGGAAAAACATCAAACTGATCTACAACTTGGTTGAAGATACTCAGAATAGCCATGTTAGTCCAAATCCTCCCAAAATCTAGAAAATGTCCAAAGCTTTCAGAATCTCAAACCATGGTCTTCCAGTCATATTCAATCCAGTCTTGTCATTCTTTCCTCCTATCCTAGGTTAACAAAGTCATCTCAGTCATCCCCCATCCCCTTGTCTGTCTTATTCTAAAGTCAGTTTTCTTCCAAAATTGAGTCAAATCCAATCCTAGTCTAATCCTGTCAATCATCCTAGTCTAAGTCTTAGTCTTCCAATCCATCTTCATCCTTCATTCATATCCAACTCATCCGCAAGCCATTATGTCTCAAAACTATTATGATGAGTTTGGTTATTATGTCTCTCCTCTCAATCCATCCTATGATGATGAAAGCCTTGTAGATCACGATGCATATTTTGAAAATCTTAGCAAGTTTTCTCCAAACATCTTTCAGCATCCAATCATTCCTCCAAAATATCCTATCATGCCTTCATGCTTATCCACTAGCACTCCCTTTCATGTCCTCGGCAAGGCAAATCCATTTGATCCTATTACTATTAAGGTAAAAGTTGAAGAACCTGAAAAAGATGAAAGAGATAAATCCTTTTCTCCTATTCCTAGCAAAAGAGTAAAAGTGAGTGCAACAGGACCCGGCAAGAGACAGAAAGTGGTTGTACCACCTATACCTAGAAATGTAGCAGTAATTAAAGATGATGATGTAGTTTCAGTCAAGAAGAAAACTTGGAAACCAAGAATTGGAAGAGTTAATGAAGATATATTGAAGCATGGAGACTTCACTAAGTTGAATAAACTCTATGATCTATATGGATCATTTGACAGATTGAATTTTGAAAATGCAATGGTTACACACATGATTGTGGCAGATAATAAACTTAGCACTATTCATGGTAAGATCCCAGAAGATTTGTATAACAGACTTGTGAATAGAAAATAGATAGCACAAGAAGAGGACATAAAGATGAGAGAACATGTAATCAGACAGTTCTATGAAGTTAAGGATGAAGATCATTTGAAGAGATTCTTGAAGTCTCTTGGAACTTTATTGAGAACTAAGAGAAGATTAATCCTTATAATGGGAGGCAAAAAGGAGGAAGTACAGAAAGAGATAGAGCAAGCATTAATGCAAGTTCTTGTAGATATAGTTGCAGAAAAGCATGTTGAATCAGACCCTCAGCAGAAGCAATCAGAGGAACTGCATGCAAGGAAAGTTGGTATTGAAGAAGTCCCATCTTCTTCACATATCAATATTGGAAAAGAATCAATGGATATTGAAGGCACCAAAGTGACTTTAGAATCAGATGATGCAGTATTTCATGATCTAGGAAACATTGTTGACAATTTAGCTTTGGGAGAGCAAGAAAAGGTCACAGAATCAAAGAAGAATACAGAGGCAGAGGAAGCACCAACTGTATCAGAATCAGTTCTAGTAGAGCAGATAGTTAAAGGCAAACAAATTTTGACAGAGGCCACTACCTCTAGTGCACCTTCTATACCAGTTGAAGACATTAGTGCACCTGACAGTAAGAAGAGGCATATTGGCTCAATGTTTGAAGACCTTGGAAAAGAAGTTGAAGATGATGATCAGCTCGATTTCATTACATCTCTGAATAAAATTATTGGAAGGAATAAGAAGGTGAAAGACCTTGAAGGCAAAGTTAGAGTTTTGACAGAGAAACTTGAGAGTGTGATTAGCACTAAGGTATCTGAATCAGATCCACTTGAGAAAGCTCAATCAGTAATGAATTCTTTTGACTCTGAATTTTCTAACTTGAAGGATATTGCTAAGATAAAAGCTCAGGAAGACTTTGAAGTAGAAATGCAACAAACTTTAAGTGTAAATATTTGGAATGATATTAGTAGTTTAGATGTATGCATAAAGAATTTGAGGAGACATTTTGAGACAGGAAAGAATTTGTACATTCAATGCACTAAATCAGAAATCCTAACAATTGAAGAGGATAAGAACATCAGAGAGAAGTCAGATGCTATTACAGCTGAGACAAACACCTTGACAAGCCCTAAGGTCAAGATAAGTTTTGTAGAGAAGAACATAAGGAAATTGAAAGATGAAATTAGAATGTTAGCAGAGGAGAAGAACAGAAAGATGATCAGGGTTAACATCTTGAGAGAGCATGTCTCAATCAAGATATCAATTGTTGAAGATCAAATTGAGCAGTGTCTTTTAGCAAAGACATCATTTCAGAAGTTTAGTTTCAATTCCCTGCAAGCTTGTTAGACAATAGCATACAGATTGAGTACCCTACTCAATGTTGCTGAATCCATTAGGAAGGTATGGGAGAAAGATTTTGAATCTTGGAAGTTAGAATTTGGTGATTGTGTTGCAAGCCTACCAGCTTTGCAATAACTGATAATAAGGTATAAAGTTTTTAAAATTTTTGTACACCCTATCTTTGTCATTGTTGTCAAAGGGGGAGAGATAGTAGAAAATTGTATATATTTTGAGGAAGGATACTCATAGGGGGAGCTATTCTATGGAGTATCATATTGTATACATATTGTATAACTTTTGGCCACAAATTTTGTATAAGTTTTTTTGAAGTTTTTTTTGCACACTTAGCCAATTTTCCCATATGTTGCCACCAATGACAAAGGGGGAGATTTTTGGAAATTTGGCTAATGTGGATGCATAGATGTTGTCATTATGGCAACATATGATCTCTATTGAAAGCGCAGAATCTGGAATGCAAGTATGCAAAGTTGAAGAAAGAAATTGTCTAAGTTTGGATACAGTGATCCTGACAGAGCACTCGATGAAGATTTAGTTGGCGACGTCCACTGGAGCAATATTTTTGTTTGTGTAGTTAACTAAAGCTTCTATAGAGTATGAGGATACCCCATCTCAGTGCACATAAAGTTTGGAGCAGTACGGACAAAGTTATTCAAATTTTAACAAAGATAGTTTTTGCAGACAAAACAGTTTTGGAGACAGTTTTAGCGAAAGAGTTAAGGGATTATTTTTGCTTGTCAAAATAATGACTTAACATTATGAAGGGATGAAATCCTAGATTTTTACTCTTGGATAAATATTTTGGAAGCTGACCATGTAAAGTTATTAGCTTTAATAACTCATATATTAGGCATACTTGAAATGTAATGATAGATAGAAGTGATATGTAAAAAGAAAGAAAAGATAACTTGCGATAGTTGTATATTGTGATAGCAACAAAGGCTATTGATGTGAAGTTGTAAGCAGTACCATATTATAGTCAAAAAAAAAAATTATTACCTATTTGGGCAGTGAGATCAGTTGGTGATCAGGTTTTGTAATCTAACTCCTAACAGGGTTAAGGCTTCTAACAAGGCCTAAAGTCCTTTAACCAAGACAAATCTACTATATATTGTAAATTGACTCCTAACAGGGTCCAATATCCCTAACAGGATACTTTTGTTTAGTGATCTTTGTGGGTACCATCCCCACCAGGGTTTTCTCTTGGCCAGGGTTTCCTCGAGAACATATGATGTGTTATGAGTTCTTTCTATTTACTGCTATGTTTGTTAATCAACTTGATAATCTTTGTATGCACTAAAGTAATCTGTTATATCCATAAGTGGGCAAAAGAAAAATTTTGTGAAATACTGATTCACCCCCCCTCTCAGTATTTCCTATTTCTAACATAGAGAAATAATAAAACTCTCCAATAACATCTTTTTCAGCTTTACTGAGCACGCAATACGAACTAGGACCTGTCCAGCTCAATATGAGTGAACACGTTACTTCACACTGTCGGCTCCACCAAATTAATTGATATTTTCTCCTCATGATGAATTACATTATGCGCTCTTAACAAAACATCCTTAAATCTCTTCTTAACATAAATCCAAGTGCACATGCTGAGATGATAGGTGCAACTACCAAAATTATATAAACACTATTGGCTCTTCCAGGTAGACTCAGGAAACTATGACTGTCAACTAGCAACTTCATAACTCAACCTGTACTGCATATTTGACTCTACGTCCATGAGAATAGCATCATATATATGTCTACTACATAAATATTAATGCGCAAGGCTCTACTACAATTGTACTACAAATCATATACAAAACTTTTCCTAGGACTTGTCAAAAACACTCACTGATATACACAACTGTACTACTGTCTTTACTCAGAATCAACCTCTGCGTCTATGATATCATGTTGATAACATATATATGCAACATATGCTCAAATATCTCTCCACCGGGCTTAATTTCCATGCATGTTGCTTACCATATGTTTTCATAAATGAAAAACATACAGTCATCAAGCTGGCTTGTTGGAAAAACTCCAACAGAAACCAGACAATTGAAGGATGGATTTGGGGCTAATCAAGAGAATCATAGAGAAGTAATACATTTTTCGCAAGTTGTGGGGAGAAACGTATATGTGTGCTATATATAGAAAGAGAGTTTACTAAAAAATTTGGTTAATATGAATGTTGAGTTCTATTATGCTTACACACATGTATTGATTAGAATGAGAATTGCCACGTAAATTACCATTATGGCACGGTTTCACAATATTGTTACCTCTTTAATTTTTTCCAGATATTTATTCTAAATGAGTTGATTAATGAGAGATCAATCTTGCTCAATTAAAATAGAATAAATATATACACACAAAATCCAGGGAACAAATATATACACACTATTCACTTTCTCTTTGTTAATTCTTAGAAATAGGATTTATAATTAACAAAAACCGGTGATCTCCCATAGTGCCATTACTTTTCAACATATATATAAAGAATTCATATTAATATTACAAGATATCTTTGAGCATGAGCTCATAATGCAATGATTGATGGGAGCCCTTGTAATAGGGAGGTGCAAAGTTTGAATCCCTAAAATGGCACGATGATGTATGTTGGGCATGAGAGTTAGAAGGAATCTTTGTTCATAATAAGTATATGGTTCAAACGAGACGAGAGTCAAAATCCATAGTCTTTCAGGACAATTGTTCATAGGAGTCGAAAGGAATCACAAATGGAGATGGAGATTAAAGGCAGAGAAGGAGGTGAATGTTGTTCCAGATGTTTGACCCTCACTTGGTCTTGGAGTGCTCGTGGTCCCTATGTCAGTCCCATGATGGGTGTGTGTTCTTGCGCCCCTCAAGGTTGGTGTCCTGGCTGAGCTTCTATGCTCGCGGGTTTCAGTTGGTGGAGTCAAATGGGGATGAGTTCCCCAGATTTTTGGCCTCACCGGTTCATAGCTCCAGTCAAAAGTGAATATTACCAATCAAATAAAAATATTACAAGAAATCTTTCTACATCAGCAATACAATGACATCATTTATTAGATATAACACTATCGACATAACCCTTGCACCCTTCAAAGGTGCAAGTGCTAGTCATATAACTGTAATATGGAAATAGTTAACAAGTAGAGGAAATTTATGTTTATCAATAAGGATAATAATGTTTTTTAAGAATATTAAAATAACAAGTAAAATCTATTAAAGATGATAATATATTATATTTTAAATATGTAATATCTTATTATAGGATGTGTTTTTTTATATATTAATTTGTTTTAAAATAAAGGTACTTATAAACATAATATAACATATATTACTATTTTTTAACTTTCTTTTTTGTTGAAAAATTATTTGTAATAGAAATAGTGCTTGTTCTTGACATGATAAAAACTATAAATTATTTTACAATTGTGTTAAATTCAGTTGACTACACATGAGATCTTAAAAAATTAGCATCAATAAAATAATAAAAATAAATTATTTTACAATTGTGTTAAATTCAGTTGACTACATATGAGATATTAAAAAATTAGCATCAATAAAAATAATAAAAATATATCTAGACTATACTTAACCATCATATGTATCTTTTTCACTAAATAAATTGGAGAAATACTTTTATGTAGCTCAAATTGTGTTGGCCATACATATGCATGTTTTCATCCAAAACGTATGATTTCAAGAAATTCACTTGTGTTCAACCCATATAAAACTAACATATATAATATGCATATTAGAATAAAATTACGTATTTGAGAATAAACAAAATCCTAAGTTTTCTTGTTAATATTTTATGTATATATGATTCAATGTTTAATTCTATAATGACACATATTGATTTTTTTCAAGAAGAAAGACTTCCATTTTTTATTAAAAGGTGGATCCAATTTCTCACATTTACCCTTTCTCTATCAAATTGAAGGTCAATCCACCTAAGAAACAAGACACAAAATGACCTGCCAACATAATTATTGACAACTAACAAAATGACTTTATTACTAATACTTTAGTCGACTGCTGATTTTTTACATTTTAACATTCTTCATGTATAAACTATTAAATAGTCTTAAGTTGAATGTATGGACTCTTTAAGTCTATTAAACATAATGGTCACTATTAAAATAACTATCATATTGTTAGTGGCTACATGGTATGTGTAGGACCATGGTATACCAAACTATGGCCTTAAGTGGCAATGAAAAATCTGAAAATCAAGGTTAGTCAACTTGACGTAAAAAGTTGAACATCTTATCAACCTTATGTGAAAAAGTTGTAAGAATAGAATTTGTAGAAAATTGAATGTAGTTTCTAAACCACTAGCTCTTGTTTGAAAAAAAAATCTAATTATTCAAAATTTTAGATTTCAATGCAATAGTACAAAAATTTTAAGAAAAAGATAAAAAGTACGTGTATGTCTGACCACCTTAATCACAATCAAATGATGATACATTTTCATAAGATTCTAGATATAAGTAGTAGACTCATGCCCAAATGTGACACATATTTTTGTGTAATTTTTGCCAAAATAATCAATTAATTATGAATTTTATGCTACAACTTATTTAGAATTAAAAAAATTTGTGTCTAACCACCATAACTAATTCTAAACTTTACAAAATTGAAAACTTTATTTTTTCTTATAGTAGGCGAAGCATAGAATGTGACGCATGTTTCAGATTTCAAAAAGGTTAAATGGTTTGATATTTATAGTTGTTTTTCAATCAGTATTACAATTAGGACTTTAAAGATAACTCAATTAAAAAATAAGTAATAACTACTTACTGAACTCAAAATTTGATAGTAATTATATTGATGGAAAGATAATAATGTCTTTAAAAAACCTTTTTCATTTCATCAATTTTGGGTTAAAAAAAGGTTGTCAACTACATGGTCAAAGTCTGGAGATCAAAGAAAATGTAGTGAACACATCTTTTGGATTGACAATTCACATTTGGCATTGCCCAAGGCAAATACCAAGCCTAATCGGATATCCGATAATATTAGATATCCGATATCTCTCGTCCAATTAACATTTCAACTTGACTATTTTTTTCAATTTTAAGTTATATATTACAATTTTTTTGTTTCTATATTAATATCAAATGAGTTGACTTCTTTTTTCAATTTTAAGTTATATATTACAAATTTTTTTTTTATATTAATATTAAATGATAATAGCATAGCATTAGTATTATATAAATTTTTATATTAGTATTGTATATATTATTTTTATTTATTTCTCTATTGTATAATAGTATACAAGAGAGAGAGAGAGAGAAAGAGAGAGAGAGAGAGAGAGAGAGAGAGAGAGAGAGAGAGAGAGAGAGAGAGAGAGATTTGAGTGGGAGATTTCAGATATCTAATATTTTCAGATATCCGATTGTTTTTACTGACATTGAAAAGAAAAAGTTTAAATTATTTGGTCCCTCAGTCTGAGAAGTACATTTTTCTACAGAGAATCATAGAATTGAAGTTACATAGAAGACAAAAAATCACTTTTCATCTCACTATGGGTAATCGTAGTCGTCGAAAGCATAAACGGAAGAGGAAACTCAAAAATGAAGAGGTTGAAGTGTATAGAGAAATGGAGAGGGTTTCCCATTGGTATAAGAGACAAGGTATGTTAAATATTAATGAAGATGTGGGAATAGGCCCACCCTTCAATGTGGTTTCAAGTGAAGAAGAACATGAATTTGAAATGATTTATCACAATAATATTTAAAATGAGAATGTAAGGATTGAAGATGAAAATTTAGGTTTTAAAAATGAACATGTAGATGTGGACATTGACAATGACAATCCACCAATTGAATATGAAGGAATTGACAATGATAATGGTACACAAGAACCAAATCAATGTAGCACATCTCCAAATTATATGAGAAATGAAGTCCCTTGGGAGGAAGAAAGACAAACTTCAAAATTGTGAGCTTCAAGAATAACAAAATGGCTACTTGAAATTGATGAGAACATAAGGAGCAATTTCGAAGGCAAGAGATCAGAAAGAACCGTTTGGTTGTGGGTTTCAAAACTTTTTGATCATTTTTTTAGCCACAAGAAGCTGGTTGAAAAATGTGAAATGTTTGTACAATTGTTAAAGATGCATAAGATGAGATGTATACTAGTCAAATTGAAGATTACTGTGAACAAGAAAAAGGAGAGGAATGCTATTATTGCGAGAAATATTTTTAGTGCTCTCAATTCCATTGGGAAGATTACCAATGAAAAAGATAAGAGAGCCACTAGGAGGGTTATTACAACCTCCTTAGTAATTAATCATTTGAGAAAGGCTCATTTGATGAGACAAACTTGTGTTGACTTGAACCTAAATCATAAAACTTTGGATAGAGCACTTGCAAGAAGAGAAAGACTTGATGATCCTCTTCAACATGATATATGGGCTTATGGTGGTATAATTTCATGTTGTGATAAGAAGATTACCAATGGTGTGGAGGATCAAATTCAACTATTTTGGCAATCTAAGTCAAGAGTGTCACCAAATGTGAAGGATGTCTTGAAGTTGAGAATTGGCATTCGAGACCACACACCACATCCCAAACATTATTTGGAGGTGAGTCAAACAATGTTGTTCAAAAAATTTTGTGACACACATCCAATATTGCAAATATCACAAAGAGCTTTTGAAGCACTCAAACCTTTTTTTTGTGTGCCTCTTAAGATTCAAATAACTTGTTGTTGCAAATATCATGTGGAGTTTTCAATGCACCATGAATTGTTACGATCCCTTCATTCTAATTTGCATACTAGTGAAATGTTGGAGGAGTGTGGTGCAAGTTCTCTTCTAGAATCATCAAGATACTTGCTAGATCATTTTTTATGTCCTAGAGATGATGGATATTTCTTTTATAGAAAATATTTCTTAAATGACAAGTGCTCAGAGTGTGGTGGGCTAGTGAAGTTTATTGAATGTTTTTATGAGGGCTGTGAACACAATTTTAGAAAGAAAATTGTCCACAAAAAGGTATATGAAACTATTAAATATACATTGAAAAGTGGAGGTGAAGGCTCTAGATGTGAGTTCGTTACAAAAGAATGCAATGTAGCTGATTTTATTTCAGATTTCAGAAAGAATATTTTTTACAAGTATGCAAGGCATAGTCACATGTCTTAATGGTTGGATCAACAATTCAAGATGTGTAAGGACACTGTCCCGATTGGTACTATTATATTAGTTGTTGACTTTGAAGAGAACTATACATTGCAGCCCAAAAATGAGTTGCAAGATCAATATTACAATTCTATTATGGTTTCTATTTTTGTGCACATAACATATAGACATTCCCCTGATAGTAATGAAGATGACCGGAAGATAATCAGAGAGTACCATTTTTATATGAGTGATGATAGATCTCACTCTCAGGAGTATGTCCACAATTGCTTTGAGAATTATTTTGAGTGGGTGCGGGAAAATAATATTGCTATGGATAGACATCTCATTTGGTCAGATAACTGCAAAGGTCAGTTAAAAAATACTCATATGTTTTATTGGTTATGTAGAATGCATGTAGAGAGAGGTGTACCTCATATTTGGAGTTTTTTTGAGGTTGATCATGGAAAATGGGAGCATGACATAGTAGGTGCATGTGTAAAGAGAGCTCTAGTTATGGAGAAATTGAGGATTTTAGGTGTAGAACTCCTTGATGCTAGTTCTATTATTGATTGGTGTAATTCAACATGGTCACAGGGGGCTATTGATTCAGTAGTGCATAGATTCTTTTGGTTTGTTGAGTTGGGCATACTAGGAGATAGGTTGGATTGTCAAACAATGAAAGATTCTTCAAAAATGCATTTATTTTGAAGCTCAAATGCTAGTACATGGACCATTTTGAAATGAGAGTGGGCTTGTTATTGTCTGAGGTGTCTTCAATTTTTTTGGGATTAGTGTGAGTCAAGTGAGTGGGTTGATATGTGGGTTCCACATTATCTAACTCATTTATCTATCATAGTCTTTGTAATAAATGATGACATGGATTGTTCACTTGACTACGACCATCTTTCAGATCTTCTACAACTAGGACATGTTTTTGCATTTGTTGTACCATAAGGGAATGATGAGAGATCAGATTACTGGTTAGCACGTTGTGTAAGAGGAAAGTAGAAACTTTCACAACCAATGATAAATGATGATATGTTCACATGTCCAACCAGATCACATTCCTGATTACTAGTCCATTTTTTGTGATCCTCGGTAAACACTGTATAAATTGCTCAGTGATTATATTGATGCTTGGTGTTTACTGTCACTCAGTTTTAGTGTCTGGTGCTCAGTAAAACTATTCTATGTTTGGTGTAACCGACTGGCTCATGATGCTTACAATTGCTGACTAGGTTCATATAAGTAACCAACCGATGTCTTTGATAACCTTTGATACTAATGACAACCTTTAATGCTCAATAGAGATAAAAATCTCCACCTTTGGCATTAGTATCAAAACTTGAATGTATATAGACCTTATGTCTCAAAACTTATATCTCCTCCATATACATATACATATCAAAAAATTTCTAAATACTCCCCCTCAGTGCATGCTCCAGTTATGTGTAGTATACTTAGCAAAAAGTTACATATTTGGCATAAACATGTTATCCCCCTTTATCTTCATCTTTTATATACATGTTTTCCCCCTTTTTGATATTAATGCCAAATACAAAAATGTATACTTACAACTTGTCAAAAATGTGCTGATGGGTTTTGTTCAATGACTCCAAGAGGTTTTCCCATTCCTCTTTCAAGTTGGTGAGAAAAATGTGCTCAAAACTGACTTGTGCATGCATATTAAAAATGTTGTCCAACACAAAAATAGCTGGTGTTGCAACAAGTGTTTGTGCCCTTGCTATGTGCTTCTAAAATTTTTTTAGGTATGGTAGGAGTTCTATTTATAACTCATTCACCTGATCTGTTATCCACTCTTCTTGCTTCTTGAGATCTGCTATCAATCGTCTGAGTTCTTGCACTCTGAGTATATGCCTTGAAAAAGCTTGTGGCTTGTTTGTAGCTACATTTGCACTAACTGTGATTTCATTCTCAAATTGTTTGATCTTTTCATTGATCTCTACAGTGAATGTTCTGATAGTGCATAGCTTAAATAAGATTTGGAAAATAGAATTAGTAATACATTGAATCTCAATTATTACCTCTGAAAGTTTAACCTTGTTAATAGCCACTTCTTGGCTGATTCTCTAGGCAAGTTTATCTTGAATCTTGGACTCTTCCCTTTCCTCTATTATTTTATTTTCTTCAATATTTGGTTCATTTATCTTCTCAGTAAGTGTTTCAAGTTGATCCATGATCAAAGTATCTTCATCTATGTTCACCTCAGGTACTACTTGTTGTAAGATATCCTGAACATTTTCTAATACTTCCTTGTTCTTATTCTCTAGCTTCAACTTCTCTTGTGCTAATTTTCGTGTACATAATTCCCCATATTTTCTCAATTCCTTAGTGCTAAGGGTCCTCAGGTCACACTCGGGTATCACAATGACTTCATCTAGAGTGACTGGCCCTTTTCCTTTCTTCTTCTTCTTCTTCTTCTTCTTCTTCTCCGGTGCAAGTGGTGACTTCTTGGCAACGGTGACAATAGCTTTTTCTTCTTCCCTCAGAGTGTTTTACCTGGTTGACACACTATCTTCCTTCTTCTACTCCTTAATAACCTATGTGTCGGTTGAATGAGGTGGAGCCTCAGATGTGGTGTCAGGTGGGGTATCCTTAGTTTCCTTAGGCTCTTCTTGTGCCTTTTTTTCTATTTCAGTGGCCTCTTTTCATTTAGGCTCATTTGTCTCTACAGGTATCTTTGTGCTTTGTTCCCTTGTTGTATCTTTTGGTTGCTCGGGGTCTGATCCATCAGGTTGTTCCTGAGATAGAATCTCTATGGCTTCAACAAGTACAAGAAGCTCACCTAGTAGTGATGGAAATGCACACTTGATAACTTGTGCTTCATCCTCTATGTTGTCTTGTGCATTATTCACATCATCATCTTCATCCCTATCATTAGGATCACCATTTGTGATGTCCTCGATGAGTACATCCTTGTCATTTATATCCTCAGTCTAAATCACTTTCGGATTCTATGCATCCTATAAATTATTCTTGATTTCTTGACCAATTGTTATATGAATTACCTCGGTAAGTGATACCTTTGACTCTTTAATCTTCTTTGCTACATTATCCTCAATGAATATTCCTTTACCTTTTGAATTCTATCTCTTTTTAGATAAATTTTGAAATGCAACTTTCTCATTTTGCTCTCTAACAGCTAAAAGTGATCTCCAGATAAGTTGACTAGACTCATCAAGATCTGCCAGATTCTCATCTATTATTTGCATAGCTCGGTTCTTGACTTTGAATCTCTGCACATAAGTATCCATAAGCTCTTTAATCTCATCAAGAGATAAGTCCAGTGCAATTGATACAAGGGCTTGTTCCCTCATCCTTTTCTCAGTGTCCAAGGCATATGACCACTTTTATTTTATTCAGTTCTAGATAATGTGTTGGGTACTGATAATTCCAAATCTAATGGAACTCATTTGAAGCGTATCATCATCTAGATGACTACTTCCTCAATTTTGTTTTGGTCTTCATTTGACATACTGTCAAACTTACTAAGTTCCAGATCTACAAGATTTCCATTCTTGATTATATCTGTAGCAACTAAATCAATTGACCTATTCTGATTACTGACAACCTTGAATTGATTCTTGTCATCTTCATCATCCTCAAGGTATTCTTTGTTTCTTATCAATTTTCTCCTTTTCTTTGGTGCATCTACTACAGCCTTGGGTCCTTTCTTTACATAAGTCTTTGTCGGTGTTGCCTTCACAGCTACCTTCTTCTATGGTGGTGAAGCTATAGTTGATGACCTTGTGCGTGCACCTATTTGCACTAGAAACTACCTCTTCTTTGGAGCTTGAGTGGGAGAAACTGGTATTAGTTCTTGTTCTTCTTTGGACTCAGTTTCTTCATTTTCATATGGTTTGTCAGCCAACATTAATTGACCTTCGGTTGCAGTCTCAACCACTGACTCCTTAGATGAGTCAGATTCATTCCCAAACTTTTCAAATAAAAACTTCTTCATTTTCTTTGCTTTCCTTGTCATTTTACTAATGACCAAACCTGTTTTAATTCTAGACTTAGCTTCTTCAAAGGTTCCAAACCTTTCAGCCTTTATGTCCTTCGGTAATGCTAGCAGTGTCAACATAGCCCTAACCCATTCATTCTTAAAATTCTTCAAGAAATTTAGGGCATTGGTAAGACCAAGTGATTCAACAATTTTGTCCTCTGGTTTCAATTCTATTTTCTCATTACAAAGAGCCTGATACACAACATACATATCAAAATCACCTATTTCCCCAATTTTATAGTATATGTATGATCATATGTCTTCAGTTAACAAAACCCTAGGTGGGATGCTTGAAAAAGCACCCTCTGAATCCATTTTTGAAGCAACTTCAGGATGTAACTTATAAGGTGGTTCCTTGTAACTTGATGACACTATTAAATTAACTTCTTCTTCCACAACTTTGGAAGAACTCGTAGTAGATGCCATTTCAACAAACTAGGTTTTTCGATAAGTAAGAGAAATATGCTCGGTAGGGTTTCAAATTACTCAGAATGTATCGAAGAGTGTGCTCAGTTTGATTTGCGACTGCTTGAATTTTCTTGAAAGATTCTTCCTTGAACTTGCTCTGTGAAATTTTAGCTCTCTGAAATCGCAATGTGAAAAATAAACTTTATCTTCTGTGTATTTATAGAATTTTTTATATTCCCGCTCAAGACTTTATGCAATAAATGCTTGACCTACTTTCCAGTCCATGACAAGTGTCAGCTCGATGACAAAAATAATCTTTCATCAGCTTAGTTAACACAAGACTTCTTTTCTCAATTGATAGTATTATTCGATTAACCTTGAATAGTGATTACTGACAGGTAACCAATGATCAATCTAACTTTTACCAATTGTGTAACTTTATTATCTCAAAACATATAAACCACAATGCATCTTTATTCATGTAGATTTGGTATGTGCACAACATATATAAGGAACTCTATGTAAAATGTGATCATTTTGAAATGTCAGTCCCATACATACCTATATCTCCTTAGGTGGAGGTACCGATGTCACCCAATCTAGTGGATGAGGTTTCACCAACAGCATTACTTGAATCTGCATTCTCATTAGATGCCTTCTTTGACATTCTATTCCTTATTCTCATGATATCTGCAATAGTGTTTCCACTCTCAAATACATGACCTTCTTCTGGTGCTTGGTCTCTATAGTCTTTTCTTAGATGACCGACCTTATGACAATGCAAACATACCATTTTAGTGCTTGTCCAGCTTTTTGATTGTCCAGGCAATCTTTTCCTATTACAATTTGCTACAATATGCCCATATCTACCACATGAAACATAGTTATCCCATGTGTTATAATCCCAAACATAAGACTTACCTTGTCTCTTTGGTTGATAAGGCTTGTGTTGTATTTTTTGCTTAGGAGTCCATACTTGCTTCATTTTTTCCTTACACCCTCGTGTAGTGTGTCCATGCTTATTACAAGTGTAACATAACTTCTCCATAGTAGTATTGTTAGCATTCTATTTAGCTCTACATTCATAAGCTTGATGACCATACTTTCTACAATAGTAGGAGTATCCATTGAACTTAGGAGTGACAGGAAGTTTACCTTGTGCTTTTCTTCTACACACATTAGATGTATGTCCCATTTTTCCACGGTGATAACATGCCAACACTTTAGGTCTCTGATTTTGATTGTTGTTGACCTGTTCAACTTTTTGTGATGATTCTCCTTTGCTGGTATAGCCTAGTCCAACTTTGCTTCCAAATCTTCTTTGATTAATCAGAAAATCATCAATCTTCTTGGAATTGTTCTTAGCTAGCCTCATCATCTCATTATGTTGTTTTTGTGTCTTTATTTCATTTCTTAGTTTTTCATTCTCTTCTCTGAGTATTGCAACATCTTCAAGTCTTCTAGACAATTCTCTATTCACTCGGTTGACTTCTTGATTCACAATCATCATCTGATTAGATACTTGAAAGTGATGATCTGTGAGTCTTTTTATCTCACTCTCTTTAGCTTTTAGTTGTTCAGTTGTCACATCTTTGGTCTTCAATAGCTAGATTCCTTTCTTGCTCAGCTTGTCTAGCATTGTTCATTATTCCAACCATTCTCACCATCTGAGATTCTTGACCGATTTGTAGTGCTTTCACTTGTTCAGTTAAATATTGATTCTTCTAAGACAAGTCAGAGATTATACTTTTAGATCCATCAGAAATACTCCCTAAACTAGATCCAATGTGGTCAAATATATCATCAATTTCTTCTTCATGGTAGCTAATCTCATTTTGCAAAATAGCTAGGTTCTTCCTTTCAACCAGTAATTTCTTCAATCCTTCCTTGGTTTGCTTATACTGTTCAACAAACATCTGCATTTGAATCTTCTGATTCTCAATAGTCTTATCTAACTTATACCTCTCCATGACTTAGATATTTACCCTTCAATGGTTAAATTTTCCAATAAGAGAATTTTTCTCTGATACCAATTGTTGGAATTATTGGAGATAGGGTACTGAGAGGGGAGGGGTGAATCAGTGCCCACAAAACTTTTACTTATAAACCTTTAAGATCTAAAACACCAAATAGTAGTAACCTTGAAAAATAACTTGTATCTAATGCATGTATCATTTATCCATTCAACTTGTGAAAGTAAATAACATTAAATCAACAATATAACAGTCCCATAACACAAGTATTTTGGTAACGTAGAAACCCTTGTTAGAAGGTAAAAACTGCAGTGGGGATGACACCCACAAATTCTTCACTACTGCAGATAGAAAATGTTTGCCTATTAGGGCTACAAGTTTTTATCACTTCTGATGATTTTACCCTATTAGGAGTAACATATTAGATCAGCTAGATCTACCTAGTTATAGGATTTTAACAACACTACTTGAGTGTGTACTTGGTTAAGAGATTTACAAAAGACTGTCAAGTCTACTCTGTTAGGAGATTTTACCAAAACTCCATTACAATGATTAGAAAGAAATAGGTAACTATCTACTAATGACAACTCAAATTGTCTGATATAGATCAATAATGTACTGGATGTATATCACCTTATACTATGTGAATCTCTGCTTTGAACTGCTCGGTTAGCCTGCTTTGATTTTGCTCAATCTGATTTCCTTTGAATAGTGTTCTACTCTATCAACTGATAATCTTGAAGGTTGGCTAGTGCTTCAAGTGCTTCTTCACTCATACATCAGTTCACATCAAAAATGATGTAACATACAAATATATAGCATACTACTTTATGTTGCTTATACAAAATTAGGTTTCAACAACTTAGAGAAAAACCCTAAGATCTACGGTGTACAAAAATAACCTAGATTTAACATTTAAAAATGATCCTCGATCTTGGTAAAACATTTTGTTGGCACTTGAAAATTTTCTTAGCTTTACCAGTTTTTCTTTCGGTCTCTGTAGTTCTTTTTCCCTATTTTCTGGCTAAAACCCTTGTTTGAAATTCAAAAATCTAGTCGTTGCATATAAAAACCCTAATTACCCTTGGCCCTGTTCTAATTTTATGTTACTTTTTCAAGCCACTTAAAACCTCAAAATACCCATGTGCTTAAATGTTATACCACATCGCATGTTGATTGGTTAGGTTTTTTAACGTCGGGACCCCTTTTAATATTTCCTAAGTTCCTAAGTCTTTCGATGTTAATTTTTCCTAGGTCCCCGCAGTAATATTTTCCTGTCTCACCCTTTAAAATATGTGGTTTTCATTAATTTGCAAGACTATTTGGTGTCAGAGGTCTCTGACATGTGAATTCACGACCGTGCCATCTGTCCTGGCAGGCCTTGTCTTCCTTGTTCACTTGTTAAAGAGTGAGCATAATCAATGATCATCGCTATACTACTGAGGGAAGATGCGCGGGTTTTAACATAACGCTTTAATGACAACCGTTTGATGTCATGGTAGACAAACTGTGGGTCCAAAATGACATGTATGTACAAATGGCAGGCTATGATTGGTCCATGTAATAATGAGGTGGAGATTGTTAGTGGGACCTGGTTTTCGGCTTGTCAGAGGATCTTGACCTTGTCAGAGAATCGACAAATGGCATAATTTCTTATCGAATTTGTCAGAGGCTTGAGATTATGTGATATCCATTGATCTCATCAAGTGTCAGAGGGTTGTTAGGGTAGGGAAAGATTCTTGATCTAACGGTTGTCTTAAGTTCTAATAGAATCTTCATGGTCTATGCAAAGATGAGACGGCCGTCGATCTTCTTGATCCGAGCCCAGTTAATTTCTTAGTCTTTTTGGTGGTTCTGACAAATTATTGCTTGGTTCGCTAGTTCGCATGATGTTTTAGTGAAAGGTCTAGTGACTTAGCGATTTGGCGAACAGTGTTCACGTAGTAGCCAAATGATTAAGCGGTGCTCTCAAAGTTCTCATGAATGGGCGAGGGTTTCTTTAGTCACATGTTCGCCAAATGGATAGAACATTAAAGGGTTAGCCAGGGATAGTGGGACCGCATGATGATTCATCATTGAGGTGTCAATTTCTAATTTATTGAGCTAGAGGATGACGAGGAATACTACAGGGTGGGGCCATTGTTAGAGGAGTCAGTGACGAGGACAGATTTGATGAACGGTGTAAGATCTCATCGAATGTGTCAATGCCATGAGATCTTATGCCCACTGTCCAATTTCAAGGGCTTATTGAATGTGGGTCCTATATCAGAGATGACCGAGCATGAGCAGCAAATAACATGGTGACAGGTGGCATAAAGTGGGCCCAGGCGGGGTCTAAGGTCTAGCGGTCTAGATAAATAAGGTTAGCGGCATGATGAATTTCATTTATTTTTTCTCATTCATGAAATGAGATGGTGGTATTTTAAATTGGCTGGCGATTCAGTGAAGGAAGGTCGCATGATCACTAAATATTTTAGCGATGACTTAAAATGTTCTGCGAACTGGCAAAAACCTTTTATCGCCAATTCGCCAAGTGTAACCAGGGTAAGTTTGTTTTCCTTTGGCCGCTAAGTCACTGAGTTAGGTGGTGGGTTAAGATTTTATTGCATGAATAGGAAAGGCTTTGTCGCATGTTTGCTAAAGGTAAACCTAGGCTAGTAGTTGAGTTAGGGACATAAAGACCGTGAAAAGGAGAGATCGAACGGTCGTGATATAAAGTTGATCAAGGTTTAAATTTTGACCGCTGATTTGCTGCTGGTGCCATGAATGTGACCATTGTTTTTCAAATTCAAATTTTTGAGGGTTTCTAGTGATAGAAAGGACCAGAATTTATGGTTTTAGCAGTAGGATTTGATGAAGTTGTTGTGCCGACTACTGCAGGGTTGTCCAGAGGATTTGATGATTGATTGCAGATGCCTGTACTATCATAAAATGGACATAGGTAAAGCTCGAGGTGTGTTGCAGGTGTGCAAATAGACTGAAAAGGCATGGTGTTTATGTGATCTTCGGTACAAATCAGAGGATTTTCATTGATGAAGATCAATTTTGGGTCCGTTTGTCCAGGTTGATTGGTTTTCTCCCCTGAAATTAATTGCTAATTGATATTGGTTGGTTTAGTGGGTGAAACCCTAACCCTAGCTATCTGAAGCTTGTTGCATCCTGAGTTCTTTGAGGATTCCAAGATAGCTAGTGGTATAAGTAGTAAGAGTTTTGATTTTGTAAGGGTTCTAAAACTTTTTGGGTCTCCTAGCTTTCTAGTTTTCCAATCTTTTTGGTTCTTGGTTCCAGTCTTTGGTAATCCAAGAGATTCTATTCTCTGGTTCCATATTCTTGATGGTTGAATGCTGATAATACAAACTTTGTAGAGCAGATTGTTGATCCTATGATTTTGAGTAAAGAGTTTACTTGTATGTATTGATACACTTCCATGAAATATAATACAATTTCTACCTTGGTTTTGTTATTGTCTATTTACTTTGTGTTTATTCTTGTATGTCTCTATTTGTAAGGCATATAGAACATACTAGTTGTAAGGCATCTATCTAATTGTTGCATGAGTTTCTTTCAAGGAAAGGATTAAATCCTCACATGCCATTTCAGGGAATGAATACATCTATTGAGATCTTGATGATAACAATATAGGGTTGAGGGGATAGTTTGTAAGTCATTCCATCCAAATTGTATGTGGTTTGTAAGGCATATCACCGTATTTCCTAAAAATTCCTCTATTGATTTATGTTAGACTCTTTGCCCAAAGGATTAGGCACTGATCCAATCCCTGTCATTCAAACACCTTTCAGTCATCAAACACAAAATTCATCATTACCAATACCATTTCATTTCATGTTCATGTACCTTAAAAATAGGACTGTCCCTGATGTTTTACAGTCCATGGTTGTTGATTCCTTGAAGAGTGAATCAAAGGTTAGCCTTCCTTGAGTTTTACTCATAAAAAGAAGAAGGAATCATCACCCTTATGCCATTGTTTATGTTATTATACTAGGAGTTTCATTAGTCACATTCTGCAATAGGTTGTTCTCAGCTGTCTTTAGAATTATCTCCCACAAAAGTATCTCTAATGAACTCAATGGCATGACAATGAAGACCTAATCCACCATTTAATAGTTTACTTGAAAGATAGTAACCTATTTGTAGGTAATACCCACTTGAGTCTTGTGGAGCTCAAAGCAAAAGGAGGATCTTATCCAATCCTCGTTAATTAGGCTTTTCTTGCAAAATTGGAAACCTATTTATTGAGAATCAAGCCAATGTCCTTGCCAAGTTTGACCCAAAAGAAAAATCCCTAACATATTTTCTAATTCCGTTTTAACCATTTGCATAGAAGAATGTGCAATTCCTAATTACTATGCCATTTTCTATGATCCTTGGTAAACACTATATAAACTGCTTGGTGATTATATTGATGCTCAATGTTTACTGTCGCTCAGTGTCCATGTCTGGTGCTTGGTAAAACTATTATGTTCTCGGTGTAAAGAGTAAACCGACTAGCTCATGATGCTTATAGTTACCAACTAGGTTCATATAAGTAACTGACTGATGTCTTTGATAACCTTTGATACTAATGAGAACCTTTAATGCTTAATAGAGATAAGAGTATCATCTTAATTTTGTATCCTTAAAATTGTATTGTCTTAATTCATGTACATTTGTATCATCAAATGATGTAATAGTTGGAGTCATTGAGTGAAAAATGGTGATTCCTTGGGGTGAAGGGATAATGTTGAAGGATTTCATCCTAGTACCAAATGGACTATGCCATTAGCTCTAGTTGGGAAGGAAAACACTAGTGACAACCCCATTTTAACCATAGAGTCACTAGAACATTTGTGACCATGCCAGACCAAAGTGTCCCCAAGGTGCACTAAGCAGGATTGGGCGGAGATATTTCAAGGCTCGTATCTTGAACCCTGTGAGAAGTATTGGTGAACCATGAGATGCTAGAGGACTATATTTCTAAGGCCTACAATAACCTATCTCTATTATGGGAGATTTAATTTTTTTAAAATTTGGCACGCCAGTCTTTCTTGATGCAAAAACTTGCAGTGAGGATCAGTTGAAAGTTGCACCACTGGGTTACTTCCAAACTGTTCATCCTGCCACCAAGTGGACTAAACCATTAGCTTTGGTTGGGTGGGTAAAAACTAGTGATAACCCCTTTTTGACCACAAAGTCACTAGAATGTTCATGACCATGCCAGACCAAAGTGTCCCCAAGGTGCACTAAGCACGATTGGGCAGAGATCTTTCGAGGCTCATATCTCAGACCCCATGAGAGGTATCAATGAGCCGTGAGATGCTAAAGGATCATGTTTTTGAGGCCTACACAACCTCTCCATTCTAGGAGATTTGATTTTGTTTAAATTTGGCACGCTAGTTTCGCTTGATGCCAAAACTTGCAATGAGGGTCAGTTAAAAGTTGCACCACTGGGTTTCTTCCAAACCATTTTTCCTGGCACTAAATGGACTATGCCATTAGCTCTAGTTGGGTGGGTAAATTCTAGTGACAACCCTATTTCAACCACAGAGTCACTAGAACATTCTTGACCATGTCCGACCAAAGTGTCCCCAAGGTGCACTAAGCACGATTGGGAAGAAATCTTTCGAGGCTTGTATCTCAGACCTCGTGAGGGGTATCGGTGAACCGTGAGGTTCTATAGGACTGTGTTTCTAAGTCCTACAATAACCTCTCTCCATTTTGGGAGATTCAAATTTTTTTGAATTTCACATGCCAATCTCTCTTGATGTCAAAACTTGCAATGAGAGTCAGTTGAAAGTTGCACCACTGAGTTTCTTTCAAACCGTTCATCCTGGCACCAAATGGATTGTACCATTAGCTCTAGTTGGGAATTTAAATGTTAATGGCAACCCTTTTTTGAGCACAAAGTCATTAGAACATTTGTGAACATGTCGGACCAAAGTGCCCCCAAGGTGCACTAAGCACAATTAGACAACGATCTTTTGAGGCTCGTATCTCAAACCCCATGAGACGTATCAAAAAATTGTGAGATGCTATAGGACTATGTTTTTGAAGCCTACAATAACCTTTCTCCATTTTGGGAGATTCAAATTTGTTTGAATTTGATACGCCAGTCTTGCTTGATGCCAAAACTTGCAGTGAGGGTCAGTTGAAAGTTGCACCACTGGGTTTCTTCTAAACTGTGCATCCTAGCACTAAATGGACTATGGCATTAGCTCTGATTGGGTAGGTAAACACTAGTGACAACCCTTTTTTGACCACAAAATCACTAGAATGTTTGTGACCATGCCAGACCAAAGTGTCCCTAGGGAGCACTAAGCACGATTGGGTAGCAATCTTTTGAGACTCGTATCTCAGACCCCATTAGAGGTATTAACAAATTGTGAGATTCTACAGTACCATGTTTCTGAGGCATAAAATAACCTTGATCTATTCTAGGAGATTTGAATTTGTTTGAATTTGGCACGTTAGTCTCGCTTGATGCCAAAACTTGCAGTTGTGTGTGTGAAAATTGTACCTAGCTGCAGACACAACACTTCAGTAAAACATTAGAGGTTAGCGAAATCAAAATCTCAAAAATAATTGAAACTAAGCTAACCAGGTGATTTACTGCCTTCTAGTAGGTGTGAGTATGATGTTCTCAGATTGAAATCGAGATCATTGGCAATGCAACACCTAAACGAAGGATTTGAATGCAAAAGAATGAAAGACTATATGAATGCAGATTAATCTATATTTTTGTATTTTCTGTGCAATAATATGAAAAAATGTATGGATGTAAGCTAGATGAATGAAATTGAATGCAAATTTAATCTAAGAATGATATGAATGAATAAAATGCTATGATATGAAAACTATGCAAAAACTATGATCAACAATGAAAGATCTCACAAATTGCCTATCGCAAGTGTTTAATCCTTCAATCGCCAATTCGCCAAAGTAATTGTGCAAATTTGAGTGTTGATAATTATGAAGAGTTGAGCCTTGATTTTATAGAAATCTAGGGCTTTGAGGGTGCATGAAAAAAAGCCATAAATCACTCTTGATAAACTCAAGTTGATTTTTGAGTTATCAAGAAATCAGAGAATTAACTCACAAAAATCATGCAAAAGTAGTGTTTAACTCAAAATAAATTTTAGATCAAATTTCAACTCATCATCAGATGTTGAGTTTCAATTTAAAATTAGTTGTTAATTTCTAGTTGCCTGCTTTTCTGATTGTGCATGATTTAATTATAAATTAATTTAAAAATAAAGTGATTTATTCTCAACTTAACTAATTTTTGAATTAAAACAATTGATTTATGGGTTAATCAATTATTAAATCAAACTTTTTTTCCAAAATTATATTATTAAATATTGACAATTGACATTAATTAATTAAATAAGAATTTAATCAATTAGTCAGAAGATTTTATATTTATTCTCAAAATACATTTTAGGAATAAATAGAATTAAATTTAATTAAATAATTAAGTGGTATTAAATCTAATTAATTAAATATTCAGAATATTCAATTAATCAAACTTTAGGATAAATAAGATTTATCACCAAATAATTATTAAATCAAAGATAATTAGGATAAATAGGAATATTGCTAAGAATATTCCCCGATGCAGAATTTAGGATAATCAATTAATTTTTTGATGATTTGATGTGCATATGTGCCTTAGGTTAGGACTCTTGTGTCGATTTCGATCAAATTTTTGATGTAAGAGGTTAATGAACCTATAGCCCATTTTTGGGGTTTACATTTTGCCCCTCTTTGAATCACTACGTGAAGCGTAGTGGTTCAAAGAATAATCTATGTATGATAAAGATGTATGAAACTGATTTGAAAGATTAATCGATTCCGAGACAGAAGCCGATTGAAATATTTTGAAGATGTAAGATTTAGGTCCTAATTGACCAAAGATAATGTTAACTATAGCAATGATGAACATGTGATTATGAAAAAGTTCCAAAATGCATGATTCTTAAGTTTATGATTGTGAAGAAGTGAGTAACTGATTCCAGACCTGATTGTCCAAAATAATCATAGTGGTATCACATCTTGAACTTGTAATGCCCAAATTTTTTTTTTTCACGGGGCATTACACAGCTTACAGACTACTAAAAGTAAATATTTATGTTCAGATAAATTTCACATAGAAAAGTAATTAATCAATCCCATAATAATCCCCATTTGAACTTTTAATTTTCAGACATTACCCCTCTTAAACAGAACTAAACTTTGCATAACAGAATACATAATAATGAGCTAAAACTTTCTTTGATATCATCATTGACAAAAGTAGCAGGAAGGATAAACATAGGAATTATTTTACTTTCTTCTATACAATTCTACAATAGTATTTGATACAGTAATTTGTAGATAATTAAAAAAAAAACTATTAACTTATTGCACCTTCATAATTTAACATCTCACTCAAGTACAAGGAGGGAATTTGTTTATTGACACATCAGAATCATAATGCAGTATTTCATACCAAAACTAATTAACATTAACTTTTCACACTTCCATTGTTACACAAATTACAGAAAATAGTCAATCTCTCTTTCATCCTATACAAATGACTAAATTTAAATTCTGAGAATAGATTTACGAACTATACAACTCTTCTTAACAACATAAAATAACATACATTTATATCCCAAAAAGGTTTGAATTTCAAGCATTATCTCAATGCATACATTTCTTAAAGTCTCTCATCCTTGACTTTAAATCTTCAATTAGGAAACTTCAACTTTATGACAAGTAAGCCAAATAAACCTGCAACATAAAAATTCTTTCCACATGGCCATGGAGGCTCACCTCCCAACCTAGGCCATTACATGGCCACCCCCAAGCTTGGGGAAACAAGGATAGGGTAGGATACACTCATACAACACAAAGCTTAAACATTTCAACACAATTTGGAACACAGATTTTCACATTTTACTCCCTTCCCAAGCTTGCACAAAGGACTCTAAATATAGAATCCATAAAATGGGTGAAGGTGGAATTTTTCTCTTATGGAGACACCTAACTTATAACAAAAACAACATTTCAACATATATTACCAACCTTCACAAGGCCCTTCCAACCAGCTCAATCCATGAGCATCAACAATACCCTTATGGCCCCCAAACAACATAAGAAGGCTCTCATGGTGCCCATACACTATGCTCTCATACATAATGAAATCCCAACTTAGGCCCTTGACCCCAAGTCCTCCTCAAATCCTCCCAAGGATGAGGAGTGAACTTGCACACCCATAAACAAGAAACAATTCAAGAAAACAAATAAGTTTGAAAGAAAATTCACAAAAGAAACCAAACAATACAAGATTCAGACAAGGAATTACAATTTACAAAAACTTTCACATAGTACAATTCTTTCAAAGAATATTCAAAGTAATCACAAGATAGAAACCACCAACCTCCTCCAAAGCCAAGGCTAAATGGAGAATTGTAGATGAGCTCCTCTTGACTCCAAGCTTGCTATTCTCCTCAAGTCTACTAGTCCAAAACTCTCTAGATCCTCCCACTCTCTCCAAATCTCACATAGATGAAAATGAACATGTGTGTCCTTCCTAAGTCTCTCTCCCCTAAAGTCATTCAAACATTCTTCTCTCATCTCACTTCCCAAGACAATTAGGTTTCTAGATCTTAGACAAAATGACACTTTCCCTTACCTAAGGTTTGGAATGAATTTCAACACATGAAAATGAGAGACATCCTAGATAGCATTTTCATTTTTGTACATATAAAAATGGCCCATTTAGAGAGGCAAAAAGGTGGCCTAGGAAAGTGGAAATAGAAGAAATAAGCCCCCTAGCCAAGCACTAGCCTTGGGGCACCAAAATTCAACCTAAACCTCACCCTAAAACTCCACAGTACCACTCAGAATCCCCAATTAATCATGCATCTGGAAATGGAGTATTGGTTTCATCAAATCTTGGTTCCTTAAACCACCTACCTAGCTTAGGAATTCTCAAGACCAACTAAGGAGAGGGTGGGGTCCATATTCCACTCAACATGCCACTTCATCACCATGGTGTCAAGTGACACCTCACTAAAGCACACATCACAAACACATTTGGCATGCTTTGTGGACAAATACATTTATATATTTTCACAAAAATAAAGATTTACTTACAAACATATATTTACAAACATTGTCAACCACATACACATAGGCATCACGTTTATGAATAAAATCATGATATGACGAGGTCGTTCTCTTCTAGAGTCAACCTTAGTTTCCAAATTGATTACACTTAGATTCCATCTTGTTTCCCTGAAATTACAACCATGGCCATGTTCCTGCACACTCAATTTTGATGTCAGTACATCATATAATCTTTGCATTAATAATCATTTCGAAAATGAAGTAATAACATCTAAACTTGACAAATATAAATAACTGCATTTATGAATATTTACATAATCCACATTATACCCTAATTCTATAAGCATCGTAATGTCAATTCAATTTTTACATAAACATGTAATCCTGAGCTAATCATTGAACCATGATACAATCAGCATTTACTATTCTGTAAGATAACATGACAAATGCAGAATCAACATTAACATTAAATTATCTATCACACGAGGTACATTATTTTAGTCTCTATAATCCTTCATCATAATTTTAATCATCACTTTAATCATTACTTTCAAATGAACAATGTAAATTGAATCAGGAGAACATGATCTCATTAACTCAATATCACACTAATCATTTCAGATCTATATAAATCATGATGTAGTTTTAACCAATTTACATAAGCATTAATTTTATCAATTTTAAATCATTTATATGGCATAAAATCAAGTAACCAAATCATCAAGCAATTCTCATAGTAATGTCTTGAAAATTCATCAATATATTTTATCACCTAACCTTTAACCTTCACAAAATTTCACATCACAACAATAATTCAAAATGTGACTAATCATTTTCCTAAATGACTCATCAACATATTTGTACCCAAATTGCAACATCTCAGTATTCATCTAAATCATTTATCTTAATGTCTATTATAATGTATCATAAGGTCGACAATCAACATCCTATGTATGGAAAACATTAGATAAATATTTAGTCCCATCATCTACTGAAATCAAATTCCTATCAAAAGATAAAATCATATTAATTCATTAAAACCTTAGGAAAATTACTGGGTCTATCATATTGATAATGAAAAGGCTTTGATGGGTCTAGGGTAAGGCCTCACAGAACCCATCAGTTACGAAGAACCAAGGAAATTACGCTAATGAACTGATGGTTATGAAAAGCTGATACAGTTTACAAGATAGATTTAGGATACCAGATTGATATGGATCTCGATGAATCTAATATGCCCCAAGAGATGATAGATTTTCCCCAAGCAATGAGGACTTTTGATGAATCAGTAACTAGATGTGGTTGTTATCTAAATCACTGAGGAAAGATTTGATTTACAGATTTGATTGATATGCAATACCATGCCCCCTTCGGGATGAAAATCAAAATATAACAAGAAAAGTCAGTGTTAAATAGTTTGAAAGCATGTTAATTGATTTGAGAAGTGGTTATACATGTCTGAGAATGCGTTCTACATCATTTAGAGGTCCTAGAGACCAAGTTTGACCATGAGTTGACCATTGGTGACCAAGTTAAAATTTTGATAGTTTCATGTAAGATAATTAGTTAAGTTGAATTCTAGATTTCTGTGATGATTGAAGGTTGATTATGCAAGAATTTTACAAAATAAATGATCTCAGATTTTGATTTTGATCCCAAAAATGGATTCTACTTCCTGTTTTGTTGGAGGGACCTTCATACAATGCTCAGTCCTTGTGTCATGTTTAGCGTAGTTTTGGAGAATCATTAGACATCAAGATGATTTAGGCAATCATGAGATAAATGCAATCATGCAAAGTGAAAAATGAGATGCAAAATGAAATGCAAACCTAAGACCTAAGACCTAGTCACTGATCATGTGTCAATTTGTTGTCATCATTGAAATTTTTAGGTAACCGAATAAATCAATATAATGCCCACTAGTTATGAAACTATAGACATATGAATATTGATTTATATGCACAAGAATCAATACAACGCCCATTGGCTAGACAACCATGGACATATGAATATTGATTTTGTTCTCAAAATGTCGGATTAGATATAAGCACCAAGGCATAAACACTAGGATGACCTGAATATCATGTCCATTTTGATATAGAAATTTGTATAAGCATCAAAACATAGATGTTTTGATGATCAAAATACACCTTGTGGAACTGTTATACACTGAATTTGTGCCTGTGATCTCAAGCTCTCATAGTCTTGATAATCCAGTATAACATGGGAATCATCTCAAGGTTGTGGGACCTTTTGCTAACCGAGATGAGACCTCCAAATTATAGGTTGGTTCCTATTGGATAATCACCTTGATTTTCTCTTAATGGGAAAGTAAACTTTGAGGGGAAAGGGTTAGAAGGAATGCATGAAATAGAAATGACTGAAAGTAAATCTACCTACTAGGTGATGCACCGAAACTAGGGTTTGGATCTTAGTATAGAGGAATGAAACTAGTGACAGACTTAGGTCGAGGAGATCACAACTTATTGAATAGGTTTGCATGAGTATTTCATTAGAGGGCCTAAAAATTAGACACAAATTATGACCTGCAAGCAGACATTCTCTTCAGCAAAAGGACACAGGAATGAGATAGAATGACAAGGGCTGAAGGATACCCACAACCTCACTCAGATCAAATCAAACACAGTAGTGTACAAATAAGTTGAAAGTAAGGGGAATCAGGAAAAGCTAAGTATCACTGAAAGCATTCATAAACTTCAATCCAATAAGAGACAAGCCGAAAAAGAAAGCACAGGGACATAAGCATGTCACATAATACTTTGTAGCATTTGTATTATCAATGAGAACTTACAAGATGTGAAAAACCAGAGAGCAAAAATGCTATAGATAGTTCTCCAAGAAAAGACTTTCTCTTTTTACAAAATGTGAATTCTGAGCACTACAGGCTCCCAAAAAGAATATATACACCACTCACTGCATGCAGGAAGGAGTCAAAATATCTCCAAATTAGGGCTACATAGATATGCATTATAATAATCACCCCTAAAATCGGTCATTTCTGATCATAAATATGCTTCTATAAATATCAATGCCAATCAGATATTTCTTTGCATGTCCATCCCTGAATTGATCAACCTGCAGACAAAAGACCTCATCCATCTACCTCTCTGCAAGCTGGACTCTATCATGACTATTCAAATCTGATCCCATATTGGAAAGGACTCAAAACGGTGCCCTAAAAATCTCTGCACATTCTTTAACTGCAACCGCTGATCTTCACTGATCATCAATTTCTTCAGCTACCCGCACTAATCTTCCTCAGAAGAAAGCTCATGAAAAATGAGCCGTTCCGCTTAAAAATATCATCGGTCGCCTAATCGCATGAGCCAAAAAGGCTTCATGCGATCATGTGACAACCCCTTTGAAACTGCCACTTAGCCATGCAAGACACCTGGACCTAGAAGGAAAGCCACCTCAGCATCCCTACAAAAAGGTCATCAGTCGCATGATCGCATGAGCCAAAAAGGCTTCATTCAATCATGTAACAAGTCTTTATAATTTTCCTCTGCTTGCCACAAATGTTCGGGCTCACTCCCTCTTTAGTCACCAAGTCATGCTATCTTTTCTTAACCTTGGGCTCTATCTGGCGACCACGCGAAACAAGTTAACTGCGCAACTGCACTCTTTGCCAAGTCTGGAAGCCTGCTCTGCCTTTAAAATAACATTGGTCGCATGATTGCATGAGCTAAAAAAAAAATCATGCGATCATGTGACAACCTTGAGAATCTGTCGCTCTTCACCACAAATGACATCTTGGGCCCGCAAAATCCGCCACCTGTCAAACCTTCACTGACTACTAGCCACCCACTATAGACTAGACACATCACCAAACCGCAAGCCCACCGTAGCCCTGTTGACTGCTAGGGGCTTGTCACATGATCACATGTGGCTAAGAGGCCGCATGAGATCATGCGACAAGCTTTAGATGTTCATGCAATCCTAACCCCGGGTTCACTTTAGGTTCACATTTCCCTTTAGTCACTGAACCGCTTGTTTCTTTCTTAACCTCGGGTCACATCCAGTGACCACATGAAAACCATTGATCCTTGCTTCATCCAAAGGTAGTTGCTGAGTCTCGTAAGACTTTTGGCATATTCCCTTCAATCAGGAGATTACTTGACTAAAGGAAGTCTCGTAATCACCAGATAGAAGAATATTCTTCTTTTCATTGTGAGATTACCTGACCAAACCTAGAAGCGGGCCCACCTCCAACTGCGCAACCACGCAAAGCTTGCCAACCCTAAGCCCAGAACTGCCACATGTCATCCCTTTATTCATTCTGACCACCACATCAGCAAACACCTCGACAACCCCTGGCATGGACCCACTTGTCCACCGAGATGTCCATCGAACGGTTGTCCCATGATCACATGGGATCAAAAGATCCCATGAGATCATATGACCACCATAGATCTTCATCACATTTGCGCTAATGCAAAAAATTCAGGCCCCACCGACCGCTTGTTGCATGACGTTAACTACCCGAACCATGAACTACCGCCACTGAAATTGCTGACAGTTTGTCGCATGGTCGCATGGGCTCGGAAGAGCCCATGTGATCATGTGACCAACCATAAGTTGTTAGTCACCGATCACCACCTTGCTATTTTCCTGATTGCTTACCGTTTGTCGCATGATCGCATGTGGCCAGGAAGGCCCATGCGATCATATGACCAACTACGTGATGCTAACTAATGACCGCTTACCGCTTGTCTTGACTATTGATCTTTGCTGACACCACATCAATGGTTGTTGTATGATCTCATGGGATTGAAAGATCCCATGTGATCATGCGACAGCCGTCAGATCTTCACTGCACTGACATGGCCTTAGGCACTGAGACCCACCTGATCGGAGTTGCGCACTTAGGGTCAAAAACACAGAAGGTGCCGAAAACATAGAGGGTTTTCGAGCGAAGGTCAAAAACACACCAAATTTTTAGAGTGAAGAGGTTGAAAACACACCGAACTTTCAGACCAAAAGGTAGAAACATCCCAAGCCTACAGAGAGGAGGTCAAAAATAAACTAGGTTTTCGACACTTGAGCATTCCACTTGGAAAATAGGGCTGTGGCCGAAAATGAACGAGAGGGAAATTTTGGGCAACAGGAACAAACACATCAAGCAGTCAAGAGATCATTCTAAATCTAGTGTGAATTACCTGTAGTGACCATTTATCATTCACATCCTTGGGTAAGATCGCTTTTCACAATAGGAGTAAAAAATTTCTCAAAAAGATAATAGTTAGATCAAAATTCCTTGAATTTTTTGGTTATCAATGGTTGAGGTACACATGGTCATCCAATATGAGATAGAGGCTCGTACAGATGGACACCATTTCAATCTAGAATTTCCAAAGTTGTTAGATTTTCACATACAAGAAGAAAACAAAGAAAAGATTATGCCCCCATTCATCACTCTCTAAATCTTGTAAAGGACATCATCAAAGAGCTCAAAGGGACACAATATGAAAAAATCTCAATGCAAATCAGTAAGCATGCTGTTGGTACTCAAAATGCAGTTTTGAGGTACCATGTAAAATTTTGATTAGGTGCTCATTTTGGCTTTGTATTGCATGCTAGTATGGGCATATTTGGGGTCATATCTTGAGGTCTATGTGTTCATTGTTTTGCATTCATCCTATCGAGTTGTTTTGAGTCCTTAGATGACATGTTCAAATGGGTTTGCATCAGTTCGTTTCTAGGTCTCTAAGTCAGAAAATGCTTAAGTGTAAAATTCACTGGGAAGGGTCACTTTGAGGTTGAGTAAAATGCACCCTGGAGAGCGTCATGAAAATATGAGCCTAGCATCTTCTTGTACACTTTGCATACTCTTTATGTGTCAGGTTTTAGGCTTCTATGATAAGTTTTGACCCCATTTATTCATCCCCTTCCGGAGGTGTTTTCTAGTTTCTGCACTTGGCCCTTTTCCCAGTTTTGTCAAGAACCCTATTTGACATGTTATAAATTTTACCTGGTGGATTGGTAGAAAGGTTTTAATCATTTCCCTACATTATAGACAAGTTTTACTCTACCCCTATCATTTTTTAGCTCATGATGAATCCATCTGATGAGAAATTGAAGCTGGTTCCATTTGCAGCTTTCGTGTTTTGCACTGTTTGGTTATTCACCAATTTTCCAGAGCCCTATTTCGACTGTGAATAACTCATGCCCTGTTGATCGGGTCATCAGTATGTTTGTCTCAGTGTATAGTAGACATAAAATACTTCCATGCTGTAAGATTGTGGCTCTTGATGTATTCATTTGGTCAATTTGCCAAATCTTTTCTGTTTGCAAAAATTGCAAATTGCCCAGTTATGTTTTGTGCAATTTTGTCAGAGGCCTTCTTTGCCTGCTAATAAATTTTCACAAGATGATCCTATTATCAAAATTTTTGTTGTCCTTTATTTCTGACAAGTTGTACTATATCTCATTCTGATTTGAGCGTCCTGCCAATCCATTCGTGCACTTTTCAAGGCTAATTCCAGATGTAGTTTATCAGGTTATGACAGTGTGTTTGCAGGAGCATAATGAAAAGGGAAACTTCAAAGGTTAAAAACTTTCACCTCAGGTACAGTCAAGGGATGTCATTTTGTAGGGTGATTTTATGTATCTCAAGGTTTATGTCAGTCACGTGGTGAGATTTGTTCAGGTGATTTGGTCAGTTTTCAAAGCCGGTTCTAGAGCCAACTTAAGTGATTTCAGACAGAGCAGAATGGCAATGTTTTAAGTGGCTAACTTTGGTCATTTTTATCTTGTGGCTCGGTTCTCTTTGAGATTTCTTCTTTGACATGCATATTTTTTTGTTGGAGGTGAACATGTGTGCTCAGTGATATGACCCTATGATGGCTATTGGCTAGTTTTAAGGCCGCTCTCGGATGTCAGCTAACATTATTTGACAATCTTTGCAAAGGATAAAAGTGAAATAAATGGCCCAAACAAGATAATGCCATGATGTGTGAGAGCAAAGGAGTGTGTCACCAGTGTGAGTTATCACTAAGATTGGGTACAAGATATTTGTGTACGTAGAAATGGCTAGTGTTACTGGTGCTCATTTATCATTGTTGTTTTTTAGAGGACAATGCATCAAGGTTGTGTCTCAAATTTTGAGAAAATTAAAGAAAAGTGATTTTTTGATGCCAAATATCATAGAAAAATGCAAAGGATGTGGAGAAAAAGAAGATAAAAAAAGGGTTGAAGGCAAGAGCCAGTTAAAAAAAAAGTGTGAATGCACAGCCAGTCACTTTTTTTTACCATAACTCAAAAAATACAAACTGGGTTGGGCTGAATTTTACATATGTTTGAGATGACAATGTGTGCATTGTACAAATTTTTTTATAGAAAAACTCAGTTTGAAAATCAAAAGTTATGGTCCTCTGAGTACTTGCAACAATAAAAAATCAGCAATGCTTCCAAAATTTTAATCCCACATTGCTCAAGAAATGACCATTTCAAGTGTTTAAAAGATATACCACTCACATAATGAGATGAATAAAGAGAAGAAGGCTCTCAAGAGTGTGCAGAACTAGTGCATTGGGATGCATTCCAATGACCATAAAGCACTAAATTTTGCATAAAAATGCTGGCAAAAAATGCTAGTGGTTAAATCATAAACATTTAGAGAATTGGAGAATGTTTAGTCTCTAGTTCTCCAAATGGTTAGTGGTTAAGAGATAACATTCAGAGAACTAGAGAATGCTTAGTCTCTAGTTCTCCAAATATAAATGGTTAATGAGATAACATTCAGAGAATTGGAGAATACACTTGGTCGCGAGTTCTCCAAATGGTTGGCAGTTAGTCTCTAGTTCTCCAAATGGTTAGTGGTTAAGAGATAACATTCAGAGAATTGGAGAACAGTTAGTCTCTAGTTCTCCAAATGGTTGGTGGTTAGTGAAAATGATTCAGAGAACTAGAGAATGCTTAGTCTCTAGTTCTCCAAATGCAAATGGTTAAGTCATAAACATTCAGAGAATTGGAGAAGGCTTAGTCTCTAGTTCTCCAAATACTTGACAGTTAATGAAAATGATTCAGAGAACTAGAGAATACACTCAGTTGCCCATTCTCCAAATGATAACCATGGTCAAAGAAAGATTTAGAGAATTGGAGAATAGAGCTTTCACCAGTTCTTCAGAGTTAACTACAGTTAGTCTGATCATCTGGAGATTCAGAGAATGCATATGGTCGCTAGTTCTCCCAATCAGTGGGTTAATCTGAGGTTAGTCTGAGCATGCAATGAGGTGAGGACAAGTGGCGCTATCTGGTGCTTTCTGAGGCAAATACATAAAATGATATTAAATTGCCAGATTTTAAAAGATTTAAAAAATTAACATAGTTTGGACTATATGATTAAAATTCAAAAATTTAAAAGATAGTTGTTCACGGAAAAGGGGCCTGGAAATTCATTTTTTAACAAAACATATAAGTGTTATATGTTTTCGGAAAGGTCTCGGAATAAGGATTCCAATGGTGATGACTATTTTCAGTTTCAAAGCAGTTAATAAGAGCAGTTCAGGTTTGAAATCTGGGAATCAAGATCAGTTGTAGATCAGATTGGAAGTTTTTGGAGAATGTGGATCAGCTTGGAAATCAGTTGCAGGGAGATGAGGAATGTTGAAGATATTTTTATGCAAGAGGGACAGCTGTCAATTGGTTTTGGGAATGGACTCTCAATTGCTATATCTTGGATTTTTCTCATTGTAACATGGATGTTGAAATTTATGCTGGAGAGCAGCTTCCAGGCTTTGGGTGTTATTTTCTGTGTGTCTTTGTATTGTAAATGTATAGTTACAGATAAATTTTAATGAGAACAATGAGAATCCTGATTCAGTTCTTGTTTGATGTCTTTGTATGCATGATCTTAATTCTTGTGTATTGATTTGTAAAGCATGTCAGTATACCAGTTATAAGGTACCTGTGAGTTTGAATTCAAGTTTCTTTCAAGGAGAGAGTAAGTCTTGATTTCAAGTTCTGAGAATTATAGGTTTGTATATGAATTCGATGTCCAGGAATTGGAGTGAGAGAAGTGATTTGTAAGGCACTTCACTTGGTTTCTTTGAGTTTGGGATTAAGGTTTTTTGTGAATGTATGTTTGTATGACTCTGTTGCCCAATGAACAAGGCACTGGTCCTGGTTTGCTTTGCAGTTTTCATCATCAACCTTTAAAATTCAATCCATCTTTAATTTCATGTTTGAGAGCGTTCATGTTTATGTCTTGTGTTTCCTGAATACAAGTGTTGTTAGTGATTCTTTGAAGAAATAAATCCAAGGGTTAGCCTGCCTGAGCTCAAAGCTCGAAGAGAAGAAGGAGTTTATCCTTGTTGTCACATTGGCCATTTTCCTAGTTCTTAGTAGATCATATAGGTGGGATCTTGTATAAGACTGGTTGAGTTGAACTCCCATGTTTTATAAGCCTGAGAACTATCCACTGATTGTCATATCTGCATAAAATTTTGTAGTGAGTAAGTGTTTATGTATGCAGATCTTATCATGTTTTAGGTGCACCCGCCTGAGTGTGTGGAACTCGAAGTAGAAGGAGGATCAAATCCTCATCAATTAGTCTTTTCTTGCCCCTCAGTTTGCATGAACAAGTAGATTTGTGTTATTGGACAAAGATCCCTATGTTTGGTTTTCATATTTCTCTTCTAGAATTGAGGGATACAAGAAAAATGGCTAACACATACAAGGAGATAAAAGAATAGATTGTTTTCAATTTGTGTTTGATTGCATTGTTGTAGATGCAAAATCATTTTTGGAGAGGAGATTGACTAACTGACTCAGATGTAGCTTCAAAGGACTCTGACTAGATATGACATGTTTAGGATACACTGGAGGCCATAGGATATGATGTTGACTACCCCCAAGTTTGAACATTGATAGGATACAGATGCTTTTATAGATTGGTGTACAAATTGACTTATTGAAAACAGGAATGCGGAAACAAACCGAGAGGTATGTACAAACTAAAGCAAGACTGAAAGATGGGAAAGACCAAGATCGCGCTAATAGATGGAGCATTTTGAAACAAGTGGTGCCCATTTTCTGAGTTTTCACCATCTTGGTAGAGATTCTATTTTTACTACCAAGGTGCCTATTTTCAGGTTTTCACCAAGGCACTTTTTCTTTTTCTCATTTTTTGTATTTTTCATTTTTTTCAATTTTTTTGTACTTTTGATATTTTTTTTTTTTTTGTGATACATCAAGGTGCCTATTTGCTAGGTTTTCACTAAGATGTTCATTTTTTCAGGACTTTTTCAATTTTTATGATTTTTTTTAGGACATTTTACCATAGACTGAATGCCTTAGGCATAGAATTTCTTCAGATGGAGAATGTTGATTGGTTCTCAAAGCTAAAAGTAGTAGTGGTTACAAAGGGACCCAGCCAGTTGGGTTCAAACTTCCCCTTGCGCCCTCTATGTGATTGATTTTCAGGATTCTCTCTCAAGACTAGAACGCCAACCTAAAATTATCTGTGTCTGACTTTCTTGTTGTAACCTCTAGAAATTATCTTTTGATATACTCTAAGATGATCATATGTTGCTTGTCTGTGCTCATCTAGTAGTTCCAGTTCTTGCAACCTAGACACTTTGTAGTCATCATCAGTTACTAGACCATGCATTCTGATTCTTAGTGATGAGATTTCAACCTCAATAGGAAGTATCGCTTCAAACCCATAAACTAAAGTGAATGGTGTAGCCCCAGTGGGTGTTCTAATGCTTTTTCTGTAGGCCTAGAGAGCTGGATTGATCATGAGATGCCAATCTCTTCCTATTTTATTAACTGTTTGGTGCAAGATTTTCAATAGATTTTTGTTTGAAGCATTTGCTTGTCCATTGCCTTGAGGATAGTAGATAGATGACCAATGTTGTGTAATCTTGAATTTGGCACATAGATGATCTAAGTCTCTATTCTTGAATTGTTCACCATTATCTGTGACTATAGAATGTGGAATACCATACCGATATATGATGTAGTTCAAGATGAACATTGAAATTTGTTTGCTGGTTGCTTGAGTCAAAGGGACTACTTCTAACCATTTTGTGAAATAGTTTGTGTTAGAAAGTAAAGTCCACCAAGATAAATGAGAGGGAAGGGGTGAATCAGCTATCTGATAATTATAAATTTTATCATCTTCAACAACATTAAACCATATAAGCAATATAATTACCAACCATAGAAAGATATTCATACACAATAACACAATGACACAAGATATGTTGACTAGGGAACCTCTTGATCAAAGAGTAAACCCCGATGGGAATGATGCCCACAAAAGATCCACTAATATGAATATTTCTTGTGAAAGGATGGAATCTGTTAGGAGTCTTATGAAATACATTCAGTACATATGAATCCCTATTAGGAGATTTTGAATCCCTATTAAAAGATTCTAACCCTGTTAAGAGTTATAGAAGACAGAAGGACCCACTACCCAAACAGCTTCATGGTAAGATCATTGAACACACTATCCAAATAATCTTTTCATTAATCAATAGAATAATAAGTTACCTCTTATCTGACTATGCCGAATCACACTCACTATTACATCAAATCTCAATCTCAGATCTCTATACCTCGCATGTCTTCCTTCACAAATTCACTTTCATACTTAGCTCTTTTCTTCACTTCATGCATACAACATCACACACAATAGCTACTTCCATATCACAACTACACACTACAACAAGGAAATATATTCCTTCATTTATACCACACTCAAATAATTACAAATGAGTCGGCATACAATTACAATATAAAATTTTCCACATGCTACACTAAAATTACACAAAACTGTCAACTTCCAAATACAATAAATCTTCACTCATGTGACCTCGAAGTATGCACTATCATCCATTTCACTATCGATGTGTTTTAAAATTCTCTTTAACTTTGCAAAAATAGATTCCATCCTGATTAGGAGATATCATCTGATTTCCACAAACCGCTACTCAGGAACACTACCTGAATACTGCTTCCACCAAAATGATCATAACTTCCATGAATAAATGAATTACTATCTGGACTCTTAACCATAGACATATAACATATCAAAGAGTATATCCTCAACATCACATAGCTCCAACTACAATAACCCACATGCGCTAATCCAAAATCTATTTGCTTCTCTGCAAGTCTTTGGTAAATCACTGTGTTGACATCAATGAAAATCATAGTCATGAATGCAACAAAAACTGCTATAGAATGGTTGCCAAATATTTAGCATTCATTCCTAATAATCTTCCCCATTGGCATTGATGGAAACATAGATGAAAAACATCGAATGTCCCAAAAATCCAATACTGCAACACTGCTCTTTAAATCCTCTTCATCAATCAAATCTTGCTTTGTTATCCTAATCAGTTCTCTCCAATAGATGTCTCAGATTGTTTTTCATGTATACTTCTCCCTGATTGACATCAATGATATAAATTTCATGACTATGTCAACAACAACTCAATGTCAAAAGAAACTATTCAGAAAATATATTTACTAAAGTCCTCATGACTCAACTCAGATACACATACTCCCCCATAGAGGAAGTACCAACATCCAGTCCAAAAGAAAGATAAGGCTCATATACCACTGGACAAATGCAACCAAATGCATCACTTTTCAAAAGTAGGTTGGGGCATAACCCCAAGCATACCTCTCAGATACTCAAATGTATCCTTAGGAAAAGGCTTTGTGAATATATCTGCTATCTGCTCTTTTGTACTTATGTACTCAAGTCTAACTTCTTTCTTAGCAACTTTCTCTATTACAACATGATACTTAATCTCTATATGCTTTGTCTTAGAATGTAATACAGGATTCTTAGACATACTAACTGTACTGGTGTTGTCTCAATGTATGACAATAGGCTCAACAAATTTTATTCCAATATCCTTCAACATTTTCTTCATCCAAATTATCTGGTTACAATTGTTTGCTACTGCTACATATTCTACTTCTACTGTGCTTTATAAGATACAATTCTACTTCTTTCTTAGCCAAGAAACTAACCTTTCTCAAAGGAAAAATTCTCCACCACTAGTGCTTTTCTTATCATCAACATTGCCTCCCCAATCAACATCTATATATGCACATAGGGTAAAATCATCAGATTTTTCATACCATAGTCCATAGTCCATTGTGCCTCTTAAATATCTTAGTATCCTCTTTACTACTGTATAATGTGATTCTCTAGGTTCAGCTTGAAATCTTGCTACAATTTCAACTGAATGTGCTATACCAAGTCTTGTATGAGTCAAATACTACAATCCTCCAATCATAGATCTATATTTCTTCTGTTCTACTACAGGAGTCTCATCTATGCTAAATAACTTATGTTCGGTCACCATGGGTGTTCCAACTAGTTTACAATTCTCCATTCCAAATATTTTCAACAAGTCATTCAAGTACTTTGTCTGACTTACAAAGATACCATCATTGTTTTGTGTTATTTGTAATCCCAAAAAGTATTTCATTTCACCAATCATACTCATTTCAAATTCAGTCTTCATTTCATCCTCAAATTTGTCACTAGCTTCATCTTCTCCTCCAAAGATAATGTCATCAACAAAAATAACTATAGCCAACAAACCATTTTCAATTTCTTTTGTGTATAGATTACTATCAATTGTTCCTTTTGTAAATCCCAATTTTAACAAATACTTATACAGTCTTACATACCATGTTCTAAGTGCTTGTTTAAGTCCATATAAAGCTTTCTTCTATTTACATACCATGTTTCCTTCTTGAGTTAATGGAAAACCTTCAGGCTGCTCAATGTAGACTTCTTCCAATTCTCCATTCAGAAATGTTGACTACACATCCATGTGATATACTTTGAATTTCTTGTAAGCTGCATAAGCCAAAAACATTCTTACTGCTTCAATTCTTGCAACAGGTGCAAAGGTTTCTTCATAGTCAATTCCTTCTTGCTGTGAGTAAACCTTACATACCAATCTTGCTTTATTTCTTACTACTTCTCCTTTTCCATTTATCTTGTTTCTGAATACCCATTTAGTTCCAATAACATTCTTG
Organism: Chamaecyparis obtusa; assembly: GCA_027943335.1. Lineage (NCBI taxonomy): Eukaryota > Viridiplantae > Streptophyta > Pinopsida > Cupressales > Cupressaceae > Chamaecyparis > Chamaecyparis obtusa. The sequence goes on from BSBK01002696.1 coordinate 1,110,932, forward strand.
TCTTTAAGTCTAGGGACCAATTCCCATGTCTTGTTCTTTTCAATCTAATCTAGTTCTTCTTTTATAGGATTAGTCCAACTTTCATCTTCACAAGCTTCATTAGTAGTCTTAGGTTCAATTTGAGAAATCAAACATAACTATTTTTGTGCCTTATTTCGAGTTAGAACTCCTCTTTTGATGCTCCCAATAATTTGTCCAATAGGATGATTTCTTAACAAACTCTTGCCAGGTGTCACTTTGTCAGATCTCTCTTCAAATGTAGGTTCTTCATTGACTTCACTATGGCTTTCATTCAAAAAATCACTGTCAGTTTCATAAAATAATTCAATAGATCTAGTGTTAGGTTTAGTATGAGCTTCTTCATCTGATTCATAATCAAGCATTCTTTCCTGAATTTTGAATTTTTCATCAACTTTAACATTTATGCTTTCAACAATAGTCTTAGTTCTTTTATTGTAACATCTATATGCTTTTCTTTTCAAAGAATATCCAAGAAATATACCTTCATCACTTCTAGGATCAAACTTTCCAATATCATCATCTCTCTTTATATAAGTTTTTCTTCCAAAAATTCTAAAATACTTAACTGAGGGTGCATGTCCAAACCATAATTCATAAAGTGTCTTGTCTATGTCTGCTCTGATTTGTACTTTGGTCATTGTATACACTCCTATGTTGACTGCTTCTCTCCAAAATATCTTTGCCAAATCATTTTCAAACAACATAGCTCTTGCTACTTCAATCACTGATCTGTTTCTTCTTTCTGTAATGTCATTTTGTTCAGGTGTTCTAGGGGCTGAATACTGTCTCTTAATGCCATTTTCTTCACAAAAGGTGTTAAACTCTCTAGAAGTAAATTCTCCACCTCTATCAGATCTCAAACATTTAATCTTCATTCTAGATTCATTCTCAACTTTATTCTTAACAATCTTAAACTTATCAAATGCTTCAGATTTTTCTTTAAGAAATGCAATCCACATCATTCTTGTAAAATCATAAACAAGAATCATAAAATACCTTTCTCCATAGAATCCTCTAGTCCTAGTAGGACCACTCAAATTTGTATGAACAATCTCCAGCTTCTCTGTAGATGTAAACTTGTTACTAGGAAAATAACTTCTCTTATGTTTAGCCATTACACATTCTTTGCAAATCATATTAGTAGGCTTCATAATTTTAGGTGAATCTTTTACTGCAAGTGTAGTACTTACTTTCACAATGTTATCAAAGTTTATATGACAAAACCTTCTATGCCATAACTAGATGTCATCAATCTTAGTAATCAAACATGTCATCTCAGTAGGATTCAATTGAAATACATTACCTCTGGTTCTAGATCCAGTTCCAATCAGATTTCCATCTTTATCCTTTATCACACAAGTTTTCTCAGTAAACCAAACTTGATATCCCTTATCAATTAACTATCCAAAACTCAAAATATTATGTTTCAATCCATCCAAAAAATAAACATCATCAGTATTAGTCTTTCCATCAAGAGTAATAGATCCTATACCTTTAATCAAACAAGGTCCATTGTTTCCAACTCTAACAACTGCTCCATCATATTCATTAAACTTTATGAACTTTTTCATGTCACTAGTCATATGATGTGAACAATCACTATCTATAATCCAATCAACTTTGTTTTCAACTTGAGAGACTAAGGCTTTTTCTTCCTTAACATCAGTTTCATGATTTTCTTCTTTAATTGCTACAAATCCTATGTCTTCTTCATTTCTAGATCTGCTACTGCCAGCATAATCTCTGCTCACACTGATGCTTCTTGACAAAGTAGGGTGAACACTAAGAGCACTGAATATTGTCTCCATTCTAGGTAAGTCTCCTGATAATCTCAGGTTCATTTCTGTTGCTTCCAATCTTCCAAGAAGAGTCTCTCTTGTAAAGTTTATTGTACAAGGTATCACTTGTTCAATCATCTATTTTGTCTGCTTAAATACAGGAGTCAATGTCCTCATAATTTTCCATATCACTTCATTCTCTATCTTTGTTCCTCCACAAGATTTTATACCTATAATAATTTCTGACATTCTACCAATATAACTTTTAATAGATTCATCTTCCAACATTCTTATATCTTCAAATGCACATATCCAATTATGTAATCTAACTCTTTTTGCATGTTCATCACCTTCAAAAGTAGAGTGTAAAGCATTCCAAATTTTATGAGATTTTTTCAAATATTTTACCTAACTGTACTCATTCTCTGGAAGTGCTGTCAAAATTTCTTCTCTTGCGTATATGTTACACATGAATAGATCTCTCTCATTAGCAGTACATGTTTCAAGATTGTCCTCTTCAATGATAGTCTTATCATTCTTTGTAATCAACCAATAACTTGGTCCTAAACATAGTAGGTGTGTCTTCATCTTTTCTTTCCAGCTGTCAAAATTTACTCCATCAAACTTAGGGCTTTCTTTCTTGAAATTCACCATGGATCTCCTTAAGCTGTTAAACTTCTTTTTCAAGGACCTGCTTCTCTGATACCAATTGTTAGAAAGTAAAGTCCACCAAGATAACTAAGAGGGGGAGTGAATTAGTTATCTGATAATTATAAATTTTATCATCTTCAACAACATTAAACCATATAAGCAATATAATTACCAACCATAGAAAGATATTCATACACAATAACACAATGACACAAGATATGTTGACTAGGGAACCTCTTGATCAAAGAGTAAAGCCCGGTGGGAATGTTGTCCAAAAAAGATGCACTAATATGAATATTCTTTGTGAAAGGATGGACTCTATTAGGAGTCTTATGAAATACATTCAGTACATATGAATCCCTGTTAGGAGATTTTGAATCCTTGTTAAAAGATTCTAACCCTGTTAAGAGTTATGGAAGAAAGAAGGACCCATTGCCCAAACAGCTTCCAGGTAAGATCAGTGAACACACTATCAAAATAATCTTTGCATTACTCAACATAGTAATATGTTACCTCTTCTCTGACTGTGCCAAACTGCACTCACTGTTACATCAAATCTCAATTTCAGATCTCTATACCTCACATGTCTTCCTTCACAAATTTGCTTTCATACTTAGCTCTTTTCTTCACTTCATGCATATAGCATCACACACAACCACTACTACCATATCACAACTACACACTAAAATAAAGAAATACATTCCTTCCTTTATATCATACTCAAATAATTACAAATGAGTCGGCATAAAATTATAATATAAAAGTTTCCACACGTTACACCAAAATTACACAAAACTATCAGCTTCCAAATACAATAAATCTTCACTCGTGCAACCTCAAAGTCTACACTATCATCCATGTCACTATAAATGTATCTTCAACTTCCCTTTAACTGCAAAAAACTATATTCCATCCTGATTAGGAGATATCATCTGATTTCCACAGACCGCTACTCAGGAACACTGCCTAAATACCGCTTCCACCAAAATGATCATAACTTCCATGAATAAATGAATTATTGTCTACACTCTTAACCATAAACATATAACATATCAAAGAGTATATCCTCAACATCACATAGCTCCAACTACAATAACCCACATGCGCTAATCCAAACTCTATCTGCTTCTTTGCAAGTCTTCGGTAAATCACTGTATTGACATCAATGACAATCATAGTCATGAATGCATCAACAACTGCTATAGAATGACTACCAAATATTTAGCATTCATTCCTAATAGTCTATAGCTGTAATGATATGGGTATGACCATTAGAAGAATGAGGATGTATGGATCCTATAAGATCAAATGCCCATTGGTGAAAAGGCCATTGTGTAGTAAATGGAATTAGATCTCTCCCTGGTGCATGAATTAAGTTACCATGTACTTGGCACTTTTGACTGTTCTTAGAAAATTTTATAGCATCTTTTTCCATTTTAGGCCAATAGTACCCAACCCTAATAAGTTTTCAAGCTAGTGTTAAACCATTCGAATGTGAGCCACATATACCTTCGTGGACTTCCTCTAATGCACATCGAGACTCTTCCCATTCTAAACATCTAAGGAGTGTACCATCTAGACCTCATTTGTATAGATCATTACCAATGATGACATATCGGGATACATTTAGGATAAGGTATCATTTCTCATGGCGGTTGAAGGTATCAAGAATGATTTGATCTTGGAGATAAGAGAAAAGGTTTTTGTATCGGGATGAATCATGACCAACAATAGTGCAGATCATGTGGGTTTCATGGGAATCATATGCAGGATAAGATAGTGCTTCCACCAAGAACTCATAGCGTAGCTCATGTTCGGGCTTCTATAATAAAGTAGAGAGCATTGTCATAGCATCGATAGCCTTGTTCTCTATTCTAGGAATCTGCTCAAATGTGATAGATATGAAATATTTCTTTAGATCATCTACCATTCTCTTGTATGGGATCATCTTTCCATCTTTCATTTGATACACATCATTGACTTGGTGTATTACAAGTTGTGAGTCTCCATGAATGTGTAGTTATGTTACTCTCCACTCAATTGTTATTTTCATGTCGTTAAGGAGAGCTTCATATTCAACAATATTATTTGCAAAAGAGAACTTTATTCTAAATGTTTTAGGGATTGAGTATCCTTGAGGTGTGATGAATAATATGCCTGCTCCAAATCCATTATGTGTATAGGAGCCATCAAAGAATAACTTCCATGCTCTAGAAGAAAGATTCATGATAGAGGAATCTGGGAATTCCATTTGTATTGGTGTATCATCAAACAAAGGTGTGGCAACCAGTTGATCTACAATTACTTGGCCCTTGATAGCTTTTCTTTCAACGTATTCGATGTCAAATTCACTTAATAGAATCACCCATTTAGCTAACTAACCTGTGAGGGAAACTTTGCTTAGGAGATACTTTAGTGGATTAGTCTTAGCTACCAAATGTGTGGTATGAGCTAACATGTAGTGTCTTAGTTTCAGTGATGCAAAGATCACAGCTAGACAAGATTTCTCAATCATTGAATAGTTCTCATATTCTACCAATGTTCTACTGATATAGTATATAGCCCTTTCCTTCTTGTTCTCATCATGTTGTGCTAGTAATGCCCCTAGTGATGTATCTATGGAGGAGACATATAAGATCAATGGCTTCCCTTGTATAGGAGGAATCAAAATAGGAGGATTTGATAGATATTTCTTGATATGGTTAAATTTCTTTTCACATTCCTCATTCCATGCAAAGGTCACACCTTTATGTAATGTTTTTGTAAAAGGTTGTGATATGTCTACTAGCTGAGATATGAAGCATCTAATAGATTGTACTCTTCCTTGTAATGTTCTCATTTGACTAATATTCTTGGCAGGTTGCATCTCAATGATAGCTTTGACCTTAGCTAGATCAACTTCAATACCTTTCTTTGAAACAATGTAGCCTAAGATCTTTCGAGAAGTGACACCAAAAGCACACTTCTTAGGGTTTAGCCTAAGACTAAACTTCTCCATTCGATCTAGTATTTTTCTCAAATCATTTAGATGTTTAGATCTGATCATAGATTTTTCCAAAGTATCATCAACATAATCCTCCATAGTTTGATGCATCATGTCATGAAATATAGATGTCATAGCTCCTTGATATGTAGCACCAGCATTCTTAAGCCCAAATGGCATGACATTCCAATAGAAGTTACCCCATGCACATGTAAAAGTAGTTTTCTCTTGATCTTCTGGAGAAATTTTTATTTGGTTGTATCCAGAAAAACCATCCATCAAAGAATACATCCCAAAGCCCGTTGTCATGTCCACTATCATATCAATATTAGGTAATGGAAAATCATCCTTACGGAATGCTTTGTTTACATCTCTGAAATCTATGCATACTTTGATTGATTTATCTAGTTTTGAAATAGGAACAATATTAGAGATCCATTCAGCATAATCAATAACTTTGATAAATTTGGCTTTTAGTAGTTTCTCTAATTCAGATTTTACCAAGAGTGCAATGTGTGGATGCATCTTTCTCAATTTTTGCTTAACAGGTTTGCCCAGGTTTGACCCCTGGAGATATAGATAAATGGTGCATTATAAGATCAGGATCCAACCCTAGCATATCTGAATATTTCCATGCAAAGTTGATCTTCTTTTCTATTAAGAATGTGGTAAATTTTTTCTTTTCTTCTTCTGATAAGGATTGTGCTACATGGATCAACTGTGGTTCTTCTATTGTTCCCAAGTTGATGGATTGAGTGGGCTCAATTAGTACTAGAGATCTATCCTATAAATGACTCAGAAGGACATCAAATATCTCATCCTTAGGTGCCTCAAAGAGGTTTTCACGTTCGGATACATCTTTTATTTTTACTTTTGTAGGTTCTGAGACTACCACAAAGTGGTTTTCACCCTCAGAACTCCTTTTCTTTTTATTTTTACTTTTATTCTTTTGACTAAGATACTTGATGTCTGACTCCATCATGCTAATGCTCGGTTCACTGATGGAAGTCCTCATGGGCTCAACTGCATTGAGGTAGCAAGTAAGGGCATAGTCATTTGGAAAGGTATAAATACCTTGGCTCAGATTCGTGGAGGTTTGGTCAAGAAGTTCAGTATGTTGGATAGTCAAAGTGGTGAAAGATTGGGAAATAGTGTTTACGGATATGGATCTATCATAATTAGTCCTAACCTGAATTTTGAGTTCGAAGGTGATATTAAAACTTAAAATGTTCAATTCATGAATAGGCTTAATGTCATTGTGGGAGTCCACTTCAGCCATCGGTGGATCAAATGCATTAAGTTCATTATTTCACTCTAGACTTACATTGGGTTTAGGTGCATATTGGTGAACAACATCAATATGTTTTTCTGTGATAAGCTCATCTTCCTCTAGAATGGCTCCCCATTCATAGTCATTTGATTCCTCATCTATGCCTCTAGGAAAATTAAGAACATGAGTAAAGTTAGGATGAATACCCCAAGAAGGGTTACCCTCAAATTCTGATTTGAATTCATACTCATGAGAATCTATCTCAGAATAGCTGCCACCTTCTTCTTTGTCTATTTGATTGCCTTCAAGATCAGCTGGTTCTTGTGGTGCAACTATCTCTTGTTCTATAGTAGGTTCTTGTGTTTCTACTACATTGATTATTTTTACTAGATCATCTTCAGCTTCAAGGTCTTTTATTTCTTGAGGAAAATGCTCATAAGGAATGAGATCCTTAGTGGTGGTGTCAGAATCATCACTATTAGATTATTTTGTTGCTTCTTCCTTTAATTGATTTGTTGTGGATGGCTCAATTTGTTCTAAGACATGTGGGGAGTTTTTGCTAAGATAGAAAGGCTTCTTCTTATATCCTAGACCTATTGTATCCTTTTTCGTTCAGCCATGGTGGTCAAAAGGTGATAGAAGGCCCTTACCTTATAGTCCTAGAGGTCCTTTTCCAGTATATCCCATTTTTGTGATCAATTTGTCCCCTAGTCTGTATGACTTCTAAGGAATATTTCTTGAAGTGGAGTCACATTTCTGGACTAATTGGCATTGAGGCTCATCCTTGTATAACCATGCAAGCATGAATTCTTCTTCCTCAAACTCTTGTTTAGATACTTGTTCTGTGACAAAGCTTCCATTGAATATGACCTGGGATTCTTTAGCTATAGGTTTCTCTTTTTCAGAAGGTTGTCCATAAGATTTAGGGGACAACTGGAGAGATGTGAGAGATAAAATAGGTTCCATTATGTATTCTCCCATACCATTGTCTTTGATTTTGACCTCTTTAGAAATATCTTCCATTTTGGAGGTTGAAGCAATATCTGGCTACTTAGTGGAATATTCTCTATTATTAGGAACAAGTTTATCAACACTTTCTTTCAAGTCATTGCAAGTTGTGTATAGGTCTGCCGGAATCATCACATCTACTCCTTCATAAGGAAATTTCACACATTGATCATATGTGGAAAGAATAGCTTTCATTTCATGTATTGAGGGTCTTTCTAGAAGGATGTTGTAAGCCAAAGGTAGATCAAGAACTTGACATATGGTGTCTCTGATAATGGGTCCTTTTTTGATAGGTAAGACAATAGCTCCCTTGGAAGATCTTTCTTGCTCATCATAAGCTTTGATAGTTATCTTCTTCTTAGGATCAATGGTAGCTTCAGAGAATCCCAATTGTGTGATCAAGCTATAACAACAAATGTTGAGACCAATGCCTCCATCTATCAACATGGGTTTGACATGATGGTTTTGGATCAAGACTTCAATGTGCAAGGGCTGGTTATGCGGATGACTCAAGGAATTATCATCTTCCTCTAAAAAGGAGATATACTATGGAGATGTTAGATGACCAACCATAGTCTCGAATCTATCTAAATCAAGGTTGTTAGGAACATTGGATTTGAGCAGAGCTTTGTCTAGAATGGCTCTATGAGCTAGAGATATCTGAAGCAACTCAAACAAGGAGATTTTTGTATTTGTATGTTGGAGTTGTTGAACAATACTATATGGTTTAGGCCTTGTGTCTTTAGGATTTGAAGATTTAGATGTAGCCTTCTATTTAGAAGTGGGAGAAAGATTGAAAGGCATCTTAGGGACATTTGATGAATCTAGGATTTGTCCTTGCAAATGCCCCTGAGCTTGTGATTGAGTAACTACATTAGCTATTTGATTTTCTCTTACAATTGTGATGACATTGAAATGTTTAGATAGGCATGGTTCAACTATATTGATGATAGCATTGTTTCCAGAGTAGGCATAATTGACTTTAGCACCCATATTAGGCTGAGAAGAAGAATCTTCTTTACCATGTTTCAAAAATGGTTTTGTGAATGTTGTATGATCATTATTGCTTTTATGATTGTCAATCATGATTTCTCCGTTATCAATTTTGTCTTGTATGATGTGTTTCAATGTATGCTGTTATTATTTTATCTCCCTTATTACGATGGAAGTCACAGAAATCAGTCTCTTTCCACCATTTTGGTTTGGGTTCAGGATCAAATGGTCGGATCTTAGGCAAGAAGATGATGTTGTTAGCCAACAGAGTTTTCATGGAAGATTCCAAGGACTCTCCAAGAGGATTAAACTTACATTTAGGATCGGTAGCCGAAGGTTTATACTCAAATGATTTCTTGTTTGACTCTATTGCTTTAGATTTAGAAGCTTTGATGGCTTGGGTGCAAATAGTGAGATTGAAAGTGGGTGCCTTAGATGGGGCACAAATATTATCAACAATGCCATTTGTGACAATGCCTTTATTCTTGTTCTAGTTTTTGCTTTTATCTTTAGAACTAGATCCAGATTTATACTTGTCCTTTTGAAGTGATATGTCTTCTTTTTTTATAAGTACTTTCTCAATTTTGATTGTAGTTTCTACCATCTTATCAAAGGAAGTATGATTCTGCATTTGCAAATGGTAGTTAAGTTCTGGAACAAGATTGTTGATGAAGATTTCCAACTTCTCAATTTCTAGAATGGGTCTAGCATATAGAGAAAATTTCTTCCTCCACCACTTGAGAAATGTCAGGAATGGTTCTCCTAAGTTCAGTTTCAAATTGTAGATGTTCATCATAGTGACCAGATGCTGGATTTTGTAGGAGTATTGCTGATAGAACAATTTGATTAACTCCTCAAAATTTTTGATAGTAGGGGTCATTTTTGAGAACCAATGAATAGCCGACCCTCCCACAGATTGAGGGAAAAGACACATTAGGTAGGTTGGTTGATGCATGAACTCCATAGATTGAGTACAAAATTCTCTGATATGATCTTGAGGATCAGATTTTCCATCATACTTATCATATTTAGGTATTTCCACTCACTTAGGGAATGGCAGCATGTACAAGTCTTTATCAAATGGAAAAGGGCATAGAGCTTCCATGGAGAACTCCTTAGGTTCCTTTTCTTTTTCAAGTTTGTTAAGTTTGACTTGCATGGCATGCATCTGTTTCATCATAGCAATGATTGGAATTTCTTCCTCATGCATAATGATATCTTCAACATTAAAGTTGGGAGGAAGTTTAGCCCCTTGACGAGATAACTCTAGGAAGTATGTTTCTCTATCTTCCTTCAAGAAATGCCTCATCTTTTTCTTGAAGTCATCATCATTTTGATATTGAGCAATTTCAGAAGGTGTGGGTTCTTGATATGCACCATGTTAAGAGTGATATCCTTGAGACCCGTGATGTGTCCCTCCTTGAGACATGTTAGGAGTTTTAGGACTCCCTGGGATAGATTGATGTAGAGATTATTGATTAACTCCTTGGATTGATGGAGGAGGGGGTATATAACTAGTTTTTAGTCAAAGATTGCCAAGAGTGTCATCTTCATAAAGACCTAAATTGTAGAGTTCGTCAAAGGGTGGACCCATGTGAGTAGAAAAAGGTAATGTATGAGGTGCTTCTCCAGATTTCTTGTGTGATGAAGCTCTAGTTTCCACCATTAACCTTGGGTAAAGAAAGAGAGCAAGATGAAGACAACTAAAGAATGACTTGATTCAAGAAGATTGAATGACACAACCTTGTCAAGATTGAATTTATTGAAGATTAGATTGGACATAAATGAAGGATACTATGTCCTAGTAGTATGGGTAGACACCCAAAAGATGGTGGACACAAGCTCACAACACTTAGCTATTTTGTAAGAAGACTGAATTTGAAGATAATTTTGACACAAGATGAAAAAGACACAAATCAATAAAACATAGGGCTAAATTAGACTCAAGAGACCACTTTTGGTAAATGATTGAATTATTTCTAGTTTCTGCTCTGTTCCTGACATAGTGGATGTTTTGACAGAATCTAGAAATAGGCTGTCAAAACTAGATTTTTGGCAAATTTGACAAGTTTCTAACAACTTTTTGAAAATTCTCAAATGAGTTTCTGCAGGCTTGTATGACACTGGGTATGCTCTTGAACGACAATCGACAACACTTGTACGACATAGTACTAACTCCTGTATGAAAATATAGGGGTTTTGAAATGACTTTTTCTAGAGACTCGTACAACAATCTGAGACTGTGGGATGACTTTTGACTCTAGAGAGGAATTTTGCTTCAGATTTTGCAATTTTTAGGCTTTCAATTTCAGATTGTTGGAAAAGTTTTTTGTGCATTTTTTAAGATCTATGTGTAATAGTCTATCTCAAATAACCAAGTAGATATCAAGCACACAAAACAACAAGCAAGGGAAGCAAGCAATCATCTAAAAACAATGAACAAGGGCAAAAGAAACCTTGTGCATGAACAAGCAATAGTGACTTAATATTCTAATCCCTAGGAGTGTTATTTATGTATGTTCCAAAATTTTTTTCAATAACACACATATTCCTAGAAAATGAAAAATTGGCCTTGCTAAGGTTTGTAGTAATGGTCTGACTCTGCAACTTTTGTGATCTCAAGAGGGTGAACTCCAATCTAGGTGCACCAGGGTTTTGATACAGTCCAAGAATTTAATTAATCAGGATCTGCTAGGAAGATCTGATAGCCCAACAAGAGACCACACCTATGAAGATTTCCTCCACAAGGACATTTATATAGCGGCTGCTGCTACCATGACAAAAAATGGATATTAGCACTTGAGGTTTCATCCACTTGGTTGACCCAATTAAGAGAATGTCCACTATGATTAACCCTCTGTAAAGGTGACTCGCAAAAGATACCACAGGGGGACTAGATCAGATTCAAGGATCTGGGTATCTAGTACTATCCAAAAAGGAAGTAGAGCATAATCCCCTAGCCTCTTCACTTCACCAAAACAAAGCAGACAGATTAATCCAACACACTAAGACTGAAATTATCTCACAAAAATTTATGATGACAACTACTTATGGTCTATCAATCTCTCTGAAGAGAGAATGTATCGATCAAAAGTTGAAGACTCAAAAATCTAGTAGAACGCAAGACAACCTCAGTATCCTCCCTACCTACAAGGGGATCCTTTGTCAAGAAGAGCTTTTCATGTGTGAACAAGTGAAAGAAGCCCACTCTCTCAAGATCATCCACAAATAGTGTTCATAGGGCCTATTTACTATGTGTAACAGATATGCAGAAAGAAAATCTATGTTCTTTTTATAGCCCAAAATGAAGTCTGTGATATGAAAGAAAGAAAAGTCACACAAGCTTGACACATGAGAGTTCATTTTAACCCAAATCGAAGTGTTATCAGATCATAGTAGAATACCTGAATTCCTCGCAATGTGCTTAGTAGATTTTACCTATTTTAGCAATTTAGTTGCTCTTTTCCCAATCAAAATCAGCAAAGATCAATAAAAAATAACAAAGTCCAATTGTTAGGGTTAGCTATTAGTCCAAATCTGAAAATCAAATCTACAAACTGCCTAAAATTTTGAAATGATAATTAAATACTAGTATCAAAACTCATACGACAATGGGTTACCTTTCATATGACAATCCAAATACCATACGACAGTGGGTCACCTCTAGTACGACTATTTGGAAACTTGTATGATAGTGGGTATCTATTCAAATGAAAAAGGAGTTCCCAAATGACAGTCTGTAGGTTATGATACGAGCCTCAAAATCTTCAACTTTCGTACGACAACTAGTATTTTTTGGTATGACTTTCTGACAAAAGTCATACGAAAAATGTATGAACAAAGAATAAAATCATAGAATTGACCAGAAAATGATAGAAAAATGATAGAAATCGATATAGAAGAAATGGAAACCCATTTCAGAGCCCCACGGTGGGCGCCAAAAATGTGTGTGTGAAAATTGTACCAAGTTGTGGACACAAAACTTCAATAAAACATTAGAGGTTATCGAAATCAAAATCTAACAAATAATTGAAACTAAGCTAACCAGGTGATTTACTACCTTCTAGTAGGTGCGAGTATGATGTTCTGAGATTGAAATCAAGATTAGTGACAATACAACACCTAAATGAAGGATTTGAATGCAAAAGAATGAAAGACTATATGAATGCAGATTAATCTATATTTTTGTATTTTCTGTGCAATAATATGAAAAATTGTATGGATCTAAGCTAGATGAATGAAATTGAATGCAGATTTAATCTAAGAATGATATGAATGAATAAAATGCTATGATATGAAAACTATGCAAAAACTCTGATCAACAATGAAAGATCACACAAATCGCCTATTGCAAGTGTTTAATCCTTCAATCACCAATTCGCTAGAGTAATTGTGCAAATTTGAGTGTTGATAATTATGAAGAGCTGAGCCTTGATTTTATAGAAATCAAGGGCTTTGAGGGTGCATGAAAAAAAGCCATAAATCACTCTTGATAAACTCAGGTTGATTTTTGAGTTATCAAGAAATCCGAGATAATTAACTCACAAAAATTGTGCAAAAGCACTATTTAACTCAAAATAGAGTTTAGATCAAATTTCAACTTATCATCAGATGTTGAGTTTCAATTTAAAATTGGTTGTTAATTTCTAGTTGCCTTCTTTTCTGATTGTGCATGTTTTAATCATAAATTAATTTAAAAATAAAGTGATTTATTCTCAACTTAACTGATTTTTGAATTAAAACAATTGATTTACGGGTTAATCAATTATTAAATCAAACTTTATTCCAAAATTATACTATTAAATATTAACAATTGACATTAATTAATTAAATAAGAATTTAATCAATTAGTCATAAGATTTTATATTTATTGTCAAAATACAATTTAGGAATAAATAGAATTAAATTTAATTAAATAATTAAGTGGTAGTATTAAATCTAATTATTTAATCAATTAATCAAACTTTAGGATAAATAAGATTTATCGCCAAATAATTATTAAATCAAAGATAATTAGGATAAATAGTAATATTGCTAGGAATATTCCCCGATGTAGAATTTAGGATAATCAATTAAATTTTTGATGATGTGATGTCTAGATGTGCCTTTGGTTAGGACTTTTGTGTCAATTTCAATCGAATTGTTGATGTAAGAGGTTAATGAACCTATAGCCCATTTTTGGGGTATTACAACAGTGAGGGTAGGTAAATGCTAGTGACAACTATGTTTTGACCACAGAGTCACTATAACGTTCATGACCATGCTGGACCAAAGTGTCCCCAAGGTGCACTACGCATGATTGGGCAGTGATCTTTTGAGGCTCGTATCTTAGACCCAGTGAGAGGTATTGGTGAACCATGAGATACTATAGGACTGTGTTTACGAGGCCTACAATAACCTCTCGCCATTCTGGGACATTCAAATTTTTTTGTCCTAGCACCGAATGGTCTACGCCATTAGCTCTACTTGGGCGGGTAAATGCTAATGACAACCCTGTTTTAACTACAGAGTCACTAGAACGTTCGCGAACATGTTAGACCAAAGTATCTACAAGGTTCACTAAGCATCATTGCGTATGTTGGTGAGCATTCTGGTGTGTCAGGAGGCAAAGTGAGTGTTGGTTGTATTCTTTGTTCTCAAAGTTGCCTTTCAAAATTTTGATTTTTTTAAGGTTTTCCCTATTTTTGTGTTGAAAATCTACCACAATTTCCCATTCTCAGAGCTTGAGAATTGATCAAAATTGAAAAAACCCTAAGTGCTAGGTTAGAGTATGCTTAAAAATCTAAAAAACACTAGAAAAATTTAGTTAGGTTCTATTTTTCTTTTACTTTTTTAAATCACTTAAAGAACCTTTTTAGCATGTGCTTTTTATTTATTCATGACCATTCATTTAGTCTCCTCAAAAATTCACCATATTTCTTTTAGTCAAGTGACATCCTAAAACTCTTTAGTCACACGATCTCTTTAAGTTGCAAGAATATTCTCTTTTCACAAGCGACTCAGTGGATGCCCTCATTCAAGAAGTCTCCAAATGGTTTGAAATGCTTTATGAGATCTAGCGACTACACAAAGAAATGTTTTAAATATAACTATAGTTGCCCAATCTCTAAATCCTACATACACTCAGTCAAGCGATCTCCAGATAAAGTGGTGAAATAATAAATCGTTCAATGCTTATGAGATAGACTATAGTCATTAAGTCTCCAGATACAATAAATCAAAGATTTTTTCATTCAGTTGCCTGATCTCTTCAGAAAGTCAAAGTCCAGTAGAGTTCATGAGATTAAGTGACTACCATTGATTTTCCTCTTCAAAAGATAAGATCTAACAGTTGTCTCTTAATCTCTTAATAAAGATGATGTCATCCAAAAATTGTAGAGATTGAGTGACTACCATTGGATTAAGATCATGTGGTTGAAATTTGATCCCACATACCTTTAATATTTCAAAGGTTTTGTTTCAAAAAATGAGCACCGTCAAATTTAGATCCTGTGGCTGGTGTGAAGTCATGAGAAGTCAAGGTTTATTAAAAGTTGCAGTGATTAAGAGACTTCTCTTTAGTCGCTAGATATCTAGATGGGTGAGGTCAGGTAGGCTCCAAATTTTTTTGAAAAGTCAACAAGGTTTTGGCAATTAACAGACTCACAATGAAAAGTAAAGGTAAAGAGACTTAAGGAAGGCTGTTAGATTAAGATATAACGGTAGTCACGAGGTCTCAAAATGACACCGGTAAATGATAATATTTTAGCGACAAGGAGATGGACTATACTCACTGAGTCTCAGAATGCAAAAATTAAAGTTTCAAGAGGTCGCTGAATCACTAGATAAAGTCATGAGAAGCTAAAATATTCAGAGACTATGATTTCTTCCTTCGGTCGCTAGGTCTAGAGATAAGTTTTAAAAGGATTAAATCATTCAGTGACTAAGAAAATATCTTCAATCACTTAATCTCTAAAAATAATGAAAAAGTGCCAAGTCTTTTAGCAACTATGAGGAGCTGTGTAGTTGCTAGGTCGCCACAAATCAAAATTTGATTGCCTGTCACTTTCTCAGCTCTCGGCTAGTGAATTGAGTTCTGAGCATGCCAAGTAATGATGGAAGTGATATGAATTATAGAGCTTGAGTGTCAAATGGTCCAATGCATTCAATTCTTTAGAATAAATATAGCTAACTATTATTCATTTTAAATTCACCAAGTATTTCAGAGAGCCAGAGCTAGAAAGTTACAAGATTTTTTGAGTTTTCCAGCAATCAAAGAGTTCAAAAGTTTAGAATTTCTACAAGAATTTTTATCAGTTGATCAAGAATGAGTCATCCAATAATGAGCGAAGCTTCTACCACTAAGGGAGCTAAGGATAAAGGGAAGGAGAGTTACTTAGATGAATTTATCACTTTTCTTCCTGGATCCACACAAAACAAAAAGGTCAGTTATGAAATTTTCACTGATGATCTACCATTTTGTAGAGATGCAAAGACACATGATGTGACTGGAATGTGTTAATTTAGATTTTTTTATAAGAAATATGAAAGCCTGGTGCCCATTTCAAACCCTTGGACCTCAGGGTTGGTTAGGTTGATAGTACCAGACATCTTCCTAGATATAGATTTGCTGATTGAATTATCCAACAGATATGACCCCTTGTCAAAAACTATAAGGAAAGATGATGGCTCAGCCTTGGTCACACTGGATAGAAATTCATTCATGAAATCTTTTGGTATACATATCCCAATGGCTATAGAGATTAATTTGTAGGCCCAAGCGAATAGATATGTTAGGGAGTCAACCCTAGTTGCTAGCGAAATCCAAAATCATGTCCCAAAACCCAACAAAAATTACATAGCGGCAACACTAGGGACTGCTCCATACTTCTACAAGGACTTGAATTTCTATATCAAGTATATTGCATATGGATTGTGCAGAGTGTTGGGAGTGGATGGTGGTGTAGAGAGAATTTCATCTGACATTCTAATGTTGGTACTAGACTCACAGAGTCCCCATGTAAGAAGAGGATATAAATACATAGGATATGTAATAAGTAAAATACATGAAGGACTTGAGGCTATTAGGAAGAGGGAGACATCTCCTAGGTTTATGCATTATTCACTGTTGATGCATCTTATTTTGTATCATAATTACAATATCATGGATTTGCATTACCTCCAGCCTAAGATGATGTGGAATGGTCAACCTAATCCAGTCCAGTTGTGGATAAGGGCATGGAATTTTACTTCCAAGGAGAATGATTTTTGTACTTTTCAAAACTGGAAAGTACAACCAATTTTTTCCACTTAGGATTAAATCTTTCTAGGCTACCAATCAAAGTTTTTCAATTACTAAGGCCTTGTCAATTTGTTGACAAGTGGACAGGAAATCACATCTGGGGTGATTTTTATTATGAGAAGACTACACAATGATCAGATTTTATGGGTGCCCCCAACCATCTCATGTTCTCCCATTTTATGTGCCACCAAGGATTGCAGTGCTAGAGTTTATTTGGCAACTCATGTTGACTGATAAGGAGCATTTGGCCCCACATAGAAAGGGTACTTTTACCCCTATGCACTTCAAAGTCTGCAACTTCACAATTGGGAAGAATGCATTAAATAAACTAAATGACTAGTTATAAGGCCACTATAGAATGAGTGCTGCCTTGTACAGATATGTGGATAAAGAGGATTTCATTTTTATAGCTAGAAAATTTTATACTCCCACAATTCCCATAAGTAATAGACTTGAGCAATGTCCTGAAGAGGATCTTATAAGGAATATCCTAGAGGATGATGAGGTACAGAGGAGAGCACAACAATTATAAGATTTCTTTTCATTTGAGAAATAGCTAAAGAAAAAGGGATTTCCCTTTGGAGGCTTTTACCCCACATTGCTTTATTTATAAAGGCTAGATGAAATGATGGAAAATTTCAATGCTTTGGTCAATTCTTTAGAGGGATTAATTGGTGATAAGGAGAGGGAAAAAGAAAAACACTTTTCATCAGAATATGAAGAAGAAAGTGATGTTTATTCAGTGCATAGCCTTCCTACCATGGAACAACTACCTGCTACTGAGAAAGAAGGAGATGAGAATGTATTTGTGGATTTGATAGAACTTCCAAATTCTCAGTATACCAGTGAACCTCCTCTCAAAAGGAAAAAGCTGCAAATTGGAGAGCCCTCACAAGAAGGGCTACTAAGAATAAAAAGGATAGAGTGGGAGCTCTAATTATTGGCACAAGGTCCTATAATAACCAATTGAGGAAAAGGATTAGAGAAGAGAAGAGAAAAAAAAAAGGAAGTATTAGAGGAAATAGAGTTTCCATTGGCTTTCTGTCAAGATGAAAGATTGCTCCAACATGATGCTTTCTTGAAAGATGATGAATTCATTAAGACAGATGAATTCAAAAAATTCCTCTTATGGCATAAGAAACAACAAGTTTCTTCTAGTGTGCAAATCACAAAATACAGCCAAGTTCAAGACAAGGCTATTCAAGCACTGAAAGATTATGATGCTGAATCAGAAACAATTACCCCTGAGGATGCTAGAAGGTTGGTAAAGGCTAGCAATATGCTACTTGTGCATGCTTGGGACCTTGCCTCTGCCTTCATCATAGATCAAATAAGAAGGCAACCAGACATAAATTTGTCCTCAGAGACCCAAGTACGGGATATAATAAAAGGATTTGTGTATAGCCCAAAGAACCAAGCACTGGCTATGTGGAGCCTATATCCCAAGGATCAGAAGCCTTCTCTTCAAAATGTACAAGAAAAAATGGAAGGAGATAAGATTGTGTGGTCGATCCACAATACAGGTGACCTTGATATTTCATAGGTCCTCACTCATTTTGCAAGATTAAATGAGGATAAATCATTTAAGAAACTCTCATATAGGTTTAAGAACCTATTTGAAGATTATAGTGCACTTGTCAGGGATAGGGAAGTGCATATCATGAGGGAAAAAGAATTGGAGAAAATAGTTGAGGAATTATCTTTGAATATAATAAATATGCCTGTGATTGCCCCTCAACCACCTAAGTAGCCCCCACAATTAGAAAACTAGAGTGTAGAAGGAAAAGAAGCTACTGTAGAATAGACTAATGTAGAGCATAACAGAGTGGCATTGGATGCCTTATTGATGATTTTGCAGCATAGAATTGTTGGAGATTTTCCAACAGGCTAGTAATGACTGTATGTTTGTCATTGATGACAACATATGGAAAGTAGCATGCGTGGAAGTCTTATGTAGTAAGCTTCTAGTATATGAAGCATGAAAATGATATCAGCATGATATCATGGGTGCAGAAGTTAACTATTAATACAGATAGTTATATAGCAGCTGGTGTCAACAGTGTTCCTGACAGAGTAATAGGAAATGTTTTGTGTATGGTTGCCCATACAATTATCATGGAGCCTTGCACACTTGGATATATGTTGAAGACATGTTAGTGATGTTTTAGTTATGGACACATAGTCTATTGATGAATAGAAGTGAAGTTATGCAGTCGCTATTCGCCAGTAGCAGTTTCCTGTGTTTATTCTGAAGAGCTGACATAGATTTTACTGGTTATGTAGTTGCGCGTATCCTATTGGTATGTGACCTTGGATTTAAGCTTAGAGGAGAGTTATTGATGTTTGGTTAAGAGTGCATGAGTTAATTCATCTTATAGAGAAAGATCCAGTTGTTTTGGTAGAGTCGACAGTGTGTAGCGTGTGTCTACAATTATCTTATTGGACAAGTCCCAGATTGTGTTGCATGCATAGTAGAGATGATGGAATGTTTATTGGAGTTTGTTATGGTTTTTTTAATATGATTTCAAGGTGGTTCTAATAGGCTGAGTTGATTATATCATTTAGAGGAAAGATATTTATAGGAAAATATTTATAGGCAGTCATTTGTGATTGCTTGAGTGTGGTTCATGGTTGATTAAGTAGAACAAAGCAGAGTGTTAAAAGTGTTGAACCATTAGAAGAAGGTCTATGTGACCAATTAAAGTACTTGTGGTATTCATTGGAACTGATCTAGACAACAGGTCAAAGCACAATTCACCAAGATCCAAATATAGTGTGTATCTATTATTTAGAAGGTTGTAGCCTTCACCCATTTGAGCAGTGATCTCTCAGATAGTGCGTCCTCTCCCCTAACAAGGACAATTAGTGGGTATCAAGTCCCACCAGGATTTTTACCTATTTGGGTTTCCCCATAACCAAAATATTGGTATTTTCTTCATGTGTTCTTTCATTGTGTTTATGCTTTATGTTTAAGTATACTTAATTGGATAAAGAATTGAATCTTGTAGATAACTGATTCACCCCCCCCCCCCCTCTCTTAGTTATCTCTTGGGACTATTCCTAACAATTGGTATTAGAGCCAAGTGCTTTGGAGAGAAATTTTAACAGCTTGAGGTTGATCAAATGGCATACTTCAGGAAAGAAAGTCCTAAGTACGATGGAGAGAATTATCTTAATTGGAAGCACAAGATGGTGACCCATTTGTAGTGCATTGTGTTTGAAGTTTTTCATGTGACTATCAAAGAAGCCAAGATTCCTACCTTAGAAGACCTTGCAAAGGATGATGCTATTGATAGACAAAAGGAATTTATTCATCAGAATGCTATAGGTAAAGAAGCTCTTATTAGCACCCTATCTGATGGTGAGTTTTTAGAAATAAAAAGGGTAGATACAACCCACAAAATATGGAAGAACCTAGAAGACATATTTGAAGGAGACAAACAAGAAAAAGATGCACGCAGAAAGACATGGAAGAAAAGATACAATGCATTAGAGATGCTTCCTAAGGAAAATATTAGAGCTTATAATCAAAGAATAAATGAAGCAGTTGCTGGAATTAGGAACAATGGTGGAGATATTTTAGAGGACATTATGGACAAGTTAATGACTACTCTCAATCTAGAATATGAAAGCAAGATCAACATCCTTGATGAGAGCATGCATCTTACATCAAATTTCAAGAGAGAGACCTTGATCAACAAAATCTCAGCTTTTGTGATTTCAAGATTGAAGATAGAACCAAAGAGTGAGACAACCTTCAAAGCGACAGATCATGGTAAGAAATTTTCAAACACTTCTGGTAATTTTGATGATGATGATGAAGAGAAAAAACTAGATGATTTCATTGCTATGATTGCCAAAATAGAAAAGAAAGGAAAAGGAAAATATGAAGGTCAATTACCATTTAAGTTTTTTTCATGTAATAAGATCGGTCACTTTGCATTTAAGTGTCCTACTAGAGCTAGAAAGTTCAAAAAGGATTACAAGCCTAAGTACTCTAAGGAAAGCTACTATGTTGGAGATGGAGTTTCAGATGATGAATTAGGTGAAGAATAAATTGGATTCATTGATATTGTAGACAAAATGAATAATAAGATAGTTAATGAAGATAAGAAAGAGAATCAAGGATAGACTGGATAGGTGATAAAGGCAAGTTTGTTCATAAGGGTAGACTAGATTATAGATAGTGGTTGTTCACATCACATGACAAATGATAAAGGCTGGTGTTTTCATCTGGACAAATATAATGGTGGTATAGTTAGATTTGGAGATAAAACTCCTAAACCAATAGTTAGTAGAGGAGCCATCACTTTGGATGGAAAGAACACTATTGATGATGTTCTTTATGTTGATGGTTTGAAACATAACCTTCTCAGTGTTGGACAGTTACTTGGAAAAGGCTATCAGTTGGAGTTCAAAGATGACAAATGCATCATTAACAAAAAAGATGGTGTTATGATTGCATCAAGCTCAAAGACAAGAGGTAATGTTTTTCAACTCAATTCAGAAGAAAGTTGTTTTGTTGCTAAAGTT
Source organism: Chamaecyparis obtusa (assembly GCA_027943335.1). Taxonomy (NCBI): domain Eukaryota; kingdom Viridiplantae; phylum Streptophyta; class Pinopsida; order Cupressales; family Cupressaceae; genus Chamaecyparis; species Chamaecyparis obtusa. Next base: position 1,132,450 of record BSBK01002696.1, read on the forward strand.
GATGACAGTTGGTTGTGGCATAAAAGACTATGTCATATCAATTTTGATAACATAGTAAGGATAAGCAATGTAAAGGTAGTAAGAGATCTACCTAGCATAGAAAAGCCAATTGATACTATATGCATGGAATGTGTGATGGGAAAGCATGTGAGAAATTCATTCAGGAGCAAGCAGAATTCAGCAGCAAACTAGTTGGATCTGATTCATACAGACCTATGTGGTCCAACTCAAACAAGATCATACTATGATGAAAGGTATTTCATTTTTTTTGTTGATGATTATACTAGGATGATGTGGGTTGTGTTCTTGAAAGATAAGTTAGAAACATTTCAGAAATTTAAAATATTCAAAGCTAAGGTTGAGAATGAATCTGGACTAAAGATAAAATGTTTGAGATCGAATAGAGGAGGAGAATTCACCTCTGACAGATTCTATGAGTATTGTGAAGAACATGGCATAAAGAGACAATTAAGTGCACCTAGAACCCCTCAACAGAATGGAATTGTAGAGAGAAGGAATATGATCATTCTTGATAAAGCGTAATACAACAGTCAATACAACATTCTATACTATCAATAGAAGGAATAGGAATAGGAATAGGAACCTATTGGAGAGATGCAGTCAATACAACAATCTATACTATCAATATAATTCAATTGAGGCTAGGTGCTGGCAAAACACCATATGAGCTATGGTTTGGTAATGTTCCCATAGTAAAATACTTCAGAATCTTTGGAAGCAAGTGCTACATCAAAAGGGATGAAGTAGTAGGCAAGTTTGATGCAAGAAGTGATGAAGGTATTTTTCTTGGTTACTCTACTAAAAGTAAAGCTTATAGATGTTTCAATTTAAGATTGAAAAAGATCATAGAAAGTGCTCATGTAAAGATTGATGAAAATTTTATGGTTCAAGAAAGATATCATGATTACTCACCCATGATTGAAGAAGAACCTGAACCCTCCACTAGTGAGACAGTTATTGAAGAAATGTTTGACAGTACTGATGTATTATTCAATGACCCTAAGACAAGTGAAGAAAATACTCCTAAGGCTGATGAGTCAACATCACCTAAAGTTCCAAAGTTTACATCAAGAAATCATTCCAAGGAAGACATCATTGGAGATTAGAGCGGCAAAGTCTTAACAAGATCACAAGCAAAGAACTCAACTAGCAGTGAAGTGATATGTTTACTATCTCAGATTGAACCTTTAAGTGTTGAAGATGCTTGTAATGATTCAGATTGGCATGATGCTATGAAAGAAGAACTTGATCAGATTATTTAGAATGACACTTGGAAACTAGTCCCAAGACCTATTGACAAGAATGTGATTGGAACAAAGTCGATATTCAGAAACAAGATGAATGAAGATGGTATAGTAGTAAGAAATAAAACAAGATTAGTATGTAAGGGATATGCGCAAAGAGAAGGCATTGATTATTCAGACACATTTTCACCTGTGAGAAGATTAGAAGCTATTAAGTTGCTTCTAGCCTATGCTACAGTCAAAAACTTCAAATTTTATCTGATGGATGTCAAGTCAGCATTCCTAAATGGAGACTTGAAAGAAGAAGTATACATTAAGCAGCCAGAAGGATTCACCTTATCGGATAGGCCTGATATGGTATGTAGATTGAAGAAGGACCTCTATGGACTTAGACAAGCCCCTAGAGTGTGGTATGAGAGACTAGATGGATACTTAACAAAGATTGGATTCAAGAAAGGAGTAGAAGATTGTAATATATTCATTAGAGAGACATCTGAAGGTTTACTACTTGTAGCTATATTTTTTGATGACATTATCTTTGGAGGTAATGACAAGCTCAGTGCTGAATTTTCCAAAGAAATGCAGAATGAGTTTGAGATGAGTATGATTGGTCCTATCAAATACTTTTTGGGACTAAATGTGTAGTTGATAGAAAAAGGAATCTTTATTAATTAGTCAAAATATGTGAAAGAGATACTGAATAAATTCAAGATGGATGATTGCAAGCTAGTAGGAACCCCTATGATTACTGGATGCAAGCTTACAAAAGAAGATGACTCACCCGCAATATATATAACATTGTATAAGTCTATGAATTTCTTTGATGTTGGCATAGTTGGAAGATTTGCAGCAGAACCTAAACAAAGTCACCTCATGGCAGTAAAAAGAATATTCAGATACTTACAAGGCACTATAGATTATGGTCTATGGTATCCTAACTTAGAAAATGTTGAGCTTCATGTGTACAGTGATGTAGATTGGGCAGGATGTGTTGATGATAGAAAGAGTACATCAGGTGGAGAAGTGTTTCTTAGTGATAGACTTGTCACTTGGACAAGCAAGAAACAAAATTGTATTTCTCAGTCAATAGCAGAAGCGGAGTATGTTGCAGCAACCTTGAATTATTCTACAATTTTTTGGATCAAGCATATGATAAAGGATTTTGGAATTTAGATTGATTATCTTATTGTTATTCACTGTGATAACACTAGCACTATCAATATGTCAAAGAACCCTATGATGCATGCAAAGAGAAAGCACATTGAGATAGAGTATCACTTCCTAAGAGAGAAAGTGGTAGAGAAAGAAGTCAAGTTGGACTATGTGAATACTAAATATTAGTTGGCAGATATATTCACAAATCCCTTACCTAAGGATACTTTTGAGTATCTCAGGGAGAAGTTGGGAGTAATTCCCTTCCCTGATTCTGCTTAGAAGAAAAAAGGAAAGGAATCAGTCCTTAGGGACTAATGGAAGGTTGACTACTCTACCTTAGGAGTAGTACCAGTGCTTAAAATGAAAGGCACCCTTTTCCATTGATGTCAAAGGGGGAGTATATATAAGAATTAACCAAGTTACAGAGAGGGGAGGGGTGAATCAGTAACTTCAAATTTTTTTCAATATCAGATGTATTAACATATAGTTCACTTTATCCTTTTGCATATAGAAAGCATGAAACATAAAAGCATTCACAACAATGACACACAGATCTGGTTACCCAGAAACCTTCCAAAAGAAAGTAAAACTAGGGTGGAGATGAAACCCACAAAGCTTTAATACTGCAGTATAAAGTTGGCCGGTTAAGGCTTACATTGATCACTTCTGATGATCTGCCCTGCTAGGAGTAATAAGGATTGCTAAATCCACCATGTTAAAGGATTTTTACAAACTTACAAAAGAAGTATGTACTCGGTAAAGAGATTTTACAAAAGACTGTTAAGTCTACCTGGTTAGAGGATTTTAGTACTGATTCACTAGTTAAAATGAAACAGTATATCTCTTACTTTGCAACTAGATTGCTGAATGAGATTCGCTGATGTACTGATCACCTTCTGTGATGAATTTGTCTTTGCTGCTCCTTATGTATAGTAGCCCTTTGTAATTCACTAGTTTCTGCCTTTTTATCTCCCCTTTTTATTCCACATTCATACTACTTGGTATTTGTACAACATTGTTTATATACAAGTCTAAACAATTAATTACAACTAAAAAGTCAGCTTAAAAAATAAACATAAGTGCTACTAAGTCGGCCTAGGTATGGTTACATGGTTCCTGCAAACTAACTCAGTGACTTTCTGATACTCAGCGTCCACTGCATTACTCGGCATCATCATGCACTCGGTAGAAGTGAAGGCTCGGTTCATACTAACCACTCGGTAAGTTTCAAACTCAGTAAATACTTGTGACTCGGTAGACATAATGTCACTCGGTTTACACTGTCCTGCTCGGTTTGCACTGTCCTGCTCGGTTTGCACTGTTCTGCTCGGTTTGCACTGTCCTGCTCGGTTTGCATTGTTCTGCTCAGTTTGCACTCAGGATGCAAATAAGTGTTGTCACTAGTGGCAATCCTACTTAATGCCAACAATCTCCCCCTTTGGCATTAGTGATAAAAACACTTATTGCCCAAAACTTATATACATGAACCATGCTGAGATTTATTTTGATTTTTCAAAATTTGTCTTTGTCATAGGGCTTTATAAATTATCTCCCCCTTTCAATGCACTAACTTTTTCTTCTATACATATCTCCCCCTTTTTGACGATAATTCCAAAGGTGTATATACAAGTGTTTTACAGGGAGAATCCAAAATTTGATAGAAAAACATAATGTACCTTCATTATCAGTGCCAGAGTTCTGTCCCAATTTTCTTGCAGAATCTTGCATGTTTGGATTGCAATTTGGACTTCTGCAGAGAGTGCAATCATGTGATCTGCTATTGAGAACTGATTGTCATGAATTAATGTTTTGGAATGTTCAATGTTCTTATACATTGTATTTATGATGGGAAGGATCATGTTCTGAATGTCTAGCAGTGTGGACTGGATCCTTGTGTCTTCTTTCAGTAGTTCTGACTGCATATTTGATAGGAATGAGATTTTCATGTGATGAGCAGAGTTTGAACTTGGTTCAAGTTGCAGCTTCTGTATGCTAATCTTCAAATCCTCATCAATTTTATTCATTTTATCTTTGACATCCTTGGTGAACTCGGCAACATTGCATAGTTTGGCCAAAAGAGAGGTAACATTCGAATAGGAAGATTCAATGTTTGTCAAAATTGAAGATAATTCTGCTTGATTAATAGCTATGTGCTGAGCAATGTGCTCAAGCACTTTATTGTTGAATTTCATCTCGGATTTTTCAACTAACTTGTCTATCCCAGATGAATCCTCATTGTACTTATTTACCGCTTCTGCTAATTGTAACAAAACATGTTGAGAGGAGTCTACTTTAATACCTAATGCTTCTGACAAAATTTCCTTAGCATCCTTAATGATTTTATATTCCTTGTCTCTCTCCTCTTTAAGCTTCTTTTGCTTCACTTTCCTTTGGAGGAGTTCACCTATATTTTGCATTTGATCCGCTGATAGATTTGCAAAATCCAATGTTGGAATCTCTATTTCCTCATCTAGGTCTATATCCTCTACTATATTCTTGCCCAAAAATCTTATACTCGGTTGAGCCTTAGGCTTATCTATTATGGTACTTAATGCCTTAGTAGTAGTGATAGTAGACATAGTAGGAATGGCTATAAAGAATGGTATACTGTCTACTGGAGAACTTAAAGCTGAAGTATTTACACTTGTAGAATAAAAAACTGGAATACTTACTGCTGGAAAACTTGATGAAATAGGAGACTGCAACTCGGTAGAAGAAATGGTAGTTACTTCTGTTGTTGCTATAGGTGATTGGACAAATGTTGAAGTTGTCACAACCATGCTTGAAGATGTCTCTGGGCTAGATGTAGCAACTTTTTCTGGAGAGGTAGGAAGTGATGCAATGACTTCTACCACTATCCTCATGGTATCATCTACCTCAGTGGCTTCTTCCTGTTCATCACTGTCATCTTCAATGTCTTTTATTATAACTGATTCAGTACTCGGTTGGTGAAGATGGTATATGTTCTTCCATGTGGCATTTGCACTCTTCACAACTGATTCAATATTGTTAATAAGAATTAAACAAGTATTGAACTTCAGTGTCAACTTATTTTCATTCTCCTTCAATGCCTTCTTTATTTCATCATTTTTCAAGCTCGGCATTAACTGTTTCAGGGTTTGATCAAATATGTCTTTTACAGTTTGCCTTGCATTGGCCCATCTCATTTTTATTTGATCTAATAAAGCTCCTGGAATCTATTGGGCTATTTCATCAGGAGAATATTTCCACTGTCCCATCTTTTCAATGACAGCATCTTCAATCTCCTTTTGTTCTATTTTCGATCTTATTTCATATTTTAAAGATTTTATATTACTTACTCCAGATCCTTCTCTCAAAAGTTTGATATTCTCTTGAAGGGTTAGAGGAGGCTTTTTGAATATTATATCTTTTTCCTTTTTGTCTGCCTTACCCTTTGCACTTCTCCTTGTAAATACGGCAGTGGGAGGCTTAGGTACCTTGGTGATGAATACCTTTCCTTTCTTCTTTGCAGGTTCTGGTTCCTCTATTTTCTCATCCTTTTTCTCTTCTTCTTCAATGTCTTCTCCTCTGCCCTCAGTTAGCATTAGAGGTGTGATAGCTTGCATTTTGGCTATCCTCTTTTTTCCTTTATTTACTGCCTGTGGAAGCTTTATACTTAATTCAATTCTCACTTTTGCTTGTTCATATGTCCCAAAATATGGAGCTTTGGGATCAATAGGCTGATTAAGGAGGGCTTCAATGATATTCTTTGTTTCATCAATGTTTACCTCATAAGGAAGAGGTTTCACATGTACAATCCTCGGTTTAGCTACTTGAATGTATACTTTATCATAGTCCACCATGAAACAAATATCATCCTTATAATCCTCCACCAACTTTTGTGGAATCCGAAATCTGTCATTCATTTTCTCCTTGAAAGACTCAAAATAACTATCCATGATGTTCTCAAAATTTTGACCCATTTCTGAAATATATTCATTTATCTCATAAAGAATTGGCACATCCTTTCTCCATACTACTTTTCCTTTGGAAGGGAAGAATTTCTGAACATAGAAAAATAAATAGACCAGTAGAGATCCAAACTTACATGGATTGTTTTTGGAAGTTTGAATGCTTTCCATGTTCTTGTTAAATTGTTTTAACAATAAATCTACAAGGTCAAATGATAAATTATTCTTTACCACTTTGTATGCTAGGTCTATGGCTTCGCAGGGAACACTATTCTACTGACTTGAACTGTATATTTTATGAGCAATGATGTGTGTTCCAAACTTCAGTTCAGCATCAGTAATGCTGCTTACTTTCATGCCTCTACCGTCCCACTCGGCTAGGGTTTTCTTCTCCAGCTCCGGCCGACCTAGGGTTTTGGTAGATTTAACTTTGTTTAACATGGGAAGACTGGTGATTCGGTGAATCATCTTCTTAGTGATCTCTATGGGTTGCTCAAGCCAAATCTTTCCTTCGTGTACACGACTGAGAATGTATCTAACCCATTTCTCCTGAAATTTTCGAGGTAAATGTGTAATGTGAACTAATCCCTTGTCTTCTAGATGTTTGTGCTCTGGTTTTAGAACACCATTCACACACAGTTCCTCATGCACAATATCTAGCTCTAGGTTTCCCATCTCTTGAATTGCACAATTGAAATGATTGCGAATATTGTTAACAAGTAGTACCTTAGGAGGAATCTGAGATTGAGCTCCATTCGAGTCTAGGGTTGCTGCAATTACAGGCACGAGTTTGAAATCTGGTGCTCTCCATTCCCCTTGGATTATCATTTATGTTCCTTTCTTCACTGAAGTGTTGGATGATGCCATGGTAGCTCACAGAGAATTCTTTTTGCAAAAGTATTTGAATCGCTTGATTGCTCTGGAAATTTTCTGCTCTCAAAATGCTAAAGTTCACGGTGAAGAATGAGTTTGATTTCTTGCCTTTTGTTTACAACTCTATCATTAATGCTTAGTAGAAATTAGGGTATGAATTCTGACAGACTATCACCCACTATGAATTAATTGCTCGGTAAATACTTCGCAACTCGGTGAACTTGAGAATTCATATTGCTCCGACCTCGCTCGGTAATCATATTAGATAGCTCCCGACCTTGCTCAATGTAAACTGATACTGACCTTCCTGTGATCTTATTGCATCTTGTATGCCGATTTAGATCGTTCTTTTAATTCAGTTCTGGAACTGCTTGAAATTTGTCTATGAGAATACAGTTCCAGTGCTTTCTTGGGAATTTAGTTTGAGTCAGTAGAGCCACCCATTCCATTACTTGGACTGGTTTTCTCGGTAGATTTAGGAATCCACTGTTGTCTCATCTGTTTCCTGATCTTAGTTGCTTCATTCTTCTTTCCATCTTCAACTTCACTACCATTCATGCAATTTTTGGCTATATGACCGAGTTTAGTGCATTTGAAACATCTTATGGTAGTATCTCTTTTCCTTAGATGATGTTTTATGCAGTTCATGCCAATGTGTCCATATTCTCCATAGTAATGACATCTACACCAAGTGTTGTAATCCCATCCAAACATTGCTTTCATAATTTGTTCTGCTAGATTGAATGTTTTGGATCTACACTGGGATGCCTTGTGACCTTGTTTGTTGCATTTGTGACAATTACCTTTGAATCTTGGTTTTTCCTTGCATTCATTTGCTTTGTGACCATGCTGATTGCAGTTGTAGCATTTTCCATTGAATTCTTCTTTTTCATTGCTCCAACATTTATTTGAAGTATGTCTTATTTTTCCACAATGATTACAAGTAGGTTTCTAATTCCTTTGAGTACCTTGCTTAGAAGATTCACCTTCTCCTTTGTATCCAAGTCCTGCTTTTCCTTTTTGCCTATGAAGATTTTGATCATGCAACTGATTTAAGTCTTCTTGGCTCTTCAGCATTCTTTCATTGATTTGTTTTTTGGTGTTTAGGTCATCCACCAATCTTAGATTGATTTTCTTTTCAGATCTTAGTTCTTCTCTTGTGCTTTCTATTTCTGATCTTAGAGTTAGAATTTCCTCATTTGTATGGGAGATCTGATCAATTAGGTTTTCTAGCTGAAGGGTTTTATTTTGGACTTCATTGTTCCTTCCATCTAATTCATCTTTCAACTTGTTTCTTTGTTCTAAGATCTCACAAAATCTTGTTGAGTGTAGTTCTTGTTCTCTTTTTAATTTTCTCACTTCTTCCTGCAGAGACCCATTCTTTTCTAGGAGTTCTTTGATAGCATTGTTTACTTCATCTGAGCTATTTGAGGGAAACAGATCTTCAATCTTTTCTTCAATGTAATTATGATCATTCATCTAATTTGCAAGTTCCTTTCTTCTTCTTAGGGATTGGGAAAGATGTTCTTTTGCTTCTTTAAGTTTAGCTATGGCCATTTCTAGATCTAGCTTTTCATTTTCAATCACCTTGTTCAGTTTGAATACCTCCATTGTCCTGGATCTTTGCTCAAGCTAGTTAAGCTTTATCTTGAGAACCAATACAGCTTTGATACCAATTGTTGGAAATATTCAAGAATTAACCAAGTTACTGAGAGGGGAGGATGAATTTTTTTCAATATCAGATGTATTAACATATAGTTCACTTTATCCTTTTTCATATAGAAAGCATGAAACATAAATGCATTCACAACAATGACACATAGATTTGGTTACCTAGAAACCTTCCAAAAGAAAGTAAAACTGGGGTGGGGATGAAACCCACAAAGCTTTAATACTGCAGTATAAAGTTGGCCGGTTAAGGCTTACATTGATCACTTCTGATGATCTGCCCTGCTAGGAGCAATAAGGATTGCTAAATCCACCATGTTAAAGGATTTTTACAAACTTACAAAAGAAGTATGTACTCGGTAAAGATATTTTACAAAAGACTGTTAAGTCTACCTGGTTAGAGGATTTTAGTACTGATTCACTGGTTAAAATGAAATAGTATATCTCTTACTTTGCAACTGGATTGCTGAATGAGATTCGTTGATGTACTGATCACCTTCTGTGATGAATTTTTCTTTGCTACTACTTATGTATAGTAGCCCTTTGTAATTCACTAGTTTTTGCCTTTTTATCTCCCCTTTTTATTCCACATTCATACTACTTGGTATTTGTACAACATTGTTTATATACAAGTCTAAACAATTAATTATAATTACAAAGTCGGCTTAACAAATAAACATAAGTGCTACTAAGTCGGCCCAAGTATGGTTACACGATTTCTGCAAACTAACTCGGTGACTTTCTGATACTCGGCATCCACTGCATTACTCGGCATCGTCATGCACTCGGTAGAAGTGAAGGCTCGGTTCATACTAACCACTCGGTAAGTTTCAAACTTAGTAAATACTTGTGACTCGGTAGACATAATGTCACTCAGTTTACACTGTCCTACTCGGTTTGCACTGTCCTGCTTGGTTTGCACTGTTCTGCTCAGTTTGCACTGTCCTGCTCGGTTTGCACTGTTCTACTTAGTTTGCACTCAAGATGCAAATAAGTGTTGTCACTAGTGGCAATCCTACTTAATGCCAATAGCGTGCAAAGACAAAGCACATTGAGATAGAGTATCACTTCCTAAGAGAGAAAGTGGCAGAGATAGAAGTCAAGTTGGACTATGTGAATACTAAATATCAGTTGGTAGATATATTCACAAAGCCCTTACCTAAGGATACTTTTGAGTATCTCAGGGAGAAGTTGGGAGTAATTCCCTTCCTTGATTATTCTTAGAAGAAAAAAGGAAAGGCATCAGTCCTTAGGGACTGATGGAAGGTTGACTACTCTACCTCAGGAGTAGTACCAGTGCTTAAAATGAAAGGCACCCTTTTCCATTGATGTCAAAGGGGGAGTATATATAGAGTCATGAAAAATAGAAGCAAAAAGAGGAGTAATATACTTAGGGGGAGCAACATTCAGTTATGACAACAGTACAGTTGAGGAAATGGAGAATATTAGAAAATATTGCAGCAGATGGAGGATTCATCTTTGGGGGGGTTTTGAAGAGGAAATGGAGAATGTTATAAAATAAATGTTCATTTGGGTTGGTGGTGGTTTTTCATTCCATATGTTGCCATCAATGCCAAAGGGGGAGATTGTTGAAGATTTGCCAGCAGGCTAGTACTGACTGTATGTTTATCATTGATGACAACATATGGAAATAGCATGCATGGAAGTCTTATGTAGTAAGATTCTAGTATATTAAGCATGGACATGATATTAGCATGATATCATGTGCGCAAAAGTTAACTATTAGTACAAATAATTATATAGCAGCTGGTGTCAGCAGTGTTCCTGACAGAGTAATAAGTAGTGTTCTATGTATGGTTGTTCGCATTGTTGTCATGGAGCCTTGTGCACTTGGATATATGTTGAAGACATGTTAGTGATGTTTCAGTTATGGAAGCATAGTCTATTGATGAGTAGAAGTGAAGTTATGCAGTTGTTATTCATGAGCAGCAGTTTCCTGTGATTATTCAAAAGAGCCGACAAAGATTTTATTGGTTATGTAGTTGCACCTATCCTATTGGTATGTGCCCTTGGATTTAAGATTAGAAGAGAGTTATTGATGTTTTGTTAAGAGTGCATGAGTTAATTCAGCTTATAGAGAAAGATCCATTTGTTTTGGTAGAGCCAAAAGTGTTTAGCGTGCGTCTACAATTATCTTATTGGACACGTCCCAGATTGTGTTGCGTGCATAGTAGAGCCAATAGAATGTTTATTGGAGTTTGTTATGGATTCTCTAATATGATTTCAAGGTGGTTCTAATAGGCCAACTTGATTATATCATTTAGAGGAAAGATATTTATAGGCAGTCATTTGTGATTGCTTGAGTGTGGTTCATGGTTGATTAAGTAGAGCAGAGCAAGGTGTGCGAAGTGTTGAACCATCAGAAGAAGGTCTATGTGACCAAGTAAAGTACTTGTGCTATTCATTGGAACTAATCTAGATAGTAGGTCAAAGTGCAATTCAACAAGATCCAAATATAGTGTGTATCTGTTATTCAGAAGGTTGTAGCCTTCGCCCATTTGAGTAGTGATCTCTCAGATAGTGCATCCTCTCCCCTAATAGGGTCTAACCCTTGAATAGGTCTATTGTACTTCATATATTGTAAAGCTACTCCTAACAGGTTAAAGGATCTTCTAACAAGGATCATTATATACTAGTACAGAATATTAGTGGCTATCAAGTCCCATCAGGGTTTTTACCTATTTGGGTTTCCCCATAACCAAAATATTGGTGTTGTGTTCATGTGTTCTTTCATTGTGTTTATGCTTTATGTTTAAGGATACTTAATTGGATAAAGAATTGAATCTTGTAGATAACTAATTCACCCCCCCCCCCTCTCAGTTATCTCTTGGGACTATTCCTAACAAGAATTGATGCCCTGAAAGAAAAGGCAGATTTAGTTTACACTGCATATATCAAATTGATTGAAATACAAATTGAAGTAAACAATTTTATTTCTACATTAAATACTTACTATGGAACCTAGTCAATTAGAGCATCATTGTTTAAAAGATTGGTAGCTATAAAATCCCTCGAGACAAATATTCCAAAGATAGTTTTGTAGGTTGGTGAGGAGATTGATCGGATAGGGGCCACTTTGTCATTTTTTAAAGGAAAAGAAAACCACGTAGAGGCAAGGGTAGTTATGTTTGACCCAGGTTTTAACAGGTTCATTCCTCCAATCAAGACTGATGATGGCTCAATAAAGGGGTCAGATAAATGAGAATCTAATTTGGATTCTTTGTTGCCTAAGAAAGAGGCCTTGATTAGTGAGAATAATGAATTAGATATTGACAGCTTTAATGCCACTTTGGATTAAGCCTTAAAGGCTAAAATGGACTTTACCAAATTTGTTACAGATGTCAAATTGATCACTGATGCCAAGTAGGAAAGGAAAAAGGTACAATTATAGAACATTCAAAGTTTTCAATGACCCACAGAGGAGGAGGTAACTACGTGCGACACACTCACTAAGCCAAAGATGAGAAAGCCTGCAGAAGCTGACCTCAATTTTATTGATGAAGAGTAAAGAGGACACCTGGATATTTGACAACTGACCTATGGGTACAAGGATGGTAGCTATTTATGAAGAATGGTGTAAGTTAGCCTGAAATGGAAGTCACCATATCTCGTAATAACTCAATGAAGCTATCAAGAATATCTCCAGACAAAGGTGTCAGTTATCAAATGAGGAAAATCATATGAGTCCAAATGGTTTTTGTCTTTCCACCACTTGAAGGGCCTCTTTGTAATTTTGTCTTTTCTGTTTTAGGTTTAGGGCTAAAACCATTTGAAGCTTGTTACATCCTTACTCATTTAAGGATTCCAATATGGTTTAGCTATAAATAGGAGTTGTACTCTCTTTTGTAGAGGATGATTGGATGAATACAAATTTTGCAGAGCCAACTTCTCATCTCTGTGTCTAAGACTTCTGAGTTTCAAAATCTTGTATGTATTGAAATAGGAATATTTTCAATAAAATACACTACAATTTTTGTCTTATTTTGTTCTCATGCCTTTACTTTTATGTTGTACTCTTATACATATTTTGAAAGGACTGCATTCAAGTGATATAGTTCATATTACTGATTCCTTAAAGAGAGAATCTAAGAGGTTAGCCTTCCCTGAGTTAAACTCAGAAAAAGAAGAAGGATGAATATCCTTATGCCACTGTTATATGTTATCATATTTATAGTTTCCCTTGTCATACTTTATATCATGATATTCTCAGCTGTTTGCACAGTGATTTTCTATTAAAGTAATTTGAAATATAGTAATATAACAGTGAAGAACCCAATCCACCATTTGAAGTTTACTTGAAAAATAATGAATTTTCTAAGGCAATACCCACCTGAGTGCTATGGAGCTTGAAGAAGAAGGAGGATCTTATCCAATCCTCATCAATTAGACTTATTCTTGTCAAACTTGAGAGTTCATAATCTGAGAATCAAGCATACCTATTTATCAAGTTTTCTCCTAACAAGAAAAAGCCCTAATAGTGGGACCATTCCTAGGGTAAACCTACCCAACCAGACATGATGGAAGCATTGGTTTGTGCCCATAATGCACAAATGTTTCTTCTCCAAGGGAGATGGGGAAATGACCATAAAAGGGTCATTGGCAAATGTAAAGAGACCAAGGATGGTCATTTGAATGCATTGTGGAATGTCTCTGTGATTTGAAATGGAGTAAATTGATTGTCTATTGTCTTGTTACAACTTCCATGTTCATATTGTATAATTTCATTGGCATTTGAAGGCAAGGAATTAACTAGTGTCTTATACAATAGTGTTTTGTTATAGGGATATGCAGGATATATGGTGGTGGAGAGAAACAAAAATGGTTGTAAATGTTGATTGAAGGTACATGAAGAAGCAACAGTCATTTTTGTGAGCATATACTCCATTGGATCAGTATATTTTGTGCCATATCAATTCTATTGGGTTCCGTAGGGATGTGTTAGATCCATTAGGGGGATCTAGAGAGATTTGCAAGAGTCTTTTGAACAAGCCCTAGCCTAGAGACCCTAGAAAGGAGGGTTTGGTACCTAGAATGATAGGTCATTATTTTCTTAATAACAATTTGACAAAATCTTGATGTACAAGCATCATTCCATGAATGTGCTTCCTGATCCTCATGGAATGATGTTTCTTTGACATGTATAATAGATTTCTAACATGATACATTGTAGAAGAGTTAATTTGACAAGGTGATCATCAGATTTGTGAAGTGAACTTTGAAGGATTTCTTGGTTGAGAGCATCAGATACACATGAATACAATGTAGCACATAAATTTTGAATTCACTTAAATGATGAATTACACATGTGAACACACATAACACATAAAGCGTACACATAAATTTTCTTAATTCACAAAGAATACATGTAGCACATAGATTACAAAGCATACACATGAATTCACTTAAGTCATGCACGTAGCCCATACACATGAATTTAGGTTATGAAGAATGTACTTGAATATACATTAATATACTTAAGGAATAAATCCTACACATGAGTACATACACACAAGCATATTTACATACTAATAATGAAAAAATGAAAAAGCAATTAACAAATTGGATCGAATATCAAGCTTCATATATATCAAAATAAATAATAATTCTGTACATATTTACAAAATCAAGATATCTAGATACAATGTGGCATATGACATATCAAAATGTGTCATATGACATCTCAAAATAAGAAGTTCAATTAAAAATATTTCTAGGACATCCTATTCTATTAGTGGATCATCAAAATGCAGTCTTTGAAGTACTCTTTGGCTCTCATGGATCCTGCATTCAAACAAAAAAGTGAAACCCCAAGTTAGATTACTTAATTTATATGGTTTATACAAATAAAAATTAAATGTTAAAAATTATAGTCAACAATAATAAATAGAAAAAACTAAAATTGAACTCTCATGTACCTCGCCTCTCTGTCTCCTCATGCAGAAAGGAGACCTAATATATGTCCTTGGTAGTGAAGGGACAATGCCACCAATGTCGACTCCGACCTGTATATGTTTTCAAACATGAGATTGATCTATGAATTATACTATTTAATGTTAAATCCTTGGTAGCAAATATATGTTTACAAAATAATTGAATTAACATTAAAACTTACCTATTTTGAACTTTCTTTAGGAAATGTTTGCTGAGTCATCTATGATATAAACACTTGCCATTCTACCTCCCTCAAACTAGGGGTGACCTACAAAAGTCAAACATATACTTCATACAATCATGACTTGATCATATTATATATACTTGATAGTAAAATACACACAAATAACTTTAGAAATATACATACCGTAAGGCTATCAATGTGAATTGGGATGCATGTGACTCTATCATGGCGAAAGGGTCTCACAACATCATCAGACACCACCCTCTTTCAAATAAACCATGTAAATTAGAAAATGAGTACGCACAACTGACAAGTATACATGTATGCATAAATATTCTAAATTACTTAATTAACTTGCCCTTTTCAATACCTGATGCCTGAACCCCCTCACATTGCCCCCCAGTGGAAACTAGTGACACATGTATCAGTATGTAATAAGATGATCGTAAAAATTACAAAATACATGTACATATACTATTATAATAAAAGGAAACCAATGAGTACATTAAAACATATGTATTGTGGAAGTGTCAAGGCCAAATGATATGGCCGACTGAAAGTGTGGACCCTTCCACCTATGCCATCTCCACCTCTGTCATCAACTGAACATAAATGTAACACATAAAAAAACATAAGTGGGAAATCATTATAAGAAAATTCTACTAAAAATACAAACATTTAAAATTAAATACAATGTAAAAAGTGAACTATTTACCCTTACCATAACAATAGGAGTCCATGGCTCTCTATGCCCCTGATGCACATCTTCATGAGGTGCTTCAATGCCTGTAATGTGTTGTGTAGTATCATCCACCTCGAAGATGTAGTTATATGCATCACTATCATACAGAGGACCTAACCACCGATTCTTGCACATAATGCAAGTGCGGGGTACACAAACATGTGATCTCATGGAGGATGTGAAAGGGCCAAAAGCATCAGCACAAGGAGGCTAATATTCTTTTCTCTGTGTAACCAGTAGATCACTCTAGGTGTGAATGGCTCGAATAGTCTATGAGCTAGTCTCAACAATAATATCATGATGTTGCACTGTAGGAGGTGGTCAAATCTTGGGAGGGGGGAAATATGTGCGAGATTTCACTCGGTGTTCCCATGGCCTCTCCTAAGGAGCGCCTAAGCCTACACCCTAGTTTGGTCTCATACTCCAATAATTTATGTTGTTATTGAGCACAAATTCAACATACAATTTTTTAATAAAATAAAATGGGACATCCAAATAGTTGGTTGTACATAGCCATTGTTTAGTAGAGTGATAGCAGATTCTCCAATTCTAGATATGTGCAACCTCATCCTACTTTACCATTTGATAAAGTTATCTTTGTTTAGCTTAGGTACTTCCTTCTTATACATCTTGTGATCTTTTTCTTAAGTCCTTGAAACTTTCCTCCAAGCAACCATTTAGCTCTGATACCAATTGTTAGAATAATTGAGAGGGGGTGTGAATCAATTAAATCAATTATCCTCTAGTCCCAAACTCTTAGATGTACTTTTCAAAACTTTTACAACAATATAAATAATTCGGTAAGATACAATATCAATCTGTCTATTCATTTACTGAATACCAGTAATTATCCAAACTGTGATTACTGATTAAATCAACTATACAATATGTAAAGTATGATAGAAAAAAATCATAACAAATAACACATAATACAATGATTTAACGTTGAAACCCTGCTAAGGGAAAAACCACCTGGGACTAGTAACACAAATATTTCACTCTTTTGAAGTGAGCTCGGTTAGGAGCCAACCCTATTAAAGGTTACAATGCACACTATTAGGTGTGACCTGGTTAGAGGATTTATCACTAACAGTTAACTTTGACCAGCATTCAGTATGGGGTCAACAAGATAACAATTAACATTAAACAAATGTCATATGGAAATGCATAAGACTCTTAAGTCCACTCGGTTAAGAGATTTTGTTGAATCAATGGTTAAAATGATACAGTTCTTATCTGATTCAAATACAACTCAATTGAAAATATTCATATCTATGCTATGCTCATAAAACTCATCTGATCATTAAATAATTCATTTCCTCAATATTTTCCCAACTCACTTTACTCGGTGTATAGTTCTCTGACGCTCGGTAATGCCTACAGCTTGGTTCTATCTGTAACTAGTTTGATCAGGAATGCATGAATAAAGTCTTTGCATGAAATCTTTTGTAGTCTATATTCATCCAGAATATTTCAATAATGAAACTCATGTCTCTTAAATAGACAAGTAAACCATTTTCATATCATCCATCAGATTTTGCCTCTTAATCTCCTTCGTCCATTTTTCCACTTAAACCTTCCTCGACAGATGTGTCAACAACATGTTTCAATCTCATCCTTTAGATCATCTCTTAATTATGTCAGTCATGGATCTTATAACTAACTTCATCCTTTACCTCGAAATCATAACAATTTCCAGCTCATCAATTTCAGTCAGTTGTTCTTAGCATTAAATATTTTCATCCATACTCATTTAATAATGAATGCATCAATGATAACTAAGTCATTTATTAATGTCACTCGATATACACTGCACTAGCTCGGTGTATACAAAATTCTTCAATCACCGATCACATTAACTTGTTCAATTCAAATATCTTCTTCATAGTAGATTAATGTAACATGCTCAAGTCAACAATATAAAGCCATAGACTCATCAATAAGTCACCCAATGTATACCTTATCCTTCTCTCTCATATCCATCTTTTCCTTATGTAGATATCTCATTTCTTTCACCATTTTCCCTTTCTATAGATATTCATATGTTTGTAACTATCATGATAAGTATAGTCAAGACTAGTTGACATCAATGATAACATATTGACTGATTTAATCATCTTACATCTCACTTTTATAGCTCGATGATCTCTAGTCACTATTCCTTCAGTTCATCTAGATATTCAATCAGTTGTAGGTCATCAAATTTTATATGATGTAGTCTTAAGATGGTCTCCTACTCAATCCTATAAATTTATTTTATCAGTATTCAACATCCTCACCTTTACGATCATTATATTTTTCATTATGATTTTTATTAATCCTCCAATTTAAATGTCATAATATTATAGTTGATTAATTCTCAAATTTATGTACTTGCAGTATTGTGAAGTTTGAAATCCCTTTATATATTGTGAAATGATTTGTAAAGTAATAACTCTAAAAAATAAATGTTGACTTATATTTCTACTTGCAATTAAGGTATGGTGATAAATCTTGAAAATACCCTCATAATAGATAACATCATCCTCGACTCCCATTTTTCATCTCATCTTTGCTTGGGATTGCATGCCTAATATTTAGTTATCTCTATAAGTGAGATACTTTCTATGACATATAACCTATGAAAATATTTTTCATTATAATGTTTTAGGTGACATTCATCATCATGTTGTTCATTTTTTATTATTTTCTTGAACATATCTCTTGAGATATTTACATAGTAACAAATAGATTCCTACATTCTATAAATTATAACTCCAATAATATATGACATGTTTATTATGCTTTAATATCTCTTTTGATGAGGGTTAATGTTAGAAGTCTCTCGTATGCTCTTGATGCTAACTCATTAAAAAAAAATCATATTTGTAAGTTTTTATATATATCTAAACTCTTTTGTATTTTTGTTGCATACTTTTGTAATATAATTAATTGCATAATTTCTTGAAAGAACTGGTTGTCAATCTATTATTGTAAATGAGAGACCACTACTTTTTTGTTTTTCTCAATATAGCCTTTTAGACTTGATATCATAACACTAAATTTATTTCATTATGTCTATGCAATCATTGCTTTTAAAAAAGATTCATTTTCATTTTATTACAATATTTTGATGTACAAAACAATCAATATTTTTTCACATTAACATGCAATAGTGAGATGCATAACAATGAAGAGAGAGTGAAGGAAACTATTACGAAAGTTTCACAATGCAAAATGCAAAAGAAAGGAAATGCTTCACTTCACATTGATGCATATATCCATCGCTATATAATATGTTTCCTAGAATGTGCAGAGGAATGTATGAATTTGTCTTTTGTTTTAATATTATATATGTTGTATAAATAATATTGGAAAATGCAAAAGAAAGGAAATTCATTAGTGTACATCGATGCATATACCTATTACTAGATCGGATGTTTTCAGGGATGTGTCAAAGAATGTAAAAATTTTTGCTTCTTTCAAAATACCTATTGTATACTATCTAATGTCAATAAAATACTATTAGACATACATATTTATGACTGCCTACTATACATATAATATTTGCATACATGTGAATTCATAGTAGCTTATCAGATACCTATAACAAAGTATGATATTTATACATTATCATCAGAGAAAAAATTCACACTCAAAATAATTGAAAATTATAGTAAGGGCTTCTTTAATAAACTGTTGCATGTGATCATTCAGGGAACTGTAAGTACAAGGAAATCTTACTTAATTTCTCATATCAAAGAAGTAATAAACAATAGGGCACCGAAACAAAAAAGTCAGTTATTGATATTGACCCCAAAATGGATCTCTCCATTCAACATACATGCAATAACAATCCATTCCAAGCTCATAATCCCTAAAAGACATGAAACAATTACAAAGACACACATTAACAACATTCCAAGAAGAATTAAAACATATCAAGTATATCCTTATAGATGAGATGAACTTCATTGGATGAAAGATGGTTCTCAAAATTGAAAGTCGGCTTTGGGAGGCCTTTCCCCATTGATAAATTGCATCTTTTGGTGGAATATCAATGATACTATTTGGCGACTTAGCACAACTTCCATCTATTATGAATAAACTGATCTATACATCACACTCTAATGCATAGTTGTTGTGGAAACAATTTACAATGATTTACCAGTAACAATAGTAATGACATTGGCTGAGATAAAAACTTAGCTTTAAAAAATAAGTTCAAGTGGTATGTTTCAAAAATTATTGCACTTGTTACTTATTAAAGTATGAACTATACCTGTAATTGTAATGTATAACCTAAGGAGTGGTGGAATGGGTCTAATGTTTTCTAAAGATATGTCCTCTACAAGGGGTTGTTGACTCCATTAATCTAAGATGAAGTGATCATATTGTACATAATATTTTGGTTCTTCACTATTTTCTACAATATCAATCATTGTACCTTCAAACCAAGCTCCCTATAAACCCTCCTCATTACTGCATACTTCAACCTTCATGCCAATTATGTCCCCCATTTTTATATGCCTTATGTATGATTATGCAAAAACCAAAATTGCAAATTATCAATTAACCGTAATCGTAGAACAATTTAATTCACTCTTACTTAACGTTAATCATAGAACAATTTAATCCACTCTTACTTTACACTGCATTTTAAATGAAAAATATTGAATTTTTTCCCCCAAGATCATGAATAATAGATACATTAAAAATATATTACTAAACTATAATAATTTAATATTTTTTGAAACTATGAATGAGACTATTGTGAAATAAATATATATCTATCCAATTACATGAAATATGATTTACAACTAAAACAAATGTTACTTGTAACAGACCAAACATAATTGCTAATCAATCAAAAACCTAAAATTCTAAATGTTTTTCAATTCTATTAATCTAAGTAATATTTAGTAATGTTAATAAAATTTGAAACCTCCTTTGGACAATTTAATTCACTCTTACTTTACACTGCATTTTAAATGGAAAATATTGATTTTTTTCTCACAAGATCGTGAATAATAGATACATTAAAATTATATTATTGAACAATAATAATTTAACATTGTTTTTAAACTATGAATGAGACTATTGTGAAACAAATATATCTATCCAATTAAATGAAATAGGATTTACAACTAAAACAAATGTTACTTGTAACAAATCAAACATAATTGCTAATCAATCAAAAACATAAAATTTTAAATGTTTTTCAATTCTATTAATCTAAGTAATATTTAGTAATATTCATAAAAAGGAATTTCATAAAATTTGAAACCTCCTTTGGAATCTATTATTTGATTCCAAATAATCTACTCATTAATTCATATTAAATATTAATCTAATTTTTTCTAACATGTTTTTCAACTAATCTTTCGAAACAAATATCAAAGTTCCTTGTGAGAAGATGGACCCTATTAGGAGTGTATGAGATACATTCAATACATATCAGTCCCTATGAGGAGACTTTGAATCCCTATGAGCATATTCCACCCCTGTGAGGAGTTGTGGAAGGCAGAAGGACTCACTGTCCAAATAGCTTCAATGGAAAGACCACTAAACTCACTATCCAACTGATCTCTGTATTATCCCAAATAGAATAATACCAAGTATAACTAATCTCAAAAACTCTTTCCTCTCTCCTCTGACTATGCCTCTGTTGCACCAAATGCTTCCTAGGTCTCAATACCAGATCTGCAAACTTCACATCACATAATAATCCCTTAGATCACTTACTTGCATTATTTCACACTTCACAACTTACATTTCTTACAATTCTTACTTCACAATCAAGGAAATAATCCTTGCTTTATTCCAAGCCCAATATTTCATAATTGAGCTGGCTAATTAGGCTTTATCAATTACAAAATATAAAATAATACACATTACATATTAATTTCATAATTACACAACATTGTCGGCTCACAAAATTAATAAATCTTCACATGTACAACCTCTGTCTATGCTGACTTAGCCAGATCACCTTCACAATGTCTTCAATCTTTGTATAACTTCACTTGTCCATATCCTATCTATGTTAGGAGATATAATCCAATCATCACAAACTACTTCTTAGGAACTCTATCAGAATACAGTCTTCACTAAATCTCTTATAACTATCACCATTCTTTGACTTTCTGTATGTGCTCTTGACTATGTCATTAGGACACTATGTAGAACACATCCTCAACTGTGGATGACCTCATCTGCAACCCACTGTGTGCGCTAACTCAAATTCTGTTTGCTATTCTCTCAATCTTCAATATAAATAGTATGCTGACATCAATGACAAATACAGTCATGAATGCAGCATGTGATCACTCCAATAATGCTAGACTACTCCCCATAGGACATTTTGAACATTCATGCTAACATGTATAGTACCCAGAGGCTTTAAACCCAATAACATTCTTCTGAATCAAAATTTGAATACTAAGATTTGTGATTTTGGCCTTGCTCGAATACTGTAACTGGATGATGCACAATATGCCAACAAGGGCATTTCTACAGATAGAAAGCTATTTCTAAAGGATTTAAATAAATATTCTAGCTATGTTACATCAGGTTCTACTAGAACAATATAAAATTTCCTTTATCCTTTTACCCTTCACAAGAATAGAAAGCTATTACTTTATGCAGTGGCAATTTTTGAGGGGACAATTAAGTTTTCACTTTTGCAGTTGACCAATGCATTCTACTTTCCTTGTTTGGCCTTACAGTGGTTATTTGGATCTTGAGTATGAGGTTACAGGTTGTTTGAATGTAAAATTAAACATTTACAACTTTGGATTGAAGCTTTTGTCAAAGTCACAGATGAGCTATTACACCTCGAGCATGTGAAACTTTTACTTGCATACATGTTCAATACAACCGTAGTTTGTTGGGAGGTTTAGTAAACTAATGTAATAATTTATTTTATGGTTTGGTATATGAATGCAAGTGTGGAGGTTATATGGAGAGGATTGTCTTCATGAGCTAATAGAACCTCAATTTCTTAGCACTGATAGTTTAAACTCAAGTAGCATGTTAAGAGTAGTTAAAATAGCTCTTTGGTGCACTCAAAAGGAACCCAAAAGACATCTATTAGTGTTGCGAGTGTTAGCAATGCTTTTATCAGAAGAAGAGATTCTCATACTGTTCCAAGGAGTTGAATCCTATTTATATCTTGGCCAGAGTCACAAAACCATGCTGAATGGTGATAGTAGTCAACTTGTGGTTACCTTAGCTCTTAAATAAGTTACATAATCAATATTATAATCACATGTAGGTATCAACTCATCCTAAGGATTATAGTTAAGTATTAGGTTGAGTAGAGTCATAACTGACTTGTATCTACATAAAGTGATTGCTAACATTATTTTTTTACAAGTGTGGATTCTCAAAATTGAGGTAAATTGAGATTAGGCAACCAAAAGTAGACAATTCAAATCTACACACAAAGATCAAATTTGCAAGTGGTAAGATCAAATCTATAGTTTTAAAAATAATCCAAAGAGTTGCATAGTGAAATTGTTAGTCTAATAGCACTCATTTGAAATGCCAATTAGCATGTACATCAAGTGCGGACATCTGCGAGAGAGACGCAAACTGTTTGACAAAATGCCAAACCTAGAAGAGTGCTCGTTGTGCAAAGCAAGGGCTACTCTTGAGGCACTAGAATTGTTTCGTCAAATGCAGGGAATGGGAGTCCAAGGCAATCAATTCACGTTGTCTGGTGTGCTCCCGACATGCACAAACAGGTCGAGTTGATGAAGCCTCAGAGAGATGTGCGAGCTTCGACTGCAATGATGGTGGGATATGCACAGAATGGGTTCCAATCTATCCAAATTTGGTTCTATAAAATCAACGTATGATTCATTAAAAAATTATTTTATGTAAATTTTAAATTTTAAAAATAAATTAAAGTAAAGAAAGTAATCATTTATTCTATTTCTTAAAGGTTGGATTAAAGATTATATTGACAAAAAAAATTTCAAAAATAAAATAAAAAACTGACTTCCCTAACAATTAAAAACTATTCTAAATTAAATGTTATTAAAAAAAAAATTTGTTAGATATAAAATCTTTATAAAAATTGTTCTATAAAATCTTTTAAACATGAATATGGTTTAAGAGAGAATGCATGATTTATTAAAAAATTAAATTAAATATTAAAAAATTATCATTCACAAAATTATTTAATGAGCATTTTAAATTTTCAATTTAAAAGAAAAATTAAAGTAGAGAATGTAACCATTTATTTTCTTTCTTAAAGTTTGGAATAAATATTATACGCACAACAAATTTTTCAAAAATAAAACTAAAAACCTGCTTCCCTAACAATTATTGGATTGCATTTTTGTCTCTAAACACATTGAGTAGAATGCATAGATTTGCTATTTATTTTTCTTATACTTAATCATTTTCATATGTATGAAGTTTAAATTATTTAGTTACTAAGTTAATTTTTATTTAAATAAATGATATTGATGTCTAAATTGATTTACTTTGTATATAATATTTACATTTGATTAATAATTTAGTGAATTGGACTTTCATGTTCCATTTAAAGATTCTTAATCTATTCATTTTACTAGTATGTTTTGAAATTTCTAGTAGATTAAATTTCTTATGTACTCATCTTACCTTTTCTTTTAAAAGAAATTTGACCATTGAATTATTGTTTGTCTAATTCATGAAAATATTTTATAAAAATAGATAATATATTCAAGTGATTCAATATCTTATATGTTTTGTAGCATATAAAATAGTGAACCAAGATGTGATGTTGGTGATTGCTCCACCAAGTTATGCGTACATTAGGGAAAAGATGAATAAGAAGGTGGGGAGTCTCTCAAATGTAACCCTTGGAGAACCCAAATGGATGTAGGTGTACTAATGTAAAATCCAAGTCCTTTTAGGGATTTCAATTCAAAGGTCTCTTTGCTTTTTCTTCCTTGAATTTTTTTTCCTCATTTATGTGTCTTATTGATAGCTTTATTAAGTACAATCTAAAAGATGAAATGCAATTATGGACATCAATAGATCTGTTCAAAGAAAGTGCTATGAAATGAAAAAGAGGAAATATACTTACCTTGAGAGAAAAGGAGAAATACAAATGCAGATATAGTAAATGATTGCTAGATTGTATTAGAAGCTAAAATTGGGCTAGCTTTGAAATATGGGGGCTTAAATATGCTGAGTGTGAAATTTTGAAGCTCCAAGGAATAGGTCAACTTCCCTGATATAGGTTGAGTTGGGATATACTTTGAGGTTGACCTATACCTAATAGACTAGAAACTAATTCTTTTGAAATGAGATATAATCTGCAACTCTAGATCTACAAAAATACATGTAACAACACATAGGGGAAAAGATATACAAATAGAAGAATGATTACAACATTGTGATTCTTTTATCACCTTACACCAATGGACCAATAAGGGTCATTTAAAAAAATCTAAACAAAACTTATAAAAAACAACACATCATGTGGGAAACACATTACAACATGAAAACACACAAAGATCCACCATACAAGAGGAGCTAATAAATAATATCACCTACCTCCCTATATCGGTCCTTAAAGTTTAGGGAAGGTGGGAAACTAGAAAGAGGAGCAACATCAAGCACAATAAAAGAAATAATAGCGAGCTCCAAACAAGGACCATGTTGTGAAGATTGTTCACTATGTTAATTACTAGGAGTAATAGATAACTATTGTGAAATAATATCTAGTAAATCATTATCAATATCAAGAGTCTCATAATTATCATAATCAGTAGCATGCATATTATTTTTAGTACCATGAACATCATCATCAAGAGTATCTTCTTCATCAAGATTAATTATATTAGAATCCAAGATATGATTAGCATTATCATATCTAATATTTTTAATAGTATTCAAATTCACTTCCTCCATAGGCTCAAGAATGAGATGGTTAAAGGGAATTGAAGCACGAGGTAAAGAAATATTTTGAGAAACATGCATTTGGGCTTTAACACAATGCATGTGATGATGATCACAAGCATGATGGTTATGTTTATTCTTACTAGATAGTTGAGGTGGGGTAGGATCAATCATCATTAATTCCTATTCTTATTTAAGAGAAGGAACAAAAGGAACCACCCTAGAAAATTCTTTGTAGCTTGTTAAGGTTCTAGCCCCTTGGTTTTGGTTATTTTGTCTATAGGGTGGTTAGTGTTATTTTTGATGTTGGGTACGTATTGTTTCTTTCCTGACTCTTTTTTATTTTGGATATTGGGTTTCTGGTCCCTATAAAACCAATTTACCTCTAATAAAAACACACCCTTAATGTAAAACAAAAAAAGCCAAGGTGGGCCCTTGAAAACTAAAAGCATAACAACATCTCAATAAGGAAAATTGAATGGATACCAAAAAGAAAGAAACCATTACCATCAAACCCATCACTACAAAATCTCCAACATAAGGATAACCGTCAAGAAACTTAAAAAGAAAGCCTTTTCTCTCATACAATTGTTGCTTTGAATAACACAAAATTAATTTTTATCAGCGAAAGGCTCCATCGTCCTTTCATAACCTCAAATTTTTTCAAACTTTGTTTCAAAGTTTATACATAACTAAGTTTTCCATTATGTAGTTAAAATCTACGAGACTCGAAGTCCTAGCTTATTCTTGCTTTAGCTTGGCTTGGAATTAATTTTTTGCTTCCCATTAGTTAGAATTAGCAATAAGTTAGTTTTGGTTTTTGTAACATATCATGATATACATGATTATTTGTTACTACATGAAGGAAGAAAAGATAGTGTCATTCAATATGACTATTGTGTTATTTTTGCACACCCATTATTACTTGCGGTAACACTAGATATCTATATGGTAACTAAGGATGATTTCTCATAAATTATTAGGTAAAGTATTTCAGATCATAATACACTTTTAACAATTTATAATAGTAAAAATATTAACATCTGATATCTATTCAACATCTCTTTTCGTCTGACTAATTTTTGCAATTGGTTACAAATATTTGATTACACTTTTGTGTGTATGTCTATGTTATTTTTAATTTGTAACCCCATCTTATTATTAAAAAAAAAAGGAAAACAAGAATGGATGGTTTCATTAATAAGTAGTACAGGTTTACAATAATAAAACTTAGAATGATCACAATGAAAGATACTATATACATTTATAAATTATGTTATAAAAAAGACAAGTAAATTTTAATTTTTAATAATTTTATTTTTAAATTTTTAATGTTTTTGAATTCTAAAGTGAAAACTATGTATTTCATTTTTATGTGCTAGCTTTTTGAACTGTGTTATGTATTTATTTTTTGCAATGGGAAGGGCTAAAGTTGTAGATCAATCAAACATCTGCTTAAATTATTTATTTTTAATTTAAACAAAAAAATTATTATAATAGGAGAAAATCTATTTTTGATTATTGGATATTTATCTTTTTAAATTTAAAAATAGTTGTTATATGGTAAAAATTATATATGTGTGTGTGTGTGTTGGGGGTCTATTACTATATATACAAATCTCAAGGGAACATTCCTACAAAAGATAAGTACTGACATTTATAGCTATGTTTAGAGTGAAGTCTTTAGATGGTTTCCGTATTCAATGCACTTTTACTTTTGACATAACCAAATGTTCCACATCAACAATACAATGTGATCCCTACTTATGGCGGATTTGAAATTAGTCTTTAACTTTTATTCTCCTCTTCTATTATGTGTATCATGGAAACAAATAAATCCTATCTCATACTACCTCTGCGACTTCATTGATTAGCAACTATGAAGAGCATAGATAATAATCCGAAAGGCCCTAACTATGCATGCAACTACATGCTAAGCAATTTGAGCTCCTTTTAATCATGTAAAAATGGAATAACTTCCATCGTTGATCATTTGGTAGATGCTAGAATATTAATGCATAAACCACCTATTAGAGGGAAGTCCACGTGGGAGGATTTTATTTGAGTGCAGGCTCTTAATGTCTCTCCCTTGACCAATAATTTTTGGGAGGAAATATAAATATATTTAAATGAGAGAGAGAGAGAGAGAGAGAGAGAGAGAGAGAGAGAGAGAGAGAGAGAGAGAGAGAGAGAGCTAGAGATTCTTCATACAGAACATGCTATACAAGGAAATCCAAAATCTTCAGACGTAGGATGTGTAGATGAAAAAGTGTTAGATATAGTAGTTCCCACCATGTTGATGTTTGTTAAAAGCTTGAACTCATACTAGTTGAGATGGCTTATAAAAGTTTGTGTAACTACGAAAAAGGAGATGCGCCAATTTCAGAAATGATCAAGTTGGTAGACACTTCTCACACTGTTATCGATGTTACACTATGCAGGGCACCAACTAAATGAGAAGGTGGAGATCTCCAGTAAAGGTATTACCTCCAAGAAGCCACAATGCTTGTTATTAAGAGTGAGCTTGTATCTAAATTTAATGGTAAATTTGTAATTACATCAAGCTCGAAAACTTTTTTAATAGACCCTGTCATAGAGGAAACCAGACAATTGAAGGATGGATTCAGGGCTAATTGAGAGTATCATAGAGAAGTAATATGCTTTTGGCAAGTTGTGGGGAGAAATCTATATCTTGAGTTCTATTATCCCTACACACATGTATTGATTAGAATGTGACATTGCCATGTAAATTACCATTGTGGCATGTTTTTACAATACTACTACCTCTTTACTTTTTTCTAGATATTTCTTCTAAATGATTTGATTAATGACAAGTCAATCTTGCTCAATTAAAATAGAATAAATATATACACACAAAATCCAGGGAACAAATATATATGTACACTATTAAAGTTTTCTCTTTGTTAATTCTTACAAATAGGATTGATAATTAACATAAACCAGCGATCTCCCATAGTGCCATTACTTTTCAATATATATATAAAGAAGTCCTATTAATATTACAAGAAATATTTGAGAATGTTCTCATAATACAATGGTTGCTGGGAGCCCTTGTAATAGGGAGGTGAAAATTTTGAATCCCTGGAATGGCACGATGATGTATGTTAGGCACGAGAGTTAGAAGGAATCTATGTTCATAATTAGTATATGGTTCAAACGAGATAGGAGTCAAAATGAATAGTCTTTCAGCACAATTGTTCGCAGGAGTCAAAAGGAAATGTAGATGGAGATGGAGATTGAAGGAAGAGGAGGTGAATGTTGTTCCAGATGTTTGACCCTCACTTGGGCTCAGAGTGCTCACAGTCCCTATGTCAGTCCCATCATGGGTGTGTGTTGTTGTGCCCCTCGGGATCATTGTCCCGACTGGGCTTTCGTGCTTGTGGATTTTAGCTAGTGGAGTCAAATGGGGATGATCAGTCCCCCTAGATTGTTGGCCTCACTGGTTCATAGCTCCAGTCAAATGCAAATATTACAAATCAAAACAAAATATTGCAAGAAAACTTTCTTCATCAGCAAAAAACAATGACATCATTTATTAGATATAACACTATCAACATAACCCTTGCACCCTTCAAAGGTGCAAGTGCTACTTATATAATAGTAATATGGAAATAGTAAATAAGTAGAGGAAATTTATGTTTATCAATAAGGATAATAATGCTTTTTAAGAATATTAAAATCACAAGTAAAATGTATTAAAGATGATAATATATTATATTTTAAATATGTAATATCTTATTATAGGACGTATTTTTTATATATTAATTTTTTTTAAATAAAGGTACTTATAAACATAAAATCACATATATTACTATTTTTTAACTTTATTTTTTGTTGAAAAATTATTTCTAATAGAAATAGTGCTAGTTCTCTACATGATAAAAACTATAAATTATTTTACAATTGTGTTAAATTCAATTGACTACACATGAGATCTTAAAAAATTAGCATCAATAAAAATGATAAAAATATATCTAGACTATACTTAACCATCATATGTATCTTTTTCACAAAATAAATAGGAGAAATACTTATATGTAGCTCAAATTGTGTTGGCCATACATATGCATGTTTTCATCCAAAACATATGATTTCAAGAAACTCACTTGTGTTCAACCCATATAAAACTAACATATATAATATGCATATTAGAATAAAATTACGTATTTGAGAATAAACAAAATTGAAAGTTTTCTTGTTAATATTTTGTATATATGATTCAATGTTTAATTCTATAATGACAAATATTGATTTTTTTTTAAGAAGAAAGACTTCCATTTTTTATTAAAAGGTGGATCCAATTTCTCGCATTTACCCTTTCTCTATCAAACTGAAGGTCAATCCACCTAAGAAACAAGACACAAAATGACCTACCAACATAATTATTGACAACTAACAAAATGACTTTGTTACTAATACTTTAGTTGACTACTGATTTTTTACATTTTAAAATTCTTCATGTATCAACTATTAAATAGTCTTAAGTTGAATTTATGGACTCTTTAAGTATGTTAAACATAATGGTCACTATTAAAATAACTATCATATTGTTAGTGCCTACAGGGTATGTGCAGGATCATGGTATACCAAACTATGGCCTTAAGTGGCAATGAAAAATTAGAAAATAAGGGTTAGTCAACTTGACGTAAAAAGTTGAACATCTTATCAACCTTATGTGAAAAAGTTGTAAGAATAGAATCGATAGAAAATTGAATGTAGTCTCTAAACTACTAGCTCTTATTTGAAAAAAATTAATCTAATTGTTCAAAATTTTATATTTCAATGCAGTAGTACAAAAATTTCAGGAAAAAGATAAAAAATACGTGCATGTCTGGCCACCTTAATCACAATCAAATGATGATATATTTTCACAAGATTCTAGATATAAGTAGTAGACTCATGCTCGGATGTGACACATATTTTTGTGTAATTTTATCCAAAATAAATAATTAATTATGAATTTTATGCTACAACTTATTCAAAATTAAAAAACTCTCGTGTCTGACCACCTTAACTAATTCTAAACTTTACAAAATTGAAAACTTTATTTTTTCTTAGAGTAGGAGAAGCATAGAATGTGACACATGTTTCAGATTTCAAAAACTCCATATACATGATCACATTACATAAGTTTTTCCTCTATCTATATTTTGCATGAAGAGTTTTGAATTAGCAAACAAACTTGTTCGATCATAAAATCCAGGAGAAAAATGACATCAAGGGCTGAAGGAAATGGAAATGAGGGCGATCATGAAAGAAGAGTAGAATTACAGCAATGTCTACAACATTTCCTACAGATATTTCAATGATTGAAGAGGTAATGAGAATTTTGCAAGACATGAACGGAGGCCTCCACAGATTCAACTCTCTCTCACCTCATATTGCATGTCAACAACAGATGGATAGATGCGTTTGATACCATCAAAATATCTCTTCTCCACATCAATAGTGTTCCTCTTTGTATAATTTGTATGATTGAATTCAAGGTGGGGGAAGATGCTTGCCAGATGTTCTGTCACAGTTCTCATATTTTCCACCATGACTGCCTTCACCGATGGTTAGAGAGGAAGAAAGAGTGCCCAGTGTGTAAGATGCATTTGCCTTACCCATATCACAAACCATCTCTGCCTTCATCCCACTCATGAGTAAGGGGTCTCTAGATTTGTATTTAGGGAGTCAACTAGATGTATCTCTAGTTACTCGACAATGTTGCAAATGTTTTTTTGTATTTTCCTGTGCTAAATATTTTTATGCATTATAGGAATTTGTATAATACTGCCCATTGCAGATCTATTCCATATTTTTCTAAACTTCTAGGGCGTGACAAAAATTTGTAAAATATTGCACGAGTTCCAATCTATCCAAATTTGGGTCTAAAAAATCTTTTAAATAGGAATATGGTTTAAGAGAATGTATGATTCATTAAAAAATTATTTTATGTAAATTTTAAATTTTTAAAATAAATTAAAGTAAAGAAAGTAATCTTTTATTCTATTTCTTAAAGGTTGGAATAAAGATTATATGCACAACAAAATTTTCAAAAATAAAATAAAAAATTGATTTCCCTAAAAATTACAAACTATTTTAAATTAAATATTATTAAAAAAAAAAATCGTTAGATATAAAATCTTAAAAAAAATTGTTCTATAAAATCTTTTAAACATGAATGTGGTTTAAGAGAGAATGTATGATTTATTAAAAAATTAAATTAAATATTAAAAAATTATCATTCATAAAATTATTTAATTAGCATTTTAAATTTTCAATTTAAAAGAAAAATTAAAGTAGAGAATGTAACCATTTATTTTCTCTCTTAAAGTTTGGAAGAAATATGATACGCACAACAAATTTTTCAAAAATAAAAATAAAAACTTGCTTCCCTAACAATTATTGCATTGCATTTTTGTCTCTAAGCACATTGAGTATAATGCATAGGTTTGTTGTTTATTTTTCTTATACTTAATTATTTTCATATGTATGAGGTTTAAATTATTTAGTTACTAAGTTAATTTTTATTTAAATAAAAGATATTGATGTCTAAATTGATTTACTTTGTATATAATATTTACATTTGATTAATAAAATTTAGTGAATTGGAGTTTCATGTTCCATTTAAAGCTTCTTGATCTATTCATTTTACTAGTATGTTTTCAAATTTCTAGTAGATTAAATTTCTTATGTGCTCATCTTACCTTTTCATTTAAAAGAAATTTGACCACTGAATTATTGTTTGTCTAATTTCATGAAAATATTTTATAAAAATAGATAATATATTTAAGTGATTCAATATCTTATACTTTTTGTAGCATATAAAATAGTGAACCAAGATGTGATGTTGGTGATTGCTCCACCAATTTATGTGTACATTAAGGAAAAGATGAATAAGAAGGTGGGGAGTCCCTCAAATGTAACCCTTGGAGGACCGAAATGGATGTAGGTGTACTAATCTAAAATCCAAGTCCTTTCAGGGATTTCAATTCAAAGGTTTCTTTACTTTTTCTTCCTCATTTATGTGTCTTATTGATAGCTTTATTAAGTACAATATAAAAGATGAAATTCAATTATGGGCATCAATAGATCTATTCAAAGAAAGTGCTATGAAATGAAAAAGAGGAAATATAGTTACCTTGAGAGAAAAGGAGAAATACAAATCTAGATATAGTAAATTATTGCTAGATTGTATTAGAAGCTAAAATTTGGCTTGATTTGAAATATGGGGGCTTAAATATGCCGAGTGTGAAATTTTGAAGCTTTGAGGAATAGGTCGACTTCCTTGGTATAGGTTGAGTTGGGATATACTTTGACGTTGACCTATACCTAATAGACTGGAAACTAAAATTTTTGAAGTGAGATAGAATCTCTAAGTCTAGATCTACAACAAAACATGTAACACCACATAGGGGAAAATATATACAAATAGAGGAATGATTACAACATTGTCATTCTTTCATCACCTTACACCAACAGAGAAACAAGGGTCATTTAAAGAAATCAAAACAAAACTTATAAAAAATAACACATCATGTGGGAAACGCATTAAAATATGAAAACACACAAAGATTCACCATAGAAGAGGAGCTCATCAAGAATATCACCTACCTCCCTATATCGGTCCATAAAGTTTAGGGAAAGTGGGAAACTAGCAAGAGGAGAAACATCAAGCATGATAAAAGAAATAATAGTGAGCTCCAAACAAGGACCATGCTGTAAAGATTGTTCACTATGTTAATTACTAGGAGTAATAGATAACTATTGTGAAATAATATCTAGTAAATCATTATCAATATCAAGAGTCTCATAATTATTAGAATCACTAGCATGCATATTTTTTTGTAGTACCATGAACATCACCATCAAGAGTATCTTCTTCATCAAGATTAATTGTATTAGAATCTAAGATATGAGTAGCATTATCATATTTAATATTTTTAATAGTATTCAAATTCACTTCCTCCATAGGCGCAAGCATGAGGTGGTCAAAGGGAATTGAAGCATGGGGTAAAGAAATATTTTGAGAAACATGGGTTTGGGCTTTAACACAATGCATGTGATGATGATCATGAGCATGATGGTTATGTTTATTCTTACTAGATAGTTGACGTGGGGTAGGATCAATCATCATCGAGTCCTATTCTTATTTAAGAGGAGGAAAAAAAGGAACCGCTCTAGTAAATTATTTGTAGCTTGTTAGGGTTCTAGCCCCTTGGTTTTGGTTATTTTGTCTATAGGGTGGTTAGTGTTTGTTTTGATGTTGGTTACAGACTGTTTCTTTCCCGACTCTTTTTTATTTTGGATATTGGGTTTCTGGTCCCTATAAAACCAGTTTACCTCAAAAAAAAAACACACACCCTTAACGTAAAACAAAAAAAGCCAAGATGGCCCCTTGAAAAATAAAAGCATAACAAAATCTCAATAAGGAAAATTGAATGGGTACCAGAAAGAAAAAAAGCATTACCATCAAATGCATCACTACAAAATCTCCAACACAAGGATAACCGTCAAGAAACTTAAAGAGAAAGCCTTTTCTATCATATGATTTCTGCTTTGAATAACACAAAATTAATTTTTATCAGTGAAAGGCTCCATCGTCCTTTCATAACCTCATATTTTTTCCAAACTTTGTTTGGAAGTTTATACATAACTAAGTTTTCCATTATGTAGTTAAAATCTATGAGACTGGAATTCTTGGCTTATTCTTGGTTTATCTTGGCTTGGAATTAATTTTTTGGTTCCCATTAGTTAGAATTAGCAATAAGTTAGTTTTGGTTTTTGTAACATATCATGCTATACACGATTATTTGTTACTACATGAAGGAATAAAATATAGTGTTATTCAATTTGACTGTTGTGTTTTTTTTGCACACCCATTATTACTTGTGGTAACACTAGATATCTGCATGGTAACTGATGATGATTTCTCATAAATTATTAGGTAAAGTATTTTAGATCATAATACACTTTTATAATTTTTAATATTAAAAATATTAACAACTGATATCTATTGGACAACTCTTTTTGTCTAACTAATTTTTGCAATTGGTTACAAATATTTGACTACACTTTTGTGTGTATGTCTATGTTATTTTGAATTTGTAACCCCATCTTATTATTAAAAAAAATAAAGAAAACAAGAATGGATGGTCTCATTAATAAGTAGTACAGGTTTATAATAACAAAACTTAGAATGATCACAATTGAAGATACTATATACGTTTATAAATTATGTTAGAAAAAAGACAAGTACATTTTAATTTTTAATAATTTCATTTTTACAATTTTCATGTTTTTGAATTCTAAAGTGAAAACTATGTATTTCATTTTTATGTGCTAGCTTTTTGAACTGGGTTATGTATTTTTGTGTGTGCAATGGGAAGGGATAAAGTTGTAGATCAATCAAACATCTGCTTAAATTATTTACTTTTAATTTAAACAAAACAAATATTACAATAAGAGAAAATCTATTTTTAATTATTGGATATTTATGTTATTTAATTTAAAAATAGTTGTTACATGGTAAAAATTATGTGTGCGTGTGTGTTGGGGGTCTATTACTATATACAAATATCAAAGGCACATGCCTACAAAAGATAAGTACTAACATTTATAGCTATGTTTAGATTGAATTCTTTAGATGGTTTCTGTATTCAATGCACTTTTACTTTCAACATAACCAAATGTTCCACATCACCAATACAACGTGATCCCTGCTTATGGAAGATTTGAAATTGGTCTTTATCTTTTCTTCTCCTCTTCTATTATGTGCACCATGTTGATGCCTATTAAAAGATTGAGCTCGTACCAGCTGAGATGGCTTATAAAAGTTCATGTAGCTACGAAAAAGGAGATGCACCAATTTTAGAAATGATCAAGTTGGTAGAAACTTCTCACACTATTATCGATGTTACACTATGGGGGGCACCAACTGAATGAGAAGGTGGAGATTTCTAGTAAAGGTATTACCTAACTACAATGCTTGTTATTGAGAGTGAGCGTGTATCTAAATTTAATGGTAAATTTATAAGTACAGCAAGCACGACAACTTTTTTGATAGACCCTGTCATAGAGGAAGCTATTACGAATAGTCCCAAGAGATAACTAAGAGGAGGGGGGGAGGGTGAATCAATTATCTACAAGATTCAATTATTTATCCAATTAATTTTATAAGAACTTTAAGCATAAAAACAATGAAAGAAAACTTAACACAACACAATTTTAGTTATGGGGAAACCCAAATATGTAAAAACCCCGATGGGAATTGACACCCACTAAGAACTGTACTAGTGTATTATTATCCCTGCTAGAAGATCTTAGAACCCTGTTAGGAGTTGATCTTTACAATGAAATACGTACAATGACCTAGTCAAGGGTCAAACCCTGTTAGGAGTATTTTACAATTAACCCCATTAGGGGTGAGGACACACTATCTAAGTGCACACTGCTCAAAGGGGTGAAGGCTACAACCTTCTGTTTAACAAATACACACTATATCTAGATCTTGATGAGCTGTGCATAGACCTGTTGTCGTGATTAGTTCCAATGAATAGCATAAACTCTCTACTATGTGACATAGACCTTCTACTAGTGGCTCCATAGTTTGCACTCTTTGCTCTTCTCTTATCTCTCAATACATAGCTGACGCAAAGGACACAGACCAAAGGGGCCAAAAAATGGCACACCCTAATGAGCCAGTCTCTCAACAACATGCAGAAGCATAAAAAACATAGTGGGAGAGAGAAAGTAGGATCATTCATATATTATCATTCAAATTCATTCATACATGTCAGGTTGTAAGGCCTTCCTGGTTAAGGCTATATATTACAATGAATTATAGAAGTCCTCAAAACATGCAAGGATTTTCTAACAATCTTGATTCTAGTATCTTCCATCTTCTATCAAAACTGACTACCTAAACTCTAACCAAACAACTACATTTATACAGGAGGCTCCCGAATTGAGTCGGCCTTCAGATCCACAATCAACGGAAGGAACAGTTAGGTCTAGGACCACACGCTTCCCAAAGATGGATACCAAGATTAAATCTGTGACCCATAATCAATGCACAAGTCAGCCTCAATAGAAAATTAAAATAAACTACTAGGTAAGCAAGGATGACTGAGTAAGAGACAAGCATCGTCGAGCGCCAGTGAAACAATTGACCACCCAGGAGATAACCGACCAAACTCAGTAACCAAAGGAAACTGACCAACTACCGAGCCAACTTAGTCAAAGAAGGAACTGAGCAACATGGACAAACTTCAAAAATATTTTTGGTGACACAAGATTTTCAAGGACCTGAGATGCTCCTACATCAGACACCTGGGGTTATTTAGAAATGATTCTCTAAATCATTCAGCAGGTATGATCTGAGTTGCATCCAAATCAGACTGTGAAATCCATGAACTATCTTCAATCAGTCTATTCTTCCACTTTACCATATATTCCATATAATGTTTACCCCTTGTTATTTTTCTAACTCGGTGATATGTCCATGTCATCAGGTAAATCAATCTCATATGCATTTCCACTATCAAATTTCTTCAAAATCTTGCAAGGTCCAAACTTCTTCATCTTTAGCTTCCCATATGTTCCAATAGGAAATCAACCTTGCTTCAAATGAACCATCACTTCATCACCAACATCAAAAGTCTTTTGTCTCCTTGATCTATTAGCTCTGTCTTTGTATTTTTTTATTACTCTTTTCCAACTTGATTTTCACATCTTCATGCAATCTCTTCATGTACTCAACAAACTTCACTCCTTCAACACTTCTCTTTATTTCATTAGCAATGTCTCTCAAATCAGATATACCTCTCGATTGTATGCCATTCACAATCTCAAATGGTGTTTTTCCAGTGCTCCTATTCACTAAATTATTATATGCAAACTTTGCTTGAGAAAACACAGAATCCCAATTACTAGGTGTGTCTCCAACTAAACATCTCAAAAGATCTCCCAAAATTTTGTTTACAACTTATGTCTGTCCATCAGTTTGTGGGTGAAATGTAGAACTATATTTCAACTCAGTGCCAAACTTTCTCCAAAGAGTTTTCCAAAAATATCCAACAAATTTACTCTCTCGATCAGAGATAATACTCCTCGGTAATCCATGCAATCTGAAAATTTCCTTAAAAAAAATATATGCTACATGTACTACATCTGATGTCTTTCTACAAGGTATACAATGTGCCATCTTTGAAAATCTATCTACCACAACAAATATAGAATCATTACCTCTTACTGTCTTCGGTAAGCCAAGAATGAAATCCATACTGATGTCAGTCCAAGGTTCCTCAGGTACAACAATCATTGTATACAATCCAGTATTCTGACTTACTCCTTTTGCAACTTGACAAATTCCACAACTTTTCACAAATTTCTAAACATCTTTATATAACTGTAGCCAAAATTATTTCTCCTTAAGCAAATTCAAAGTTTTATTAATACCAAAATGTCCAACCAAACCACTACTATGTTTCTCCTTTATCAAATTAGTTCTCATTTGTCCTCTCGGTTTACACAACTGAATACCTTTAAACAACATACCTTCTTGAATGAAATATTCTTCCCATTTTGTACTTGGTTGATCTTGAATAGGTGCTCTACACTTTCTCCATGGCTCAGAAAAATCAAGATCAGTTTCATACAAATCTCTCATCTCATCAAAACCAAGAACTTCAATTTTCATCTCGGTCATCAAAGATCTTCTTCTAATCAATGCATCAGCAACTTGATTAGTGACTCCACTTTTATGTTTTATCACAAATGTGTAACTCTGCAAATACTCAACCCATTTCATATGTTTCTGATTAAACTTATTCTAACTACCCAAGTATTGTAAAGCCTTATGATTAGTATACAACACAAATTCACTTGGTATCAAATAATGTCTCCATTTCTTCAGTGCTTGAACAATAGCATAAAATTCTTGATCATACAAAGAATATTTCCTTCTAGCATCATTCAAATTTTTACTAAAGAAAGAAACAAGTTTACCTTCTTGACTCAACACAGCTCCAATTGCACTACCACTTGCATCACATTCCACTTGAAATACCTTATTGAAATCAGGCAATGCCAAAACAGGCAATTTAGTAACGTTCTACTTCAAAGTCTCAAAACTTTTATCATCTCCATGTGTCCACTTGAATTCTCTTTTATCTCCTCTCATAGTCCCATTCATAGCATTACAAATTGAACTAAAATTCATGAACTTTCGATAAAAACTATCCAAACCATGAAATGATCTTACCTCACTAGCATTCACAGGTGTGGGCCAATTTAGAATAGCTTCAACCTTTTCAATATCCATCTTCAAACCATCAACTGAAATCACAAATCCCAAATACACAATCTCCTCTTTCATGAATGAACACTTTTTTAAATTTATCAGCAACTTTTCTTCTTTCAGTCTCTGCAAAACTTATCTAACATGCAACAAATTTTCTTCTCTGGTCTTATTGAATATCAAAATATCATCAAGATATACAATCACAAACTTACCCAAGAATTTATTCATCAAAACTTCTTTCATTAATCTCATAAAAGTACTTGGTGCATTAGTTAAACCAAAATTCATAACCAACCACTCATACAAACCTTCTTTTTTCTTGAAAGCAGTCTTCCACTCATCACCTTCTCTAAGTCTGATATGATGATACCCACTTTTCAAATCAAGCTTTGTGAAATACTTTGCTCCAGTCAAACTATCCATTATGTCATCCATTCACGATATAGGAAACCTATACTTCACTGTTATCTTATTGATTTCTATGGAATTAGTACACATTCACCATTCTCCATTCTTCTTAGGTTCCATTACCGTAAGTACTACATAAGGATTCAAACTTTCTCTAATCAAACCTTTATCCAACAATTCTTGAATCTGTCAGTTCAATTCCTGATTCTCAGTAGGTGTCAACCGATGAGGTGCCTTATTCGGTAAACTACCTCAAGAGATTAGATCCATTCAATGATCAATACTTCTTTTTGGTGGTGTTGGAGCTTTTCCTTGTAGGACCAAACTTGAATCAATAGATGGGCTTGATTCTCAGGGTAGGCACTCAATTTTGACAAGAAAATAGTCCAACTGATGAGGATTGAAAGGAATCCTCCTTCTTCTTTGAGCTCCACATCACTTAGGTGGTTATTGCCTTATTTGCATACTCAAGACACCTCATGATAAATAATAGGCCTGCAGATAGATTATTGTGGAATAGTCTTCAAACCCTTGTAGGTATCATGTACCTCAATGAAACCAAGATCTCATGCAATAGCCCTACTTGCATAGAGTGAGTATGAAAACCAGAGACCTATCGTAACAACATGAAAGGGAAAGGGTGGAACTGAATGTAAATGATTTAATGATGAGTTTGAAAGGACCCTTGAGATACCCTAAGTCCCTCATAGATGAGTGCCTTATCTAAAGGGCCACAAAGTCAAATACCTTATTGCAATAGATAGCTATAAAACAAGAAAATAATAAATTCAATGTGTTGATGCCTAACATCAATCACACACCATGACCAAACCTCACTTTAACAACCCACCTATGTATTCAAGTATGTTATCACCCATCCAAAGGATTTTAACCCTCCCCTTAGAAGAGACCTATAAACAGATAATACATTAACCAACATGCACTGGAAAACAAGCATGACATATCTTTGATAGCTTAGCTCATACATACATGAAAACTAATCCTAAACCAGTTATCTCTACGAAGACAACTCCACTTGCAAACAGATAGGAAATGCAAATAGAAAAATGAAACACCCTTGATGTATGATTAATGAATTCAAGATTCAAATGGAGATAGCTTGGTAATAGTAAGAATATACCAAATCCTCATACATAAGAAAAATCAATTACAATACATATCATATTCTCTGAAACAACAAAGGAAGAAAGAACACCCTATATGTAGAGAGAAGGAAAAATCTGTAGGACAAAACCTTTCTTGGAACCAATTCTCCCAAGATTTGTAGAAGAAGGAACCCTTACAAAATCAAAACTTCAACCATTTATACCACTAGCTGCCTTGGAATCCTAAAAGAATTTAGGATGCAACAAGCTTTGGATAGCTAAGGTTAGGGTTTCAGCAACTACACCAACCCTAATTATAACAAAGATTACTGCAGAGGTAGAAAACCAAGCAATCTCGAAGAAACAGATCCAGAAAGATCCATAATCATGACAATTTTACTGAGAAAGTACTGAGAACCATGAAAATGCCAAATTGTCAACCTGTTCGGCCACCTATAAAACACACCTCGAGCACAAAAAACATAGTACAGACCCCTACAGATGATCATGTAACACCTTGGACTACAATGCAATAGCAAGCACCACCAAAAAAATCAAATCCATGCATGAAAGCATTCAATTCTGGTCCTTTCTATCACCGAGAAACCCTCAAAAAATTGAATTTGAAATTTCAATGGTCACATTCATGGTGCCTGCAACATATCAACAGTCAAAATTTAAATCTGAGCCAACTTTAAGTCCTGAATATTAGATCTCTCCTTTTTCACAGTCTTTATGTCTTAACTCAACTGCTACCCTCAGGTTAACCCTAACAAACATGTGACAAAGCTTTTCCCTATTCATGCAATGAAAAACTTAACCTGCCTTTAACTCCATGACTTAGCGAACAAAGGAAAATCATAGTCATCTCAGCTACATTTGGCAAACTGGTGACTGAAGGGTTTTGTCACTTCACAGGACACTTTATGCCTTCGCCAAATATTTTAGTGATTATGTGAACGCTTGTTCACTGAACCACCAACTTTTTTAGAACATTGCTATCTCATTTTGCGAATGAGAAATCCTTTGAAAATTTTGTCAGGCTACTAAACACTTTGTCATAACTGCTAAGACCTTTAGACCCCCTACCTTCAATGAAATCAATAGCTGTCTCAAGTTCACAAGTGTTAGAAAAATTCTATCAGAACTTAAGACAACCATCAGATCAATCCTTTACCTTTGCTCTGTAGATCCTTAGATAGGAAATGAAATCAATGGTTGGTACAAGATCTTAAGCCTCTGACAAATCTCATAAGAACTTATGCCCGCTACTGATTTACTAACAATGTTAGGACCCTTTGACACATCTAGAAACCATGTCCCATTGACAACTGCCAATGTGTTAATACATGGACCAATCATATACCACCAACTATGCTTACATGTTACCATGGACCCATAGACAACCTTTACATTAGATTCCAAATTGATGGTTGTCACATGATCATGAAGGGGAAGAATATTCCTTGCGATCATACGACAACCACCAAATCTTTAGTCAACTGACAACTTGACCCCACCCCACCATATCATCTTTTCTTTTGGCCAATAAAATGTCACCACTTGTGCTTATGTGGCAGTGGTCCCACCTGCATTGAAAGGTTACATCATGAAAATGAATCAACGATCGTCGCAAAAGTGCAAGCCTCTGACAAAACCCTTGTGCTTTCATGACAACCATTGGATCAAGATGGTGTTAGAGCCAGGCCCAGGAAAATATTAAGCTAGAACATAGGAAATATTAAAGCATGAGACTTAGGCTTTTAGGAAAAAATAGGCACTGAGGACCATAGGAAAAATTAAAAGGGGCCTGAAAAATATTAGTCGCAAGATCGCATAACATTAAAAAGGTTCACGCAATCATGTGACAAAGGGGTAACAATTAAGCACATGAAAATAAATGACCCTCCTGAATCAAAAATATGATTTTCATCTACATATGTGACCAACCACCTAAAATTATCTTGATCACCTTGTTTCCAACATATGGGAATAACCATGGGCTGAAGAATAGAATTATACTGATCACTACCCATGTATTTCTAGTCATGACTACCATACTCATATTCATATTCCAAGAAGTAAGGAGCATCACTCACTTCTTCTTGATGACTAGAAACAAAAAATTGATCTAGTAATGCATCAGAAAATGTGACATATTGATTATCATGCATTACCATACAATTACCTAGCTGAAAAGGACTTGGATCCTCTAATTTGCCTTCATGAATTGCTTCAGCCACTGAGCAACTTGGTTCCTCTATGATGTCTTCATGAACTGGGTCATGAACCAAGGGAAGGCCTAATTCAAAACTTTTGTGATAGGGGAACAACTGATCTACATCATTATTTTTACCAAAAGAATTTCTATCCCAATCATTGAAGACAAAGTCCTCAACACTGTCACCATTAGTATCATATTTATCAAAAGAAGGAAAAGGATATGAACAAGAAACTTGTTCATCATTGCAACTTCTATGATAGGAAAATACACTGTCATGTCCTTCTACCTCTTCTCTTGCAGAGTCACTACATGAGGGGAACTGTAATATACATGGGTCCTCGGGGTCACTTTGAACACCGGCCTCATTATCA
The DNA here is from genome assembly GCA_027943335.1 of Chamaecyparis obtusa. NCBI lineage: Eukaryota > Viridiplantae > Streptophyta > Pinopsida > Cupressales > Cupressaceae > Chamaecyparis > Chamaecyparis obtusa. The sequence continues at coordinate 1,175,518 of BSBK01002696.1, forward strand.
GTGTCAAAGGATAAATCATAGGGGAGCTGCAAATCAAAATCCAAAATAGGGGCATACCTCTGAAATTCTTCAGCCAAGAGTGTTGAAATCTCTTCACTGCTTAATGGACTTTGGGCCATACTTTCATCTTCCTCAGCTTCACCCTTAATGCTGCAAATATCATTCTTGTCAGGAACAAGGATACACATTTCTGGCCTTAGATCACCTTGTGTGAAGCAATCTATGTAGGAATCATCATCTACATCATACTCAATACTCTTCCCTTCACACAAAACATCATCAAACTGAGACAAGAAACAAGAACTCTGATATTGAAAAGAAGAAAAATTTACAGACAAATTGGAAACATTATCACTCTCAGATCCATCTTCAGCACTCTCATATGCACTAAACTCAAAATCAGCCTCATAGTTAACACCTTCTGCATAATGAGAATCAACATCAGAACTACTAGTCTCCTCATGACCAACATAAAGAGAAGCCAATGCCCTCAACCTCTTGTCCCCCATTAACTGTCAATTCTCAGCCTTTAAGGACATAACCTTGAGTGCATCCTCAAGCCCAAGGCTGTCATCACTAAGTATCCAATCTCTGACACATTTATAATACTCTTCCCATAATGCATCTGACCAACTGGTTGACTCATGAAAACAAAGATCCAAGAATAAACAAATGAACTCAGATTCAAAAAACTCAACATCATCAGGAAGCTCATTATATACATCCCAAAATCTATCATAGAAAAGAGATATGGATAGATCCCTTCTGCATCCTATTTTCAATCTCATCAATGATATGCAATCCCTAAGGATGCCTTACTCAAGGAAAGCAAGCTCCTCATCAAGCTTACCAATAAAACTTAATGCAATACTTCCATACAATTTTGTAGAGATGCAACTGAAAACTTGAAGTATGAAAACCTCTACTCACACCTTATCCTTTTCTTAGTGCTTGATCACTTAATAAGGAAACATTTCCAAACATGAAAGTATGATACCTAGAAGTTCTGCAGCAGAAAAAATTTGTCGACTGGAAGGTAGGGTAAATCTAGAGCTCACCTTGAAGCTCCATCAGGTTCTTTGCAATGTAGAGTCACCACCTCCTTGAAGAAGAAAAATACTTCACCTTTTGTATCCTCTTCCAATCAACCAAGAACTTCACCAGGCCTCTTGCATTGTTTATTAGGGAATGCACTGATCAAATAGAGAAATCAGAGCCACCACTCAACACTTGGTGAGAAGATTTTACAAATGTGTTTTTTATATCTGACTCTGTGATCATTTAACCAGACTCTGGGATGATCCAACCAAGCAAGGTAGGCTTGCAGTCTTTTACTTCTTCCCCAGCAGAGTCACCAATCTTGTTGGAGCTTTTCCTTGTAGGACCAAACTTGAATCAATAGATGGGCTTGATTCTTAGGGTAGGCACTCAAGTTTGACAAGAAAATAGTTCAATTGATGAAGATTGAAAGGAATCCTCCTTCTTCTTTGAGCTCCACATCACTCAGGTGGGTATTGCCTTATCTGCATACTCAAGACACCTCATGATAGACAATAGGTCTACAGATAGATTATTGTGGAATAGTTTTCAAACCCTTGTAGGTATTTTGTACCTCAATGAAACCAAGATCTCATGCAATAGCCCTACTTGCATAGAGTGAGTATGAAAACCATAGACCTATCCTAACAACATGAAAAGGAAAGGGTGGAACTAAATGTAAATGATTTAATGATGGGTTTGAAAGGACCCCTGAGATACCCTAAGTCCCTCATAGACCAATGCCTTATCCAAAGGGCCACAGAGTCAAATACCTTATTGCAATAGATAGCTATGAAACAAAAAAAAAAAAAATTCAATGTGTTGATGCCTAACATCAATCACACACCATGACCAAACCTCACTTTAACAACCCACCTATGTATTCAAGTATGTTATCACCCATCCAAAGGATTTTAACCCTCCCCTTAGAAGAGACCTATAAACAGATAATACATTAACCAGCATCCACTAGAAGACAAGCATGACATATCTTTGATACCTCAGCTCATACATACATGAAAACTAATTTTAAACTAGTTACCTCTGCGAAGACAACTCCACTTGCAAACACATAGGAAATGTAAACATAAAAATCAAACACCCTTCATGTATGATTAATCAATTCAAGATTCAAATGGAGATAGCTTGGTAACAGTAAGAATATACTGAATCCTCATACATAAGACAAATGAATTACAATACATATCATATTCTCTAAACCAACAAAGGAAGAAAGAACACCCTATATGCAGAGAGAAGAAAAAATTTGCAGGACAAAACCATTCTTGGAACCAATTCTCCCAAGATTTACAGAATAAGGAACCCTTACAAAATCAAAACTTCAACCATTTATACCACTAGCTGCCTTGGAATCCTAAAACAATTTAGGATGCAACAAGCTTCAGACAACTAAGGTTATGGTTTCAGCAACTACACCAACCCTAATTACAACAAAGATTACTACAGGGGTAGGAAACTAAACAATCTTAGAGAAACTGAGGTTATGGTTTCAGCTTGTTTGGCCACCTGCAAAACACACCTCAAGCATAAAAAACATAGTATGGACCCCTGCAGATGATCACAGAACACCCTGGACCACACTGCAATAGCAAGCACCACCCAAAAAATCAAATCCAGCCATGAAAGCATTCAATTCTGGTCCTTTCTATCATTGAAAAACCCTCAGAAAATTGAATTTGAAATTTCAACGGTCATATTCATGGTGCCTACAACATATCAATGGTCAAAATTTGAATCTGAGCCAACTTTAAGTCCTGACCGTTAGATCTCTCCTTTTTCACAGTCTTTATGTCTTAACTCAACTGCTACCCTTGGGTTAACCCTAGCGAACATGTGACAAAGCTTTTCCCTATTCGCGCAATGAAAAACTTAACCCGCCTTTAACTCCGTGACTTAGCAAACAAAGGAAAATCATACTCATCTCAGCTATGTCTGGCGAACTAGTGACCGAAGGCTTTCGTCAGTTGGCAGGACACTTTATGCCTTCGCCAAATATTTTAGCGATTACACAAATGCTTGTTCGCTGAACCGCCAGCTTTTTTAGAACATTGCTATCTCATTTCATGAATGAGTGATCCTTTGAAATGTTTTTCGGGCCACTAAACACTTTTTCAGAACTGCTAAGACCTTTAGGCCCCCACCTTCAATGAAATCAATGGTTGTCTTAAGTTTGCAAGTGTCATAAAAATTCTATTAGAACTTAAGACAACCATCAGATCAATCCTTTACCTCCATTCTGTAGATCCTCAGATAGGAAATGAAATCAATAGTTGGTGCAAGATCTTAAGCCTCTGAAAAATCTCATAAGAACTTACGCCCACCGCTAATTTACTGACAATGTTAGGACCCTTTGACGCATCTGGAAACTAGGTACCACTGACAATTGCCAACATGTTAATACATGGACCAATCATATACCACCAATTGTGTTTATGTGTTACCATGAACCCACAGACAACCTTTACATTAGATTCCAAATCGATGGCTGTCGCATGATCATGAAGGGAAAGAATATTCCTTGCGATCATGCGACAACCACCAGATTTTTAGTCGATTGACAACTTGACCCCACCCCACCATATCATCTTTTCTTTCAGCCAATAAAATGCCACCACTTATGCTTATGTGGCAGTGGTCCCACTTGCATTGAAAAGTTACATCATGAAAATGAATCAACGATCGTCACAAAAGTGCAAGCCTCTGACAAAACCCTTGTGCTTTCGCGACAACCGTTGGATCAAGATGTTGGCAAAGCCGGGCCCAAGAAAATATTAAGCCAGAACATAAGAAATATTAAAGTATAGGACTTAGGCTTTTAGGAAAAAATAGGCCCTGAGGACCATAGGAAAAATTAAAGGTCGTCGAGGTAAGACATAGGAAAAATTAAAAGGGGCCTGAAAAATGTTAGTCGCAAGATCGCATAACATTAAAAAAGGTTCACGTGATCATGGGACAAAGGGGTAATAATTAAGCACATGAAAATTAGGACCTTTAAGTGACCCAAAAAGTTAACTTGAAATTAGAACAGGGCCTGGGCATTACAAAGGGTTTTTCACACCAACGGCTAGTTTTTCAAAAATTTGAACCAAGGGTTTATGCCAGGGACCTAAAAACAACTGCAGAGACCAGGGGGAAAATGGTACAGCCATGAAATTTTTTACATGTGCTAACAGGTGGCAAACCATCAGGTACATTATCAGAAATGATATCACTATACTCAGTGAGTAACTTATCAATCTCCTTAGGAACACTATCCTCTTTTTTCTTACTCAATTTGTTAGGAATCACAACAAAACATACATCATTCTTCTTCAAATACTTAACAATTTTTCTTCCTTCCATCAAACAAAATTTCACAGATGTGAAAACATTACTAACAGGTTCTTCCACCAAAGGTAACATGAATTTTTTTCTTCCATCAGTCATAATAGTATACTTATGAAATCTCCCATCATATATAGCATGTATATCATATTGCCAAGGTCTACCCAACAAAATATGACAACAATCCATAGGCATGATATCACACAACACCTTATCATAGTACTTTCCAATTTTTAAATTCACATAACATTGTTCACTTACCAAGATTGTATTCTCATCTTTGATCCATGAAATTTGATAGGGCTTTGGATGTTCCAACCTCTTCAACTACAACATTGTGACCATCTCTTCAGATGCCAGACTCTCTGAGCGACCACTGTCAATGATTACCTTCCAAACATTGTCAGAAACTCTACATCTGGTCTTGAACAAACTTTTCCTTACCAGATATTCCTTTTTACTTTCATTCCATAGTGATCTTCTCACCATCAAGTTATTTTCCTTCTCAGGTTCATTTGCTAACTCCGCTTGCACCAAAGAACTTCTACTGCTACCAACCTTCTTACTAGCATATGTACATTCAAAAGATCTATGTCCTTCTTCTCCACAATTGTAACAAGTTCCTTAGAAATTACCTTTACTATAGTTCTACCTCGTTAGTTTTTTAGTATGGTAAAAATAGGTTTTGAAGGGGCCCCAAAACCCTTTAACAAAAGATTAGAGAGATAAGCATGAAGACCCTAAGAATAGCTAGCTTCCCCAGAGAAGGGAACATACTACAAAGGGACAGATCCCAGATTTTCAAATACCACCTACACAACAAAAAGAAAAAAATGCTGGAAGAAAAATAGAGGAGAAAAGACCACCAACACCAAGATCAAGACATAGTCTTCAAAAAGCCCTCGGAGTCCTCCAACTGGGCTTGCATGATCTTAACATTATCCTTTAACCTCTAAAGGTCCTGATCATCAATCTTGAGCTTCTTTTTAGACCTAGTTCTGGTGCCAGGACCCATCTGCTAACTAGGTGTAGACACAGAAAATTGGCCAAAGGCTTAAATCAATCAAAAGGTGCATCAAAATCATCAAAATAGCACAAAAAATGAATAAATGGAACAAAGGCAATTCAAATCAAAGGAAAATTTAATTAAATGATTAAATGATTAAATAAAGCTTGAAAAGGGGAAAAACACTACGAAATTGATTAAATTCAATTAATGACATAGTTGTTGAAAGAAAAAATCAAAATGAACATCTTACCCTTCATGGCTAAATTTAATTACTTTAATTAATTAATAAATACTAATTTCCCTCAACAACGCAAATTGGAGACAAAATGGACACAAATCACTCACTTTTGTTGAAATGGTCCAGCCTTTTGAAACCATTTAAATGATTGTCCCCTCCTTGTCCCCCCATTTATGGACAAAGCAAAGCCAATTGACCTTACCCAAGCATAACCATGGTTATCTCACTCTACCCCCTACCCTTGGGAAAATCTTATATATTGAAGGCATTTAGAAGCATAATTCATCCACTCCATATCTTTGAATTGCAGCAAAGCTCTTGCAATTTGCATCCACATCACTCACTTATCATTTTTCATTGCTAATTAGCTTAAATTGCTTTGATCATAGTAGATTGTTCATCAAATAGAGCTAGAATTTGATAGAATACATCTAAATTTGCATATCATATAGCTTAATTCTCATCTTTAGAGTGTCACTAGTGAGGATCATAACTGAGAGCCTCATTTACCACTTTATTTTAGAGATCCATGAGATATTTAGATTAATTGTGCATTATTTAGATTAGTTTGCTTTGAATAGTGTAATTGTCTTTTAAATCTTGTTATTTCATGAAGGTGTAAATCACTCACACACAAATGGTGCCCACCATGGGGCTCTAGGCCTCAAATTCATCATTATTTTCACATTTTTGCTAAATTTAGGCTAGAAATTGTATGAATTTGCTTGCTGTTTGCAAGTTACAGAGAAGAAATCACGCTGGTAGATAAAGAGATCTCGCCTTTAGCAAAGAAATGTCACCTATGGATAATAAAATGATGCGCTGAGTCTAGACTTTTACGCGGATTAACCTACAGATTCATGCTAGTGGACAAAGAAATAACACACTAGAGAAATAAATCATGCTTCTAGTTATTAAATTGTCACGTTTGTGACAAAGGTACCATGCCTCTGGTCATTTAAATGTCACGCACAGAAATTGAAAAAGTCACTTTCAGGAAGTCATTTTACGTCTGGTGTGAAGGGATTACTCTGCCTTATTGATTTAATTTCTCACTTTTGTCATTTTAAATCTCGTGTTTGATAAATTAGATGTCGTGGTAATAGCATCAGTTTGTCACGGTCTTGTAAAGATTTCACACGTGGATAAAATTAGACATCACTCCTGGTTATTTTAATCTCGCTTGAGCCCCGTAAGGTGATGCTCGTAGTTAAAGTAATCATGCTTTTGTGAAATTTAATCTCGCGTACAGTCTAGACAATGTTGCATGGACTGTACTTTTGTATTTTATCAAATTGTTAAAATGATGATTGAATTTTAACTCTATGTCCATTTTTCTGTCTCAGGTACAAGCTCTGTCGCAGAAAAGTGCTCAAAATTTTTATTTTTTCTTTTTTGCATGCAAAAAATAAACAAAAAAGGATGTCCTATCAGAGTATACCTTGTTGTTTTAGAGGCTTATAAACTTAAGTATGTTTCCTTGAATTGGGAATTTCATCCTTAAGTTTGTCAATTTTGCAAGTATTTTGGTAAAAAGAATCAAAAGCATAATCAACTATATCATTTTAAGCTTTGATTTTGGTTTCCCCTCACTTTGTTTGTATTGTGCCGACTAACTTGTTGGTGGAGGGAACATTTTGCTAAGGTAAGGGAAGGATTTGGAGAGAAAATGAGAAAAAAAAAATGCGCCTAGCCTTTGCTAGCATCGATTAAGGTATTTTTCTCATCAAGCTTGCACATTCCCTTAGCTTGTGGCATTTCAAAGTTCAAAACATAGTTTAATCATAAAAGGGAAAGAATAAACACTTCAATTCTAAGAACCCCTTTGTCACGGGGTTGAAAAAGAACAATTGATTGTAAGTGTTTGGGAGAAATCCACTTTTCATGCTTTCAATGAACATGTTTAGAACTTAGTGGGCTCGCCTCCCGAGATTGCCTTAAAAGGGCTGGTGAGAGGGACAACCCAAAGTGCGATACACTTGCCTTTGCCGCAAGAATCTGACCCACTATAAAAAGAAACATGTGTATCCTTAATGGGGTGCACAACAAAAGGATTTTAGCCCTTTCAAACTTCCTCTAGTAGTCCTAACAGATTGCGCAAAATTGTACTTCGGTGTGTGTGAGAAGCCCCTTAACATACTTGGGGGATGAACGGTTGAAATCCATTTTGAACGGAATCCACACTACAAAACTATAAAAATAGCAAAAACTACCTAATAGAGCTATTTAAAAGCCAAATTTGTGCTAGGTATCTTAATTGGAAGTCTTTCTTGTGATCAAACCCGTGGAAACATTTGAGAATATACACATTAGAATGATCTAGGGATATGGTGAACTATTGATGTGTGTGTTGAGATTGTCTTCAACTTTTCAAACAAGAAGTTCCAAAGTACTTGATCAAAATACAATTAAATTTTTAAATCTTATAAATTGATCAAGACTTGTGACACATTCCAAACCAACCCAACTAGATTGAAACTAAAGAAGGAAGGATTGATCCATAGTGATGAGCCTATTTGAGGGAATGTCCGACGATCAAATTTTAGAAGCATCCAAAAATACCGAATTGATCAAAGCAATGGAATTAACTTTGAAAAGGTGTAATGAAGCATATTCCCTTTATTTAGCTCAATCAAAAGCTAAACTTCCTCATAATGATGGCACGTCAACTTTAAGAAAGGATGAGGAAAAACAAAAAGATACTTTATCTAAAAGGTGATCATTAAGATCAATGTGTCCTTTTCTTTATAATGATAGGCCATCCATATTTTCATTGTCCTCATATCAGAATGTCCATTGGAATCAAAATGATGAGGTGTCTAAAGAAGAAGTTTCAGAAGCAATTCAAGATCCCATGTTTATGGAAATAATGAAATTAGTCTTGGAGAGGAATAAAGAAGCATATTTCATGAAGTTAGTTCAAGCAGGAGCTAAGCTTCCTCGTAATTTTGACATATCAACCTTGAGAAAGGATGAGGAAAAACAAAAAGATACTTTATCTAAAGAGCCATCATTAAGATCAATTTGGCCATTCCTTTATGATGATGGGCCATCCGTATCTTCATCCTCCTCACAAAAAGAAGCATTTCAGAGAAACAAAGTTATCTCAGATCAAAGGAAATTGCATAATCAACCTATTTGTGATCAAGATAATAAAGAGTATGGAGTGAAAAATACCACTCTCAAGAAAGATAATAAACATCCATATAGAAAGAGTAATCCATTCATCCTTTGTCCATCTCATAACAAGGTTTCTCCCTAGATGACTTGTACACCTTTCATCCTTCATCCATCTCCCAAACCTCTATCTAGCAAAGACCCTCCCATAGCTAGCATTCCTTTCATCTTTTCTTCATCTCCCAAAGCTCCACAATTATCCAAAATTCCTCCATCAAAGAATGAGCCTAATGATGACACTTTTCCCATTAACTATGTCTACCCTCAAGGGCTACCTCTAAAAGAAACCCAAGCTAACTCACATCTTGCTGCAGATTGTTTCCATGCTTCAAAGATCTTAGAACCCAAAGCTTCATGTGCCTCAATGCCTATTATACCTTTTCAAGAGGATCCTACACCATTCTTCCAAACATTCCCCACACATATCCAAACATCTACCTTGTCCTTAGAAGTGGCTTCATGTCAAGAGGATAATCTAAAAAGAAAAGAAACAAATATTGATAAAGATCAAGATCAAGATTATATACAAACCCCTCCCATATTTGATGAAGGTCCCATATCCGTTGAACCTTGTGATGATCCCCTTGCATCCTTTCATGTCTTTCAAGATCATATCCTTCTATTCCAAGAACAAAGTACCCTTCCAAGTTCCATATTTTCTCCACTTCCCGAGCAAGATCAAGATATCCCTTCCATAACTTCCAATGAGCATATTGAAAATCAAGAGAAAAATACCTTCACTACACAATTCAAAGATCCTTGTCAAGATCAAAGTATCCCATCATTTCCTTTTCATATTCCTCCATGTTCACCTGAAGAAAACATCATTCTCCCAAATCCCTTGCAAGATAATAAATCCCTTCAAGCTTCAGTTGATCCTATCAAATGTGTTCCTATCAAAGCTACTCATGAGCCTATTAGTATAAAGATAAATCTTAAAGATAAGAATCTTGGCAATGCAGTTCCTTCCAAAGATATTGATATCCCTTTCACACCTTATATTCCTCCATTCAAACACAACCACATACATCCACTATCCTCTAAATCCATTTTGGGTTCCTATGTCCCAAAATAAAATTCTTCATTCCTTCCATCCATATTAGGTCCATATATTCCTCCATCATCTATTCCTATCATCCCTAGTTATCCATTCACTTACCCTACCATGTATCAAGATCAATGAAGGTACACATACTTCAAGAATGTCCAAACACCAATCCATATGAACCATCCATATTATTCCTATTCATCCACAATTCCTAAGTCTTTTGGAAGAAATGTTGATGTGCAACATAAAAATCATAAATCCAAGAATCCATATGTGCATAAAAATCACAATGTCCCATCTAATCGACATGTGAATGAAAAGAACAATGAAATATCCAAAAGGCCGCAAAGGTCCATCAAGCAAAAAGAAAAAAATAAAATATGGGTTCCTAAATCCCTCATTGAAGAAATGCATTCAAAAGCATTCCAAAAGGAAGAAAAATCAAAGAATATGTGGATTCCCAAGTCATTGTTGAAAGACTTGCACACAAAAGAAGAATCAAAATTGACATTCAAGCTTCCAAAGACTTCCATTCCATCTCCTTCCAAACATCCTTCATCTTCTTACATCCCAAAATCCACTACCTCAAAAAGATCCTTACCTCCATCATCTATTGTTCCTCCATCATTCCACCACTCTTCAAAGTGTGTGTCAAATTTGATCTTGCCAACATTTCCATCTTCAAAATACTTTCTTCTTATCCTCACATTCATTTTCCAATGCATACTTTCTATACTTCCATCCCTCTTATCAATACCTTTGAGCATCCTAGTCATACCCATGGTTTATTACAACATATATTTCAAAGGAGCATTGTCCAAAGATTCTAATGTTGGGAAAATATTGAAAAATACAAAAAAAGAAAAAAATAAAGAAAAAAAGGAAAAAATGAAAAAAGAGAAAAAGTGCCTTGGTGAAAACCTAGCAATAGGCACCTTGGTAGCAAAAATAAAAAGAAATAAATATAGGGTGAAAACCACTTCTTGTGGTGCCTTAGACAAGTACCATGATGAAAACCTAGCAAATAGGTGTCATGCGTAATTCTTCCTTCTTGCACTCTACACTTGGGGGTAAGTTTCATCCATGCCATCTTCCATCTTCCTATCATTTACCTCACTTTCATCCATATTTCCTCTATCACCTTCATCTTGACAAGGTTGAACACATCCATGAGCATTGAGTATCTTAACATCCGTTATCCTTTCCATCAACTTATGTACTTGCTGCATCCATGTTACCCTACCATTATCTTGCTTATCCTAAATTCACCTTCATTATTCCTTGACAGTTTTTTCATAATCCCAAAACATCCCTTCATAGCCTCCATCACCTCTTTATTCTAGATTGTGTTATCTTATCCACATCTTACCCAAATTGACCCTTGGTCTTGATCAAAATGAAGAACTTAAAAAAAAAAAAAAATTGTTATCAAAAACTTCTTGACATGTCCACTCTTTTGGATCACTCCTTTTCATGGCAGTAGATCGTTATCCTATAGGCTATCTAACACTATATCATTGGCTTTCATGGCTTATCCAAAAACATGCTTCACATTGCTATATCATTTTTTCCTTAGCTTGGGTACTCTTGAGGAGATAGTCCTATGGGTCACATTCGCACACTTCTTACATCATAGCCTTTCCATCTCTAATCCATCAGCTTGCAAATCCATCCTTTATGTCCTATATCTTGCTAAGACATTGGGGGAAAACCAATGTGATCTTGTTTGAGAGCGGGTAAAAAGGACAGCATGAAGTGCTTTTGAGCTACATCTTGCATAAACCGAGCTTCGGTAATATTTTGGAAGTTTTTCCAAGTCCAACATTTTTTCTATCCAACTGGGGCATTTGATCTTAATCAGTGGATTTCAACAACATGCATGAATTCACATGAAGCAAGGCATTAAACCCAAAAAGGATTCAATAGTACAATATTTAGTCACATCAAAGAGGGAATTATCAGAGTTTCAGAAGAGAGAAGAAGATTTTCGTGAACCTTTGATGGATATCATTGTTCACTAACCAAGAATTCAATTACCACAACTTGATCCATGAGCCTTCATTGACTTTATTATTCGGGATTAAAAATTGACAAAACACTTTAAAAAGATCAGAATGCTTGGAAATACTTTTTGAAAATCATGAAACATTGCAAAACACTTGAAGCTTTCTTTTGATGATCTTTACTTACATTGATTTTTATCACATCTTTTTAGCTAATCAATGATGTTTCTACTAGATTGGCAATGATGGAGACATGATATTTTTCTTGCCTTTGAGTGACTGTCTTGAGGGATATCCAACAACTTATGTGAATTCATCTAACAACATGGTCATCAAAGAACCATCAAGGACTTTCATATAGGGTGGAAGGTTGACCTTTGCTTGTTTATGCAACATTGAATTCGTTGAAACTGGTATTCATACTCCCATAGTTTGGTCATCCAACTAGTGAGGGTTGTACTAGTTTCCAAAAAGGAGGTTACCAAATGTGATATAAAAGTAGTATTCATATCATCATGTCAGTGGGCAGTGGTGATTGTATCGACTTTCCAGTCCCAAAATGCTTAATGATGAAAATTTATCCTCAAGGCATTTATTTGCTAAAAGCTAGTGACACTTAGCTGCATTGCATTGCATTATCATGGAAGGTTAATTGCATTATCATGTTAGATTAATTGCATGTGCATTTGTTTGTAGTATTTTTCCAAGGGAAAAGGGGGGTCATTCAATTGAAATCTTGATCAATCATAAAATGGGTCATTCAATCAAGAATCAAGGAAAGTCCATAAATCATAAAAAGTGTCCATAATATCAAAGATTCATGAAGTTTGTCTAATAAAAGATACAATGTCATCAAAGTGATACATCCAAGTCCTGATCAATAACTGAAATATCATGATACAATATCAATAATCAATCATCTCAATAACATGTACTCTAGCTGGGTCAACTCATGACTTAAGTCTAAATATCCAAGAAGCTAAGGTCCGTATATATATATATATGTTATGGAAATGTGCCTGTTTTGCAAATCAAGGGAATCATATTAGTATTTTATATCAGTGAATCATCTTACATCAATCAATCCTATCAAAGTATCAAGCAATCACACCCTGTACCATTTGTTCATGTCTCTGTGTCCTGAGAACGAAGCAGCAGTATCAAATCATATCGATTTTCACACTGATTGATTTAACCTATCATAACTATCCTATCAGATTGACAAATCACATTCATTGGTACCATTATCCTGTTATAATCACTTGTTTGCTTAACTACAATAGACTTATCTATCTTAGATATGCAAATTGTGATTCATGGCATATCATCAATATTTTTTAGAAATGAAAACATATTGGACCAATCAATCAAAATCTTTCAAATCAAGGAATCAATATGTTTTATTTCTGAGGGGGCATCAGAATATCAAATTGGCATCACATCAAAAACATTTATCAGTGGGGCATATCATATCAGTATCATATCATATCAGCTTCATATCAAGAGACAAATCAGTATTAGATCAATTTATCATATCATATCAGGCAGCATATCACTATCAGAGACAGTATCATATCACCGTACCAACTATCAGAGGTATTAAGGAATCACAGAACCAGAACAAAATCAGATCATCATACTAAGGGAATCTTTGAATCAGTGTTCTTCACACATCAACTCAAAGAGGGGCATTTGTAGAAATAGAAAATTGGCCAAAGGCTTAAATCAATCAAAAGGTGCATCAAAATCATCAAAATAGCATGAAAAATCAATAAATGGAACAAAGGCAATTCAAATCAAAGGAAAATTTAATTAAATGATTAAATGATTAAATAAAGCTTGAAAAGGGGAAAAACACTATGAAATTGATTAAATTCAATTAATGACATAGTTGTTGAAAGAAAAAATCAAAATGAACATCTTACCCTTCATGGCTAAATTTAATTACTTTAATTAATTAATAAATACTAATTTCCCTCAACAAAGCAAATTGGAGACAAAATGGACACAAATCACTCACTTTTGTTGAAATGGTCCAGCCTTTTGAAACCATTTAAATGATTGTCCCCTCCTTGTCCCCCCATTTATGGACAAAGCAAAGCCAATTGACCTTAACCCAAGCATAACCATGGTTATCTCACTCTACCCCCTACCCTTGGGAAAATCTTATATATTGAAGGCATTTAGAAGCATAATTCATCCACTCCATATCTTTGAATTGTAGCAAAGCTCTTGCATTTGCATCCACATCACTCACTTATCATTTTTCATTGCTAATTAGCTTAAATTGCTTTGATCAGAGTATATTGTTCATCAAATAGAGCTAGAATTTGATAGAATACATCTAAATTTGCATATCATATAGCTTAATTCTCATCTTTAGAGTGTCACTAGTGAGGATCATAGCTGAGAGCCTCATTTACCACTTTATTTTAGAGATCCATGAGATATTTAGATTAATTGTGCATTATTTAGATTAGTTTGCTTTGAATAGTGTAATTGTCTTTTAAATCTTGTTATTTCATGAAGTTGTAAATCACTCACACACACTAGGATCAGTCAGGTCAATTTTGTCACTCAGGGGGGCATCTATATTGCCTTCCAGAATTTTGTTGAGAGTGTTCAAGTTTTCCAGGGTGGACTTCATTCCAGTATTATCCAGGCCAAGCAAGTGTTTTAACATATCCTCATTCCTGCTAGTCTTCTCTTGAATAGCGATCATGGCTAACTCAACAGCTTTTTTAACTTTATCATCCAATTCAGAACCGTAATAAAAAACACTATCATTAGCATTGAGAGAAATCTCCTTTCTAATGTTATCAACCATTTCATCAATAATAGAATTCTTGTTTTCTAGTTTGATACATCTATTCTTCAGTTCAACCAAATCATTTTGAACCCATTTGTCCAGATTGTAACTGTAGATGGATTTTTTTTTAGCAATTTCAAGAGGGGTCATGATAATAGCTTTTTTGACCTACGAATTCATCTTTGTAATATCATCGTGAAGAGTACATGGGTCTTGTTATGATCAAGGGTTCTCTCACTATCATACTTCTTGTTCTCCTTCCCAGAGCTAGGGGTGTCATGGGATTCCAGGTTGTCCTCTTCCATAATCCTAAAGTTGTTATTCCCCAAATCATTAGAAATGCTATTAGTAGGATTAGTATCAGCCCCTTTGACATTACTATCGTTAGCTTCAACCTCCATCTCAAAATTGTCTTTACCATTAGTATTATTAATCTCCAGAATAGGGTTAGGCTTGACCCCACTATTCTGCTTGTCCTTGCCATCTTGAAGACTACCCTTGGCATTGGTAATAATAGGATCCTCTAAGTCCTTCTCCTCTCAAGTCTAGGTAGTGGGATTAGGCACAACATTAAGACCCACCTAGTTATTCTATTCAACCTCTATAACATTATCTAGGGGATTTGACTTAACACCTTCAGGACCTAATAGGACATGGCTAACAAAGGGCTCAAAAACAACATTATTAGGGATAGAGGCATCACTCTTTAGACCATCCAAAGACTTAGAGGAGGTCAACTCAAAAAGGGAGGGGGCTTTCTTGGGTTTCAAATTCCTAGGCTGAGAGCCAATATTCTTTCTTTTTTTGACCTGGGCAGGGATAGGCTCCGAAATGTGGCCTCTTGCATAATCTACAATGGGGAGGATGAGCCCAACATGGAGGACCAAGAAGTTCTTCACTCTATAATCAGTGATGCTCTGGTTGAGAAAATAGAGGAGAAAATAGGGGAAAGAGATTCTAATGTCATGTCTGAAGTGATTGACTAGGGCAAAATCGTAGTTATAGACCCTAGAAAATCTCCCCTCAAGTGTGAGCTATTCCATAATAACCTTAATAATAGAACCCAAAATTCTATCAATGTTATCCATATCCACATAGTCTTTTTTACCTTTAACCAAAACAGTCCTCTCCTTTTCAGTGACAAGAAATTTTTGATAAGCTCTGGTTCTGACCTTGATCTCTTTTGAATACTTCAAGCCATCCAAAGGGAGACCAGTAATATCAAAGAGGAGCTCGAGACTGATTCTAAAGGACTTTCCAGCTAGATTCACCATGCCCTTATCCCAACCATCAACAAATGCTTTGGACACATCATTATCAAAACCATGGAGTTTCTGGAGAAACTGATGGACTTGGCCTCTCTTCAAGATACTCCAAACTTCCTTATCCTACATCCACTTGCATTCCACTAGCTCTTCTCTCCTGAGATCACCACCCATGGCCGAACAATCACCCTTCTCTTTTTTCATATGCTTCTTTTGCTTAGTCAAGGGAATGTTATCAATTTGGTAGTTCTTTGGTATTAAAAGGCTATTTAACTGGTTCATAGTCCTATTCACATGCGTGAACTGGCAGCAGTTACTAATGATGATGATGACACCCATCAGATTGTAATCTTTCATTATGGGATTCCACATCTTGGAGTTGTACTTAGCATTATTTTGAATGACATTCAATATCATCCCAACCTGAGTAGAATTAAATAATATCATTAATATTCCTATTAATGATTCCTTTTTTGTGCCTGATTTTGTCATAATTAATAGCTGAGATGACATCATCATTACAAATAGTGTTGCTAATCCATTTTTGAATCCCCTCACTTTTGGCTCCAATACTAGCAAGATAGTCAGCAACCTGATTGGTCTGTCGGTAATTGTGAGTTATATGGTACTCCTCAAAGGATTGGACTATGGTTTTAATTTTGGATATTATATGTTTAATAGTCTAGGAAGGAGAGGTGATATCTTTAATATTATTTATTATATTTAAAGAATCACCTTCAAGCCAAACTCTTTTGAACCCTAGCTCTTCCACCTGCAAGATAGTATTGAGGGTAGCCAAGGCCTCTGCCCTATGATTAGTCTAGATTCCCAAAGGGACTGAGATGGCTCCTAATTAGTTACCATTGCTATCTCTGATAATTCCACCTCCCCTAGAAGCACCCAGGTTGCCTTTGGAGGCCCCATCAAAATTAGCTTTAACCCAGCCGATAGGAGGAGCAATCCAAATAGAAGTATCTCTAGGAGAGCAAGACTAAGAGTTGTGGTTGAGAAAGCTACAAGTAGACCAATCCACATCAAGGAGAGAATTCCTAAGCTTAATCTTTCTATTCATGATGGCATTGTTGAAATTTTCCTTAATAGCTCTGGAAAAGATGTTGAAGATAATTTCAAGTTTGGCATATTTCTCTCTGAAGATTATATTATTTCGTTCCTTCCAGATACACTAGCAAAGATGAGGTGGGATGAGATTCCAAAAGTTTCTAGCAAGATCATTGTCAAAGGGGCATCTCCACTGAGTGATGAAGTCCTGCCAAGATTTAGGAAAGAACCACCACAAATTCCAAATTTGAAAAACCAAGGACCAAACTTTCCGAGTGAAACTACAATGAAGCATAAGATGGTCATAAGATTCAGCTTGATCCTTGCATAGAATACATCTATTAACAAGATAGAAACCTCTTTTAACAAGATTATCAATGGTTAGGGGCTTATTCTAGATAAGAATCCAAAAGAAAAAATTGATCTTCGGAGTAAGGAATTTATACCAGATAGCAGCACATTGAGGCTTAACCTCCTTAGAGAAGAAGAAGGAGCAGGCAGAGGCCACCGAGAATTCACCATTAGAAGAAGAGTTCCAAAAAAATTTGCCAGGATGATTAACTTCTCTGAACTAGGACTGCAGCTCAATCATAAGGGGACATAGATTTCTATCAAGGCTAGAAAGATCCCTCCAAGAGTTAATAAGCCAGTAATCAGAGACTTTGCTGCCAATAGTGTTTTTAGCTTACATTATAATATCCTTCCATTCTTGTTTTTCTAATAGGGGGAAATCATGGATCCAAGGATCATCCCAAAATTCAATATTGGTCCCATCTCCAAGTTTCCATCTTATCCCTTCTCTCAAAAACTCAATACAGGAGTAGAGACTATTCCAAATGTAAGATCCATTCACCCTTGCATCATTATTTAAGAGGTCCTTCAGACCATTGGAGTTATAAAGGTATTTACTTCTAATAATGCCATTCCATTGCTTGGTATCCCCAAAGACTCTCCAAACCTGCTTAGCCAAGAGGGCCTTATTGACAAGCTTGATAGGTCTTAACCCCAAGCCCCCTTTACTCTTAGGCTTAAATTTTTTTTCCCATGCAATCAGACTCATTCTTTTTTTATCTTCAACACCAGTCCATAAGAATATTTTTTGGATAGTTTCAAGCACCATCACAAACTTGTGAGGAATCTTGAAGAGACTCGGGGCATACATAGGAAGTTTTTATAGATTCAACTTCAAGAGATGAAGCCTACCAGAGATACTAAGAAGAGCACATTTCTAGCTAGCTAGCTTCCTGTTGTATCTATCAACAATTTGATTCCAAAAATTGTCTAGGGGTTTAGAGAAAAGAGGGACACCCAGATAGGAAGAGAGAAGATCACCAATGCTGCAACCAAGAATTTTGGAAATCTTAGCCTATCGCTCCAGGGGGGTGTTAATAAAGTATATGAAACTCTTGTTCCAATTAATAAGTTGACCTGTAGCTGAGGTATAGATAGTCAAGGCCTTTTTGAGATTCCTGGCTTCTTTAACAGTTGCTTCCTCCATAAAAAGGGTATCATCAACAAATTTCTCATGGGAGCAGGAAGACCTGACCGAGGAAGGTTGGAGGCCAGTAATGGTTCCATCATTGACAAGTTTAGAGATATATCTTCCCAGTCCTTCAACCAATATAGAAAATAGAATAGGAGATATAGGATTCCCCTACCTAAGACCCCTCGAAGGTTTGAAAAAATTAGAGGAGCCACCATTAACAATAATAGAGGAGGTAACAAAAGAAACCAACTAATCAATAATTCTGATAACCGACGCATCAAATCCAAAGCTTCTTAAGATTTTTTGAAGAAACTGCCAATCAACCCTATCATAGGCTTTAGATAAATCCAGTTTCATGAGAAAGCCCTATTTCTTGGCTGCAATAAGGGAATGGATGTTCTCATGAGCTACCACAATGGAGTCAAGGATTTGTCTCCTCGAAAAAAAAGCATTCTACTGGGGGGAGATAATAGAGGGTAGCAAAGAGAGCAATCTAGAAGTCATAACTTTGGCTATAATCTTGTACATCCCATTACAGAGGCTAATAGGTCTGAAAGAGTCCACCGTATTAGCACCATGTTTTTTAGGAATAAGGACCAAGAAAGTGGCATTGAGTTCTCTAAGAAGAGCTTTAGTTCTAAAAAATTCTTTGACAACATTTAGAACATCTTGACCAGTGATCTCCCAGAACTACTGAAAGAAGAAAAGGGGGAAGCCATTAGGGCCCAGAGATTTTTCACCTTCAAAGGAGAAGACAACATCTCTAATTTACTTACCATTTGGGATAGCTTTGAGTCTAGAATTGCTATCTCTATCTATGATTAAGGGAATAGTAGATAGAATCTCAAGTGGCTCTGAGAATCAAGGTTGTCTTCTTTGGATAGGAGAAGAGAGAAAGACTGAACCATTTCCTTTCTTATATCATCTTCCTTCAACAAAGTCTTATTATTCACAATAAGGGAAGAAATTCTATTAATAGCTTTATGTTTCATGGCAGTCATATGGAAGAACCTAGTATTTCTGTCTCCATCTTTAAGCCATAGGGATCTTGATCTTTGCCTCAAAAAAGACTCCTCTTTAGAAATGATATTATGGTACTCTACCACCAGCTCATTCTCAGTTCTTTTGTGCTCATCAGAGAGACCTTCTTTTTGAATAGTCTCTTGAATCACCTTGATCTCTTCCTGTTTGTTACGTTTTTCCTTGAAGATATCTCCAAAGACTTCCTTGTTCCAAATTTTAACATTTCTCTTGATGTTACTCAGCTTTTTAGCTATTCTATACATGGCACTTCCTTCCTGATTGTAATTCCACTAGTTGAAGATATAGTCCCTCAAATTAGGGTGGGCTAACCACATCTTTTCAAAGTGAAATGGGATATTCTTTTTTCCATTTAGAATGTTAGCATTGAAAATAATAGGGAAATGATCAGAACCAATCCTAATGGAAGAAGATAAAGAGCAGGAGAAATTAGAGAGCCAATCAAGGGAAAGGAGAGTTCTGTCAAGTTTCACCTAAATGAGATCATCACCAGTTCTCCTATTCGACCAAGTATAGGAAATCCCTTCCAACTCCATATTGATGAAAGATTGATGATTAATATACTCCATGAGATCCATTCTACTATCAACTTGAGATAGGCCTCCACCCATTTTATCATCTGCCAGCAAAGGGGTGTTGAAGTCTCCCATAACCATCCAGCTAGGAGTCTGGAAATTGTTTCTGATTTCTTTTGATCTTTTCCAAAATCTGAACCTACCACTTTTGGTATTAGGAGCATAGATATTCATCAAGTTCCAAGAACAATCAGATTTGAGGTGATTAACATGAATGAGAATAATGTTCTTCTCAACATGGATCTTCGTGCATTTAACAATAGAGTTGTTCCAAAAGTAAAAACTCCTTCGGAAGCACCATCAGAGTTGCTGCCAATACTACTTCCATTCTTAAAAGGGTTAATTTTTTCAAATTTCTCTCTATTCATTTTAGTTTCCTGGATAAGCATAATATCAGGATTGATATCTCTAACAATATTCTTAAGAACATCTTGTTTATGAGGACTATTAAGACCTCTAATATTCCATGACATAATCTTCATTTAGAGGATTGGAGAACAAATCTCTGGGATAGTAGATTGTTTACCATCCACAATAATCTTCTTTTCATCTAGCTCTCTCACAGCTTTCTGGGTAGGTCTACCTCTTCCCCCTTGAGGTGATCCAACATTAGCTTTCTTCCTTCTGGTCTAGACTCCCCCCAAATGAGAATTTTTTGCCTTTTTCCCTGATTCAGGAACTTTTAGGATCGGGACTCCCTTCTTAGAGATTTTCTTGATTCTCTTATTATTTTTAACCTCAAACCAAGGAGATTCCTGCATTTTCGAGATAGGAGAAAATTCATCAAAGCTTTCTTTTTTAATGTCCTCCTCACTAACTTCAGACCAACATTTTTTGCTATTACCATTAGTATTGGGAATCACCTACTCAATAACAAGGGGAAGATTTGAGTTGTCTAGCACTTTGTTACCTATCCCTGTGGAAGCAGAGGAGTTTCCCTTCTCTTTATGAAAATCTATTGTTGGACTTCAAGGCTCTATTTCAACACATCCTTCTTGAGGAGCAGTTTGGGGGTGAGGATCCATTTTCTCTTGTTTTGAGATATTTGAATTCTCCTGCACAATAGTTCGAGGATGGTCCTTTTTGACTAATTCCTGGTTCTTGTCTCCCTCTGATTGAATAACTAGATTAACAATCTAGGCATCTTGTAGTTTACCTTCCTCAGATGACTTAGGAGGAATTGGAAGAGAAGAGGAAGGTCCATTTTTCTCTCTCCATTCAGCTCTTGGTTCTTTCTTTTTAGGCTTAATAGTAGGTTTTAAAGGGCATTATTTTGCCCAGTGCCCAGATTTCTTACAAGTGAAATAGGCAAAGGGGAGGGACTCAAACTCCACCACTTGAATATTGGTTCCAAGCTTGGAATTTATAGTGATAACTTCCAGGAGATCAGCCTTTTGATTTATGTTAACACAAACTCTAGCATACACTAGTCTTGTCTTAGCAGCTATCATTGGATCGATTGAAAGTAGCTCCCCAAATGAGCTAGCCAATCTCGAAAAGACATCTTCATGCCAATATTCTAGAGGGAGACCCTGGAATCGAACCCACACTGGGGTAGATTCAAACATATCCATATTAAGACCAAGTTTAGCCCCCCATTTTTTAAGAGCCAAGGATGATTTACCGAACATCCAAGGGCCTCTGCACAAAACATCAGAAAGATCCTTAGAGCTAGAGAACTCAAAGGTGAAAAAACCTTTTGGCAAAGTAGCAATGTCGACTTGACCATTAAGCTTCCATTTCCTTGTTACAAAAACCCTTACAACATCTATGTTAGGTCTTGGACCCATGAACTTGCCTACCAACATTTTTCTTATAGAGGCAACAATATGATCAACTAGAGAATCAAGAAGAGAAATACTGAATAATCCCTTATCAGGGTCAGATGAGTTATCAACTAGGGGGAAAGAAGATTTCCCAGTAGGTTTCACACCAAATAGAGAAGTCCAACTACCTTTGGCATCATTTTCAAAGAAATTTTGACCATCAATCACTTCAGCAGAAGACTTACCAACAACAATACTTGCCTTTGGTTCTTCTTCTTGATTATGGGATCTTGGGAGAGAGTTTTCCCCTTTATTCTCTTTTGTGGAGCCCTTGACTACTGCATCTTTGTCCTTTTTCTATGTTTCTGGCACGGGAGATCTTTGAACATTTCCAGAGGAATCTTTCCCACCCATATCATGATTTGAAAAGCCCCTTTTCCCACCTTCACAGGGCTGATTCTAGTCTGGGCCTTTGTCCCCTTCTACATCCTTCTCACCACCTCCCTTGGAATTCTTGACGCCTGCCACTGTATTTGCCTAAGATCCTCTTGCAGTAGGATTATTGCCCAAAGAAGGGTTCAAAAATCCTCCAGCACCTCGCGCTCCTTCACCTCCACTTGCCATTTTTGTATTTCCTTAACACAATAGTTGTCACAATAGTTTTCGCATCCTTCTCACCAGTGACCATGTGTTCTACCTCATTAGTTACTACCTCTACCTCTAGATGAACTTTCACCTTTCCACTCGGTCTTGCCTTTATCCAAATTTGTCTTTTCTAGTTCAGTTCTACCATTTTCACCATTAGATCTACCTCTTCCTCTAGGGAATCTACCACCTCACCCTCTTTGTCTCTATTCATGTCTCTTGTTCAATTTCTCCTTAGCTTTCAATGTAGATTGATAAGCCTCTTCAATGTTCTCCAATTTGACCAAACTAATTTCCTCTTTGATGGAAACTCTTAAACCATTTAGGATCTAGCAATTCTTTCCACATCATCCTCATCATGTCCAGATCTGATATCTAATCTATAGAATTCCTCAGTATATTATTTTACTGAGCTATCTTTCTTCCTTAGACTTTTCATTCTCCTAACTAGGTTAATCTGATAATCACAAGGTATGAACTTGCCTTTCAATTTATTCACCATTTTATTCCATACCTTGATTTTGTCTTTGCCTTTCTTTTTCTGATCCAATTTCAGATGCTCCCACCATAAGGATGCATGACCTTTCAACTTTGTGCTTGCAATTTTCACCTTCTTTTCATCAAATACATTTTCATACTCAAATTACTTTTCCATCTCAGTGATCTAGTCTATCAATTCATCAGAATTCAATTTTCCACTATATTCAGGAGGATTAAAATGTTGTGTTGACTTCAAACTTGTCAAAGCCTTCAAGAATATTTCCTCACCCTAATCCATCACAGGTGCATGTTCTACTTCACCTTGTTCCACTTCAATTTCATCATCACTAACATCTTCAAGATGTATGCCTCTTCTCTGGGCTATCTCAATAGCTTCTAATCTAGCAGCAAGTTGTCTCAACATGCTTGCCAATCCTAGACCCACTTCTTGCCTCCCACAAACCATCTGCAATTGCAAGTCAGGTCGCAACCTACCACCCTAAAACAATTGAACTAGAGCTTTGTAAGAAGGAACCTACAAACCTAGATCCAAATCTCTCCTCACTCTGATACCACTTGATGCAAAGGACATAGACCAAAGGGGCCAAATAGTGGCACACCCTAATTATCTAGCCTGCTCAACAACACACGGAAGCAACAACAACAGAGTGAGAGAGAGAAAGAAGGATCATTCATATATTATCATTCAAATTGATTCATACATGTTAGGTTGTAAGGCCTTCCTGGTTACGGCCAGATATTACAATGAATTATAGAAGTCCTCAAAACCTATGAGGCTCTGCTAACAATCTTGATTCCACTATCTATCTTCTATCAAAACTAACTCCCTAAACTCTAACCAAACAACTACATTTATACAAGAGGCCACCAAACTAACTTGGCCTTCAGATCCATAATCAATGAAAGGAACACTTAGATCTAGGACCACACGCTTCCCAAAGATGGATACCAGGATTAAATCAGTGATCCATAATCAATGCACAAGTTGAACTCAAAAGAAACTTAAAATAAACTACTCGGTAATCAAGGATGACCGAGCAACAGACAAGCATCACCGAGGGCCAATGAAATAACTGACCACCCAGGAGATAACCAAACAAACTTGGTAGCCAAAGGAAACTAACCAAATACCAAGCCAACTTGATCAAAGAAGGAACCAAGCAACAAAGACAAACTTCAAAAATCCTTTTGGTGACACAGGATTGCCAAGGACCTGAGATGCTCCTACATCAATAGCCATGCCTAGAAATCACAAATGACTGCCTATAAGTATCTTTCCTCTAAATGATATAATCAAGTTGGCATGTTAGAACTACCTTGAAATCATATTAGATAAATAATAAAACTCTCCAATAACATCTTTTTCGGCTTTATTGAGTACACAACATGAACTAGGACCTATCCAACTCAATATGAGTAAACACGTTACTTCACACTGTCGGCTCCACCAAATTAATTGATACTTTTTCCTCATGCTA